>JAESVK010000138.1:2445371-2482820 GCA_017140935.1 Hamamelis virginiana | reverse complement strand
AGAGAGAGAGAGAGAGAGAGAGAGAGAGAGAGAGAGATTTTTTCCTTCCAAAGAGGGTGATCGGGAACGTTATTGTATATCAGTACAGATAAACTTCAGTTAATAACTAATAGGGGTGCATGCAGAGCTGGAACCTAGGGGGTACAAGACCACAACATCCTCCTTACTTCAATACAGCAGACTAGATACAAGAAGCCCACCTTTCCATGAAAACTTTTAAAACTCAAGGAGCTGGTGACATACAAGCTGTCTTCTTCAAGAAGAACTGGGATGTAGTAGGGCCTGTATGAAAATAATCTCTAAAGCTTTCAATGATAGTTCCTTCAAATATCACCAAAACAGTGATTGTCTCATTCCCAATACTGATGGTGAAGTTAAAATCCTTTTGTTTAGGCCTATTAGCCTTTGTAACACATGCTACAAAGTTAAGGTCATTTCTCCACTCTCTAGTAAGCTATTTCAGAAGTAGCTTTATTCCCATGAGAAATGCCAGTGATAAAATCTTCATCATCCAATGTCAATAACACAGTGAGGAGAAAGAGAGAAAAAATCAGGGTTCATGGCTATCAAAGTCACTTCAAAACAAGCTTATGATTTTATCTACAGGTATTTTCTTCATAAAACTTTGTTGCCTTCAAATTCCCACTTTGATAGACTAACCTCGTTATAAGTTGTGTCACAACCAGCAAAACTTCCATAATTTGGAATAGGGTAATCTTTGAAGCTCTCGCTTTCAAAAAAGAACAAGAACAAAGGAATCCCCCATTCCATTATCTCTTTGAAGTTTAAAAATCGCTCTCGTTTAACTTTCCAAGGTCTTAAATAAAGATTGGCAGCCTCCCTTTCTCTTCTTATCTCGATGCTTTCTATGTGCTTGTTACACACTGTAAGCAAAAATTGAAACAACATCCTAAGCTGATCCCACACAAACAGTTAACTATACTTATATCTGTCAATCTACATCTTACTCCGTAAAATAAAAATATTTTAAAAAAAAAAAATCGCTTAATGGATAAACTTACATCTTGCAAATTCAACAGCAAATTATACTTTAACAACTACTACAGAACCAAAACACACAAAGATTCACACATTTACCTTGGGAAGATACACGGACAATCGAGTATGCGCCTCAGAACCTGGCACCAGAGCAAAATCAAGAAATGCAGAGAGCACACGAGCCGTAAGCTTCCGCCTCAACACAATTGTCAGGCGAACAGCACGGAAAATTCGGCGAACCTCCTTGGTGTATGAACCCGACTCAATAAGCGATGCAATCTCCTTCAACTCTATTAACCCCAAATAACCATAAAAACAAATGAATATAAACAAAACCCTAGATTTCGAAATCAACAAGTAAGCAATGAGTAAATGCTTACGCTGCAAAGTGGATGGAACAGTTGATGTGAGAGAGTTAGAAGGAGTAGGGTGATCTTTCATCTCCACATCTTGAGTCATCTTTGCAGAAAATCTATCAAATTCATAACGAAAAGAGTCAAAACAGTCCGTTTGATTGCTGAGAAAAACTTATATAAGAGGTCGGTATTGAAATGGATATTTTAAGATTCCAAGCTCTACTTTCATTTCCTACGATTTCTCGGCGGTCAAACAGAGAATTAGATGAAAACTCAAAAGGAAAAACTAGGGAAATTTAGAATTAATGACAAAGCATAGAATGAGATTTTGCTAAAGATGAATAAAGAATTGAAGAAAACAGATTCAATAAGAATAGAAAAAAAAAAAAAAAAAAGAGTTGAAATGATACACTTACGAGCTGGGAGAAAGAGGAAATTCGCAGCGGAGAAGCTAGGGTTTGGTGCGAGTTTCTTTGGTGGCACTCTTTTCTTTCTCTGCAAGTCAGAAGAGAACGAAAGAAATAAAAGGGAAAAGAAAACAGAAAACAAATAGAGAAGAAAGACTGAAATGTAAGAGAAAAACCCAAGGTAGCTCAGTTGGCAAGAGACCACGCCTCATGAAGCGGAGGTCATGAGTTCGACTCGTGCTAAACTCTTGGGGCCACTGGAGGGCTTGTTCGGTCGTTAACTTCAGGACCTCGGGATTAGTCGTGGTGCGCGTAAGCTAGCCCGGACACCCGGTCATCCAAAAAAAAAAAAAAGGAAATGTAAGAGAAAATTTTAAAGTTTAAATTTCAATATTGCCCTTACTTACATAAAAAGAAAATAAAAGCTAAAAAAGAAAAAGAAATGGCAAAACAGTGAAAACACATGACACTAAAAGCCTTTGTCTTCTCTTCTCTCCAATTCTCTCCAATTTGGAGAAATAATCTGGGCCATTTTTCTCTCCCCTCCTCTCCTTTCTCTCCAACTCTCTCAATCCAAACAAAGGAAATGGAAGAGAAACGAGAAATTCTCTTCTCTTATCTCCAACTCTCTCAATCCAAACAAGCTGTTAGTGTCCTTTGTTTTCTTTTTCTTTCTTTTTTATTTTATTCATTTTCGGATTTTCATTTGGACAAATTATATTAAATCAAACAAATAACTCCCTTAATAAAGTTTGAGATTGTGTCTTTTTTTTAATTACTATTATCTATTTATCATTAAAAAAAATTCACAAATATAAACTATATGAATCTCATGTGATGGCATTGAACTAAAACAATACTTAAATTATGATTTTATAATTAATCTAATTATTAAATTTGATAAAAATAGACTATTCATAATGCTTATATATCATGTTTTTATAAGATTTATATTAAAATCAATTATAAAAGAGCATTTAATGCATTAATTAATTAATTAAATGGCATTGTGTAAGGCCAAAGCCAACCCTAAGATTGAGGGGACCCCCAAGCCCACTTGTGTAATTTTTTTGGACTCTCTATTGAAAGAAGACTTAGTTTTATCACTTGATATATAGGAATTGGGGGCTCAATGCCAAGGTATCCGACCCTGGTTAACGCACACATGGCTTATTTTCTTCAAACTTTCTAATGACAATGGAAAAAAGTATTATAATTTTATAATTTAGGATATTATTCACTCAATTTTTGAAGCTTTTTAATCAAACTTGTAGTTCATATAAGCTGTTACTCGGTACTTCGGTTTTGAAGTACACCATAATTTTATAAAACAAATTATTCAAAGGAATTGTGTAAGGGAGCGGATGTTGACACACCCTCTTATTATTAGCCCACCCCCACCAATTTTGATTTTTTACCGTTTTATGAAAAAATACATTGTTTTTAAAAATACTAGCCGCGTTATCCACTAGAAAAAATCATTTTGAACAACTTTATAGAAGAAAGTTTTTCCAACATCTATCATTTAAGTAGATTTTTTGACCATTTTATTATTTTTACAAAATATTTCGTAAAAAAGCTCATCACCTTCCCATTATTCTGGTGCATATGAATCCCACCATCAGCATCAAACTTCTCCATCTCACTTATCTTGCAAACTACTCCCTTCCCCTTAATACTAATAACTGAGTATCAATTGCCTCCGAAGATGTCTATCAATGAAATACCTCCCAGGCCATGGCCATCCGAGAGTTCGGTTCGGGACCTTGACAACCCAGATTTTACAGCTGATCAGTGAAACTGGAACAATTAACTTCATTGCTTAAGATGTCTTTAAGATATAACATTTTTAATATCTAAAATCCCACGTACATTATACAAGTAATCTTCTATATTGTAAAAAACACATTAATAAAAATTTAAATTGACAACAGAAATTTCACAGACACAGATAAATAAAAGAATGTGCCGCTCTCAGTCAACAACGGAAGTTACACTTGGTTAAGCATCTCACCTAGTTTAAAAAAAAAAAAAAAAACCTAAAAAAAAAATATATAATAAACAAAAAAGGACAGGGTGAGAGGGGGGGAGAGGGGTGTTTTGCCTCATGTGGCTACAGTTTCAAACTCATAATATTAGTCTATAATGGTGTTACACATTGACATGACCTACAGTTAAACATTAGTAGGGAAGAAAAATAAGAAAAATTAAAAAAGATAAAGAACATAAAAAGGAGCAGGCACCAACAAACAGAAATTCTGCATTGCGTTCAAGGGAGACCAGTTAAGCGCCTCAAGCAGCTGCCTGGATAGGTCCATTAGATCTAAAACCACGGCCTCTTCCACGATTTCCCCTCCCACGGCCACGACCTACAAAATGGCAAATTTATCAAGAACAGCTAAAACTGTTATTAAAAAAATACATAATTGAATGTGCTTGATTTAAAAACCAGCTGTGTTTCGCTTTGTCGTTCTATTGATTTGTTTAGGCAAAAAACAATTATGTGCAAAATCCAGATATTCGAAAATCAGGATGCCAATGAATCCCAATTATAAGAACCTAAATAATGTAAACCAAATCAGACTCAGCTTTCATTTTCCTTTGATAAAGGACCTTGTGCCTTAAGAGATACAAAATACAACAGGATTAATGCAATCCCTATAATCTACAGTATACAATAAGCCTTTCATTTTTCTTCATATTTTTGACAAAGGGATTGCCTCAAAAGTCAAAAGACACCAACTGCAGCAAGATTAAGGCAATCCTTGTAATCTACAGTGAACAAGTGAAACTCTTGAGTTGATATATTATCATAGCATATACCCCCATCTCCACTAGTTGCAAGCATGAACAACAATCCTTTCTCAAATGTTCTAAAAACAATCTAATGACCCATTAAAAAAAATAAAAAATTAAGAAAGAAAGAAAAAAAAAATGGTTGGTAAATGGTTGCAGGAGTTTGATAAGTAAATAGCATAAATGTATGCACTGAACAAACATATGAAAAAGAAATCTTAGACCTTCAGCTGGTCTTGCTACTCTGTTTATGCTGGCTTCTTTCTTTTTGAATATTGTTTACACAGACTTTCTTAATTTTTACAAGACTCCCCGTCCCACCTAAGATATTTGTTTGTCAAGTACTTTGTTGGATGATACAATTGGATAGGGTTAACTGATCAAGTAAAAGTCAAGGTCCCCTAAGATATTTGTTTGACAAGTACTTTATTGATGATACAGGCAGATATGGCCATATGGGTAACTGATTGAGAAAAACTCAAGGTAGTCTTGGTAATGAAAAAATTAGCAGAAGACATGGACAAAATTAAACTCCAAGCATAATTAACAAAAGACCGGGCCAGGAATATTGGTGCCCAACCCATTGACAGATTGATGTTGACTAATTCCAATATATATATATATATATATATAGAGAGAGAGAGAGAGAGATAAAGCAATAAAATGAAAGCAGTACCACGGCCAGGTGCTTCTTGATTGTAGCCTCCTACATCTTGCTGCATATCAAATTGAGGTCCATTGTACCCTCCCCTTCCACGGCCACGGAAACTACGACCTCGTCCTCGACCTCTACCCCTGGCATAGCCTCGATTGCGGTCCCAACCTCCATCCTCATACTCAGCAGGCGCAAAACCATTCCCTGAAATAATATGTGATTTCCATGTCATAAATATAATCACCCTGCTAACACTTAGTTCTTAAATCTCAAAACCATTGTTTGACATTAAGATCCCTGGTCAACTCAAATTTGACAAGTATTAAATAAAATTGCTCCTGAAAGTCATCAGGATGTTTGCAAACCTCCTTTGATACAATCTATAATTATTTATAGAACGTACCCCCCCCCAATAAAAATATATATATATATATATATAAATGAAGAAAACCCCCGAATTGTTGTTCTGAAGCCTGACAACAATACTTTGCATTAAGAAACAGGCAGCTAATCAGAAAGGCAACCAAACTAAGTTTTAGTGCACCGCGAGGTACCTGCCAACAGTTTAAGCCCTAAAACATGTACTTGCCACATATAAGTTAAAAGGGTTTTATTCGTAAAAGCAAACAATCAGATCTCATACCAGATATACCTCGAGCCCTTCCCCTCCCTCTACCACCACGGCCCCTGACTCGACCACTGGGTGAGCCCTCTGCACCATGAAGGAAGAAAAAAAAAAGGTCAGAACAAATGTATATATGGGAAACGTCAGAACAAGTTATAGATCCTAAACTGTAGTGGTACCTCCTTCATAATCAAATTCTGTTGATGCCTTCACCTGATCAGCTGGTAATGGAGGCTGATACCTGCATCAATTAGGAATTCATTAGTGATGACAAATCTCTCTATCAATTGATGAACAGTCTATTTTGGTATTGAACCAGGGAATAACATATTAACACCAGCAGAAGAGTGACGTTGATAGGTTAGTTGCAGTTAAAACTTAAAACTATGTACTTATAATAATTAACCAAAATGCCATGACAGCTACATTAATTAATCAAGTGTTGTTCAAAAGACCACATGAAACCCATTAAATTCCTTTTCTTTTCACCTCAACTTGTTACACCAAGGCACCCAGCCACTTACCGCCAAGTTTAAGCCTAGAATCATGATTTTCAGTCCAATTGACAATATAAACATTCTGAAAAGTGACAACAACAAAAAAGTATTTCTTTTCCACGGAAATATATCAATTTAAAACAGAAATTGTAGTCAAACTAACATTCCAATTCATCGAATAAGTCCCAAAAATAACCTCGATTTGTAACAAGAGAAATGAGCAATGTCTTTAATGCCAATAACTGGATAATATCGACATTTCTCTAACAAGATAATAGGACTTCAATACTCATGCTCGCATAATCATTTGTCAAATGGATATATATTGCCTAATCATAAAGTGAAATGGGAGCACAATCTTATTAACACTGAAAAATAAAAGGCAACTAGTATAAACTCACCCAACAGAGGATGTATTCAGTTCTTCCTTTGAGAGGGTTATTATAATCATTGACACATGCCTCGTTGTTTCAAGGCTGTAACAAAAAACAAAGATCATGGGAAGAATTATTATAAGAGAGATGCACATTTTGTTACACCAAGCAACATTAGCTGCACAGCCTAGTGCCAATCATGAAATATAGGGCATGCAACATTTTCTTGTTCAAAACAAGGATGAAGGATCAAAATGCTCTTACGGAAGGAGGCCTTCCTCTAGGGGCTCCCATGTGTCAGTTATATCCGTGGACCCAATTGATGTATTCTGATGCAGACCAACAATCCTTCTCTGTGTGACATGTACAAAGAGATTTCAGCCCCATCAAGACATTGACAAGTCCAATAAATATGGTATAATGACGTGGGAAGGAGAGAGAAACCTTAATTAACTCCACTATCGTGACAGTCTTGTTAATAGCTCTTCCCATTGCCTTGAACACAATTTCGTTTGAACCTTTTTCCTGCAAAGTATTACATAAAAGGACAAATATGAACATAAGAAGTAAATGAGAATCTAGCGTTCTAACAGAGGAACTTCACACAACTTATGTTTTTCCATATCACACAACTTATGCTCCCACTAGACTTTTTTTGTGCCTGCCTGAAACAGTAAATGGTTGTACTGCATATAACTAGATTTAAATCTCACAATTCAATTTCACTTCTTTACATATTATATATATCAGGCATCCAATTTATAGTAGAACTGCTCTACTTTCACACACACACACACACACACACAAAAACTCCAAACCCATTTAAACATGGGTTAACTGAACTACAATCACTAGATCAAGCCTTCAAAACTCAACGAACTAATAAAAACCTTAAAGAGCAACTGAAATGTTTAATGCTTTAAATATATATATATTGTGTAATTCAAGAGGTCCAAAATTAGAATTTTGGTTTAATCTTATTTTTTATCATCAATCGTCCCTCCAATTCACATGGTTGAATTGAGCAATATTATTCAGTAAAGACAACACGGAAGCCATATGTTAAATATGATTGGCATAAGCCGAGCAATTATGGACTTTCGATCAATTAAAACTGCATTCTTTAAATCTATGTTTACACACCACTGACTACAAAATGAATAGGATTTTCCATATATGCTCGTTTGGTTGCTTAAAAAAGGTAGAAGACATACCCCACTGAACTTAGCATATGACAACAAATGACCTAGTTGATGTGTGTTTTTCAGTTTTTCTTCTTATCAGAAACAAATCAACATAAAACATACGATTCCAAATTTTATGTTTCTTTTTCATCCTCAGTTTTCCAGGCAACCAAACGGATAGTAATTTTTTCAGTTCAATTCTCAAATGAAAACCTTAAGTTTGGAAGCTTGCTTCTTCAGAACCATTACTATGCACATATTCCACAAATTCGTGTAAGTATCACCAGCATAATATTAACCACAAAGACTTCGTTAGTCCGAAATAAAAAACTTCCATGGAAAATTTTTGCCGTTGTAGAAATAAATTTCTAGTGAGAAAGAAACTTTTTCTCCAGGCAAACACAGGAAGCGTAATAAAATCTTCCCAAAGATTAAACAGAAAATTCTTGGAAAATATTTCCAAAGAAGCAAAGTGAAAAAAATCAACGGTATCCTAAATGGAAAAATACCTGAAGCAGACTCATGGCATAGGTAATATAGCTGCGCATCCTTCCCTGACTCGTAATCCGAATCTCATTCTCGTCTATCGATGTATCCGCCCTCGGCTTCACCACCCTCTGGTACCGATCCATCTACTCCACAGCAAATATTTTTCAAAATAAAGAAAACAAAACACAAAAGCAACCAAATCAACAAAATAAACTAGTGAAAACAACAAACCAGAAAAAGAAAACAATCACATCATAAAAAATCATGTCACGAGTCAGAAAACATATTTTCAAAATCAACATAACAAAAGGCAAAAAATAAAAGGAAAATCACTAGGGTTTTAGATCAACGAATCAGGGAGAGAAAGCTAGGGTTTCGTATGATCTCTGTATGGATTTTGGTACCTTTTTTTTGTGGTTTTGTTTAGGTTAGAGATAAGTTTGCTCCACAATAGAAGAGCCCTCTTCTTCGGCTTCGTTTCTTCTTTGACGCCCGAATCTGCATACTGCGAACTCTCATGCTTATATACTACCGTTTCTCTTCTAAAACTGCCCTAACCAACTGCTCTTATCCGGTCCGGCCGTTAGCGATCCTCCCAGGTCCATATTTTTACTGGGCCAAAGATCGGCCCGTTAAGGTCCAGTTCAGACCCTAGTTTTTGACCTAAATAATAAATTTATTTGATTTTTTTTTAAAAAAAATAATTATTCAAAACACAAAAATCTCTAATTTTATAAATTTATACCACAAAGTTTAATTTTATATCATGAGGTCCCTGAAAATTTTAAATTCCTTTATTTATTTCTTATTTTAAAAAGATCCTTAGACCTAATGATAGAAAACACTTATTATGTCAAGAACTTATTGAAACATTTTCTGTATGCTCAAATTGATAAAAAAATATTTCTCTTAGAATGGTAATATATGTTATTAGGCTATAACCCCATTAATAGATAGTATTTAGAGAAGTTGACCATTTTAGTTTTTTTTTTTTTTTTAAAAAAAATTTATTACTTTAGCAATAATTCTTTTTGAATAATTTCAAATATTTATTGATTTTTTATCTAATAGAGCTGAAAATTCAAACAATGCATATTTGGAAAGTTTTTTGTGAAAACAATAGTTGAAGCCCACTGCATAATTTCAAATGGTGTGCTCTAACGTTTAGAGTTAGCGTTAGCGTTAGTGTTGTAGTGACTTTTTAACTATCCATTCAAAAATTGATACACTTTTGAGGAGAAATGTTCTGGTCAGTATTTACTGAATTCAACAAAGCAAACACTGAGATGACCGAGCCCTCGGTCATCTGAGTGAGCTAATGGCAGTCTGTGTGGTTGCTGACTATATTTTTTTTTGTTCTTTTGAGAAGTAGTATAATTAAGCTTATGCATATTTGTGTTTGTATTAATAATGAATGTTTACTCTATTAGGAGAAAATAACACATGGTCACGATCTTTTCCAAGAAAATTTGACATTTGAAAATTAATTTTATTTTAAAAAAAAAAAAAAAAAAAACCCCATTTTCCATCAATATATATATTTATAGAAGAAAGTGATGATTTATCATTAACAACCAATTCTTTCTTTGCGGCCCAACTGTAAAGCAAAAGCCACACCGCCATTTTCACCAGGAAACTAGAAGCAAATTTGACTGATCAGAAAACCTTAACTCAAAGCAAAATTATGGACACTTCCCTTCCCCTTGATCTTGACCAACCAGCGTTTTGTTTCAAACCTTGCAACTTCAGCTACTGATCTCCTGATATAAACCCATTTGTAATCTGCAATTAAGGCTTTGATTTCTAAAGGCCTTTTGAAAAGGTCTTCCATCAAAATATATGACTCCAGAATTAAACCCTGAAAAAATTGTTCAGGGCCTACTGAAAAAATTGCATGATCTCGAGCAACAAGATTAATTTAGGCACCGTTTGAATTTGTTTTTTATAAGTACTTATTTGCTTTTGTAAAAACTTGCAATATATAATTTCTTAGAAAAATTTTAAAAAAACAAATAAGTACTTATAGAAAACAAATCCAAATGGTGCCTTAGATAATTCATAAGCAACAATCATGCAATTATCTCACATGTTTACATTGGATCTATCTATGCTTCAAACCACACATTAATTTATTTATTATTTAACATTTCTTCTTTACACAATTATGCCCATTTGCACTGTCCTATAAGCTCAAACCACTGAGAATGAATGGAAGCGGGGCATCGGTGTGGGAGAACAAAGTCAACGGTATCATATAAAAACACAAGCATATATGCTTTATCTATATTATTAGATGATTCGTAATTGTTTCTTCTTTAGCTCGTAGTAGGTTTTCTTCATAAGAAAAAATGCAGAGATTCTTCCTTCTTCGAGCCCATTGCGCTGACCAATGGATCGATGATGCTTCTCCATTGATCATATTCTATAGCTGAGCCAGGATCAGGCAATTGAAATCCATTAACGAAGAAGACAGGTGTCCCTATCACACCTCTCGAGCAACCATACTGTACACACACAAAAAAAAAAAAAAAAGGCATTCAACATGAATGGATGTACAAAACAGATGGTAACATGAGAGTTGAAACTATAAAATAGAACAAATAGCATATTTGTCTGTTATAAAGAAGTGATACATACATGTATATGGTGTGTTTTATGTAAAGAATAGATGGACAACTGGCTTGGCCATTTGAGATAGTGGTTGTGTCTTGTGTGCAACAATATCTATAACATTACAATTCATGTTCAATCTTTACCTTGAAGGAAACCCTTGTTGTGAGATCAGTTTGCCTGTCATCAAAGCCTGATTGAATTGCTGAATAATAGGAGTCCCCAAGTGCTTTCGTTAGAAGCTTCACAATCTGATTAACAATAGAAGCCCTCGACATGTTGTGTGTTGGTTGGTTGTAAAACTTCTCCTGTTTAATAACATCCACCAGGTTTTAGTCCACATAAAGCTAAGAATAACTGTTAACTTGGGAAAACCAAAACTAGCTATTTAACTAGTAGGCAATCACATACTTTACTAATCCAATAAGCACATAATCGATATGGAATGTTCAGTTTTGCAAAGAAAATTGCATTTCTATTTCATATGTACATGAAACTAAAGGGCTTTAAAGCCTTTATAAACTTCAAATTATAGTTTCAAATCTCAAAGACAAACGAAAACGAAGGTAATAAAAAAAAAAAAAAAAAAAAAAAACTGCAACTTGAAAGTGACACTCTTATGGGTTGGTTTTCATAGCTAAAGAAAGGAATTTTATAACTAAAGAAACTATGGTAATACAAAATTTGAACATTATGGGCTACTATTTCTAACTCGCATAATGACAAAGAACTCTCCAGTCTTCATAAGGCAAGTGGTACCTACTGTTTTAGATATCAATTCCAGTGTGATCCAGCATTTTGAATGGATATGAAGTCCAACTGCAATATCACATAGTAGACTCTAATGATCACTACAAGAGTACAAGTCACACCCCATGCTACTGAAGTTCATTCCAGTTTGAAGAAAAAAGGACACTGTCATAGATGTTGGATGAATGAGTAAAATTATTACTGTGATATTTGATATTTAAATATCTGCACAATATGGTATACATGTATACAACAAGACTAAATCCAATCCTCAAATTATGTGACAGTGAACAACTGATTTGAACCATGTTTAATTCACTCTTATCTTTTACATGAAATGGTGAAATGGCATCGTAAGATTTCAATAGGTCAATCTAAGTGGTATCAGCAAGGTCTCCATCATGGCATTGGGGGTAATACCAATTGAGGTTCAGCAAGCTGATGGCCATTGCAAGGGTCTTACAATGCAGAACTGACAGCTAAAGAAACAAAACGTGAAACACAAATTAACAAAATTTGAATGCCACAAAATGCTTCAGGCAATGTTAAACCAAAACCAAAGTAATGCTGTAAGAAGGAAGGTTAAGGCATCAACCACAAAGCAACTTAAGGATTGGAGAAAAGGATACCAATATATCCAATACAGCATCCCTCAGAGTACTAAAAACAAAAATATGAGGTGGCAAATTCTTCAAAATAACCATAAATTAAACTATCTTCAAAATCAGTAATAGATTGAGTCGACATAAAAATCAACTGGAAAAAACTGATCGAGTTTTTAAGTCACCATACAAATCAACTGTAAAAAATTGATAAAGTTTTGAATGAATAACATGTATAAAATCTATTAGAGATCAATATGAACCCCATGGTACAATACCCAAGTGAATGGGAAGAATATATCTACAAAACTGAATACTCTAACCTGATACTTGAAGAACAACTCCATCACACGGTATGTAGCAGAACTATTCAGCTTATTCACAATATGCAAAGCGCGAGAAGAAACAAAAGCATTGTCATGGTAACTGCAACACACAGAAAGAAAACTATTTAACCATATAAATAAAAAATAAAAAAAATCATTGCATATCTGAAATACTAACTGAGAACGTTACAACCAAGATTGAAAATGTTACTGACAAATACATTACAAGTTTCAACATATTCTAAAGTACATAAACTGCAAAGCCCAATGACTCCAATCATCGCCAAATAAACAACGGGTTGGGTTCATGCAGATTCATATGAACTCAATGGTAGAAGGGAACTAGGCAACCTTAATGGGTAAAGTCATAAAGACTGAAATTAATACAAATTAGAATTCAAATAAAGTGCAAGAATACATTATAATTACAAGGCTATTGGGTACAAAAGAAGACATCTCCAATTACTGGAGAAGTGATTATTAATATAAAACCTGTTCACATACACAGTGCTAGTCATCAGTGACCTGCTTCCAAATAGTTAAAAACATAACCTGTAACTCATGCCATTCCATGTCTCACAAAAGTCAAAGAACCCATATTAAAGAACCACAATCAGACCCAAAAAGGGTAATTGGAGTAAACATAATGTATAATACTCCGTAATTCAATTTCGCAAACCCAAAATAAGCAATAAAGAAGGAAAGAAAAACCCATTTGCCATTTAGATTAATTCTCCAAATAAAAACAAAGTTTGGGTTAAATGTCAAATAAGATATAAAGAAACAGCTTCAAAGTCCGGCCAAACCCTCCTTTTGGCTGCAGAGAAAATGAGAGAGAGAGAGAGATCGACGCTTTTGTTTGATGTTGTTCAGGTATCCCATATCCCAAAAATGAAAAATTCATCTCGACTAAGCCAAAAATAATTGTATCAGCCATTATGCAAAGTTTGAGTGAAATATTAGTTTTCTCGAGTCCAAAATAACAAAGAATTCAAAAAGACCCATGACTTCATTTTTCTATATTTTCCCATCAACCAAACAAACAATAATATTTAGCTTGAAATTCAACGGATAAACAAGAAAGAATTACTGACGGTAACGCGAAGGGGTGAACGATGAGGGAAACGCGAGAGCCGTAGTGTTCGAGGGCTTGTTTGAGAGGGGGCCACGCGTCCCTGCTATCGGGGCAGACCGGGTCGAAGAAAGCTTCGATCATGATGGAATCGGTGTTGGCTAGGTGGTTCTTGTACACGAACCCATCGAACTTGGCCGGAATCGGAACCTGAGCATGAACAATCCATTCAGATGGATTGAAAACAACAAAGAATAAAGCTGATTGTAGTATCAGAATTGGAGAAATTGTGAGCTTTGGTTTCTCCATTTCCCTGCTTCTTTTGTTTTATTCTTCTTCTTTAACTTGCGTTGTTATGGCGACCAGAGCAGTCATAAAAGGACCTTCGCCTACTATAAAACAAATTAATGGAAGATTGAAGATTCCCGCTACGATGACAGTGTGTGGTTGTAAAATGCTATCACCCACGCCCCATTATCAGACATCTGTATCTCACGTCTTTTTATGTGTCCGCTTCTCATTCTTTTTGGGGTAAATTACATAAAAATCCATCAAGTTTAAGTCTCATATTTCGTTTTAGTTCCATGCATGTCAACACAATTCAAAATCGTTTTTAAATTAAAATGATAGAAATTTGGTGAATAGCTGTATCAATTCATTTTTAACTTAGGCACAGTTTGGATTTGTTTTTTATAAGTATTTATTTATTTTTAAAAAAATTTACGATGTATAATTTCTTAAAAAAAATTTAAGGTATCGTTTGAATTTATTTTTCATAAGTACTTATTTGTTTTTTTTTAATAAATTTGTAATATTTAATTTCTTTGAACAATTTTAAAAAAGCAATAAGTACTTATAAAAAATGAATTCAAACGGTGCCTAAAAAAATAAATAAGTAATTATAAAAACAAATCCAAACGGTGTCGTAATTTTCTTTGATGTATTATACACTGCTCAATCGGTACAAAAGTAGGATATATGTGTTTTTTACAAAATCATAGTCCAGTTGGACTTGAAACGAAGAAATTACAAATTTTCTTTGAAACGAAGGAATTATAAATTTTCTAGTTAGAAAAAAAAATTACATTTTTATTTTTATATTGAGTATTAATGGAGAGGTGAAACATGTCTTGGGTGTTTTTTGAAACTTTTATCATTATCTCCACCATAGAAACCTATCCCCGCCCCAAGAACTCCTATTGTTTGGCAAAATTACACTTCCTATTTTCGAACATTCAAATAGTACAGCTAACTTCAATAATATGGGAGAGCTAACCAAGTGGAGTTAGCACAGTTGGTCAGAAAAGATTAAATTTGGAATGGTTGGTCTCCATTTTCAATATTCCGTACTAGCATTTTGTAAATGTGATTGTTGTATTAGTGGATGTGAGAATCTGCAAGCAATGTCGTGGAATTGGTGATGATGGTTATGGAAGTGTGGATTTGCTGGTGTGGGGTTGAGGCCATTTTGGATTTATGGGTCTAATGAAAAAATGATGGTGATATTGGTAAATTTCATGGGCATCCACAAACCACAATGGTCTAGTTAATTTATTAGAGTTGGTGGTAGTTTATATAGTTATCGGGTGGAAATGGGGACAGAATGGCTACTGTACGTAACACATGGAGCACATAACACAGTGATTAATCGGAATGGTGCAGCTGGGGTCGACTGAAATGGAGCTTCGAGTAGTGCGGGTGATTTCGACAGTGCTTGGCTTGGTATTGGCCACTTGGCCCGGTTCGCCATTACTGTGGTGGCAGATTAATGTTTTTTTTTTTTTTTTTTTTTGATATACCTTGCGGTCTGTGGCTCGGGATATTAGTAGTTAGCAGTTAGTGGGAGTCAAACATGGGACCAAGGAACTTGGTACGTCCTTAGCTCTACTTACTCTGCCACTAAGCTGCCCACCCTGGAGTTATCATTTAGTAATGTATTAGGTTTTACTAAGTTTCATTTGTAGTAACTTTGTTTAGAACTATTTATGGAGTTCAAAATGTCACTCAATTTAAGGCCAGCTTATATTAACTTTTCTTAAAGGAGTCCAAAATTTTACTTAACTTAATAATCTAAGAGATTGAGTAATATTACCTTTAAATAACTTGAGAGGTGATTAAATAATTGGCAAAGTTTTTATGCTGTAAGTGATTAGGCAAAAGTTAAGGAGCCCCAACTTTTACTACAATCACTTCTGGTATGAAAATTTTAATATATGAAGACATGGTTTGAACATAACTCTAAAGAAATATGTAAATAAATAGTTTTTCAAAAGTGATTTGATTTTAGAAAAAACTAATACAGACCGCCCTTATAAGAGATGAATGATAATTACTTATAGACGATTATATATAACTTCCTAAACATATAATACTTATTATGTGTCTATCATATGATAGTGCTATGTATATAGGAGGGTATATATATATCCGATTCACCAAGTAATTTTTTATAGTTTTCAACTATAAAACCAGTCAAACTCTCTTAGTCAGCCACCAGTTAGGGCTATTAGTCCAGGTGTTATAAAATCTCAAAAATGATGACCTCGAATGGAGAGCGGATATGATCCCATAGAACGATAACCTCGCGTGGAAAGCAGAAATTAATTGGGCTAGTAGAGATTGGACTGCTCGGGAAAAAAAAAAACTATGGATGCATCAATATAGCACTGAGCGTAACTTTAGGTTAAGCACGTGTACCTCTCTGCTCGACCGTTATTCATCTTGAATTTTGGTTGGGCAACACTCGCGGGAGAGCAACTCATGACAAGGCAAGCTCTCCATCAATTCAACAGTATTCACCATTTCATTCTCAACACTCTCAATTCAACATCAGCTTCTCTATCACAGACGCGACAAGCTCATGCCCACATCCTCAAAACTGGCCTCTCTATCGAGAATTATCTCGTCACCAAATTCCTCTCCCTCTATGCCAATCACCTCTGCTTTGCCGATGCCAGCCTTATCCTTGATTCAGTCCCTGAGCCCAATGTCTTCTCTTTCTCTACCCTCATTTATGCTTCTTCAAGACACAATCGTTTCGATCACGCTCTACGTATCTTTTCTCGAATGCTCTCTCAGGGCCTTGTGCCTGACAGTCATGTCATCCCGAGTGTCGTCAAAGCTTGTGCTGGACTATCGGCCTTGAGAGCTGGGCAACAGGTCCATGGCATTGTATCTATATCTGGGTTAGCTTCAGATTCGTTTGTCCAATCCTCGTTGGTTCATTTTTATATTAAATGTGACAAAATTAGGGATGCCCACAGCGTGTTTGATGGTATGCCCCAGCCAGATGTTGTTAGTTGGAGTGCTTTGGTGGCGGGTTATGCTCGACATGGGTATGCAGATGAGGCAAAGGAGCTACTTGATGATATGGGAGATTCGGGGGTGGAGCCCAATTTGGTATCATGGAATGGTATGATTGTGGGGTTTAATCATAGTGGATTGTATTCTGAGTCTGTTCTCGTGTTTCAGAAGATGCATTTACAAGGTTTCCAGCCTGATGCAACTAGTATTTCCAGTGTTCTTTCTGCAGTGGGGGACTTGGAGGGTTTCGATATGGGGATTCAGATTCATAGTTATGTAGTCAAACATGGTCTTGGATCCGACAAGTTTGTTGTTAGTGCACTTATTGATATGTATGGGAAGTGTGCCTGCACATCGGATATGTTGCAAGTGTTTGATGATATGGATCAAACCGATGTAGGTGCTTGCAATGCTTTGGTTGCAGGGCTCTCGCGAAATGGTCTTGCTGAGAATGCATTGAGGGTATTCAGGCAAATCGAGAACCAAGGGATAGAATTGAATGTTGTGTCTTGGACGTCAATGATTGCTTGTTGCTCCCAAAACGGGAAAGATATTGAGGCTTTGGATCTTTTTAGAGAGATGCAGATTGCTGGGGTGAAGCCGAACTCTGTAACAATCCCTTGCTTGCTACCAGCTTGTGGTAATATTGCAGCATTGATGCATGGAAAGGCAACCCATTGCTTCTCTCTCAGGAGGGGGATCTCCGATGATGTTTATGTTGGCAGCGCACTAATTGATATGTATGCAAAATGTGGGAAGATCCTAGCGTCTCAGCATTGTTTTGATAGGATGCCCATAAGAAACTTGGTTTGTTGGAATGCAATAATGGGTGGATATGCGATGCATGGCAAGCCTAAGGAAGCTATGGAGATTTTTCGTTTGATGCAGAGGAGTGGGCACAAGCCTGACTTTATTAGCTTCACTTGCGTATTATCTGCATGTAGCCAGAGTGGCCTAACAGAAGAAGGATGGTACTTTTTTAATAGCATGTCTAGTGAGCATGGGATCGAAGCTAGAGTGGAGCATTATGCTTGCATGGTAACCCTTCTTGGTCGCGTAGGAAAGCTTGAAGAGGCTTTTTCCATGATCAGGAAAATGCCATTCAAACCTGATGCTTGTGTTTGGGGAGCTTTGCTCAGTTCATGTAGAGTTCACTGTAATGTGAGTTTGGGTGAGTCTGCAGCTAAGAAACTTTTTGAGTTAGAACCAAAGAATCCTGGAAACTATATTCTGCTGTCCAATATATATGCTTCTAAAGGCATGTGGAATGAAGTAGATAGAGTGAGGGATATGATGAAGAGTATGGGATTGAGGAAGAACCCTGGTTGCAGTTGGATTGAAGTCAAGAACAAAGTTCACATGCTTCTGGCAGGAGACAAGTCACATCCACATATGGGTCAGATTATTGAGAAGTTGGATAAATTAAACGTGGAGATGAAGAAATCAGGTTACTTTCCAATTACCAACTATGTGCTGCAAGATGTAGAGGAACAGGATAAAGAGCAAATTTTGTGCGGACACAGTGAGAAATTAGCAGTAGTGTTTGGGCTTCTTAACACTCCCCAAGGGTCTCCTCTTCGAGTAATTAAGAACCTCAGAATATGTGGCGACTGCCATGCATTTATAAAATTTCTATCCAGCTTTGAAGGGAGGGAAATTTTTGTTCGAGACACAAATCGCTTTCATCATTTTAAAGATGGAGTTTGCTCTTGTGGGGATTATTGGTGAGATAGTTATATAGTTTACTTGGGAAAGCCATTACTACCGTTCAAATCATTGATAAAATTGTGTGCGGTTAAGTCATCCATGTAGAACAGGACATGGATACAAGATGGAGATAAAAATAAATAAATGCATTCACAGTAAACCCAAATGTGGGCAACAGCAGTCAGTAGAACTGAAGGTGAGGGAACTAAACACTTCCCTTTAAGTTCATTACAATTTTTTTTTCCCTTTTTTCCAGTCTCCAGGTTCATTGTAAGGTTACAAAACTTAAAGAATGAATTCACTCCAAAAGGGTAAAAGTGTTGATTTGCACTTGCTCCTTTTGCCATTTGATTCAGCCTGCGTGGGCAAAACACCGTTAGTGAAGAACTTGCAATTTTTAGAAGGTTGTGGGTAGGTCCTTCTCTGGGTTGATCAACAGAAAAACAAGTACATGGGTTTTGGATCTAAAACTAATCCTTGAGGGCCATTTTGGCACTTTCATTATTGGTTTTGGATCTTTGGTACTGCTACCGTTTGTTCTCTTATTTATTCATTATTTTTCGGTCCTTGGTTGTGCTACTTCTTTGGCCCCTACAGTTTGGTCATGCTGAATTATTATGTAAGTTCTTTTGTGTCCTTTCCACCGCAATGGCATATTCTGAAAAGTGAAAGTTTTTCTACTTGATAATTTGTTTTGCCCTTTAGGTTCCAGGTTCTCTACTCCTTTCAAATGGCCTGGCCTTTTAAGCACGTTTTCGATGATGATTTGGATCAACGTGAATCTTCCAAATCCAAAGATAATGTTACTGAATATCGATTTGGATGTAGAAAGGAGAAAATTATATGCAATGTAAGTTCTCAATTCTTTTTCCCTCAATTATTTTGATTTTAATTTTGGGATTTTTGCTTCTTGTTGGCCTTAGATTCTTTTTAGTAGCATCTAAAAGCTGATGCTGATTCCATTCATCTTCAACAAATTTGGACAGAGGTATAAGTAGTGGAGTTAATATCGTTCATTCACTGCTTCCTTTATGTGATATAGCTACACAGGTGATTTTCTCCTGGATTCCATTACTGGTATCTTTGACCCTTTTCCTTTTTCAGTTTATAATACACATAAAAGATATTTTTAAAGCTAAATTTTTTTTATTTCATGCAAAGCATTGTCATGTTGCAAACCTTAACTTTATCATAAAATCTTGGCAGAACTTATATGAGCTTTCATGAATGGTTTGCCTGCAGCATTTGCAGAGTGAGATTCTGTCTTGTGTAACTGAAGTGGATATGAGATGTGCTGCTGCAATGACGAGCTTTTGCCTCTTGATGTCTGTTGGAGGATCTTAGATTAAGCTGTTAGATATGGAGCAAGTTTGTCATTGCACCAAAAATAGGAGAAAGCATTTAAGTTCATAGCCTTACTGACAGATTTTCCTAGTTATGGGTATTTTTATTATGAATGGCAAGTTGGTAATGAATGTTTTTAATACATTCTGTGAATCTCTTCTTGTGCTGCTGCTGCTTACAATATTAATTTTTTTCATTTGCAAAACGTTTCACATTTGCTCTAGTTTATTGAGGAAGCTAAGCCGTGAGCTGTATAAAGAGTAGAAGCATGAGAAGGAAATTATGCTTTAATGCTTTCATGTACAACCATATATTCCATGATAATTCACCAATTTTTCTACTGCATCCCATGTAATTCTTGGCTTTGTGGATTATATGTTCTACTTGAGCTAAATGGCTCTTTTCTAGTGAAGTTTTTGATGTTGATAATTGAAGTTTTGAAGATAGCATAATTTCAGTTAATTGAGTTGAATTAAATGGCTCTAAAGTAGCACAATTATTAATGTCGAAACCTTAAATGCATGCAAAATATTAGGGCTTGTTTGGTTATCCCTACAGAAATTAAATGGCTCCTTCTATTTTAGAAATCATTAAAGGTACAAATCTGTCGACTTGAGTTTTTGTCACTCAAAAAAGTCAAGTTCATCAGAGATTAAGAGTAACTTCATCCGAAAATGTGAGATTTTTTATTAATAAAAAAATGTGAATTTATTAATAACCGGAAAATGAAACTCGATGATTTTAATCATCAGTCGAAAATTCTAAATTTGTATACTAAAAAGGAACGACAATCAAAGAAAAGTTACCAATTGTGTACATTCATTGGTAGAATTGATCGTGTACTAATAGAAATTATTAAGTGATATGGATAGTTTGAAGGGATTACACAATGACATTATAAGGAAAAAGAAAATGGAAGAATAAGCCTTTTTTTTTTTTTTTTCAGTCGACGGAGGGTATCTCAAACTTTAGTTTGACTAGTTCCTGTCGATTCCATCCCAGTCGAGTGGAAATCTTCTGTCCCACTTTTTATGTACCACTTCCTGTCCTCTCTCACAAAAGTCCACTTTGAAAATCCCACATTTTTATAAATATTTATATTTAAATTTTCAAGGTGGACTTTTGTAAAAGAGGACAGAAAGTGGTACATAGAAAGTGAGACAGAAGATCTCCACTCATCCCAGTCACCCACACTAGGATGTAACAGATAAAAATAAGGAGTTGAAATTGAGACCTCCAAAATAAAAACTAGGAGTTGAAATTGAGACCTCCAAGACATAAACTAACCAAATTGATGGATATAAATGAAAAGTAAGTTGGAAGATATTAGTTCACTTGGGCAATGGATACGAGTATTAATGGTCTATTTGAAAATTCCAAAACCTAATCAAGTTAGGCCTACTCTTAATTGATTTTTAAACAAATTTATAAAAAAAAAGAAAAAATTTCAAATGGTAGTAAACAAAAATCAGCAAGATTTATATTCAATTTACAAAATTTTTATGTTCATCAAATAAGTAACAACCGCAATAATTTACAGCAACAATTAAATGGCAAAATATTGGCTTTTCAAATTTATAAATGTGCCTTAAATGTATGTGTAATACATTGAAAACTTCCATTATTGTGAAATATAATTCTAATTATGAATTTGTGTTAATATATTGATAACTTTGGACGTTACAGAAAAGGCCAATTATGTGAATATGTGACTTCAAATGATACCGGCCGAACCCCATGGTTGGTAGTTTAGTGGCAGAGCAAGCAAGATTAAGGGCTTACCAAATGCTCGACTCCCACTAGCTACTAATATTCGGGGTCATGGATCGCAAGGCACAAGCCTTGTTTCGAAAGCCTTATTCAGGGTATAGGACTTAGTCTGGTGGCCAGAATACCTGTATAGCAAAAATAATAATAATAATAATAATAATAATAAATAAAATAAAACACCAGCCAAAGAAAAAAAAAAAAAAAAAAAAAAAAATTCCTCCAACAGAAATATCACTTCCATTACGCAACAAGTGAAACAAACACAAAACACCAACTGTGCCCATCAAATTCCTGCTTCTCCTCTCTCTCCGACATATCTCCCTACCCCTCTCTCTCTCTCTCTCTCTCTAAAATCTCCAAACCCTAGCTATCCAGCGGCCACAAGCCTAGCTCTGCTCTCCTCCTCGTCGTCGTATCGTCGGCCATATCTCTACCTCCTCACCATTGTGTCGTTGTTTGTTGGTAGACCACATCTTCAGCTCCTCGCCAGCAGGTAAGCGACGAAACTTGAACATGTATAGATCGGTGAGTACGTGATATATGTATATAATTATATATATGTAAACTTTTTTATATATGTATTATGTACTTCCAGTTGCCATCTATGGACTCTCTTCAAATGCACTTTTGTTGCTCCCTACAGATGCTTAACTGGCGCATTATCTTCATTTGACAATACCAGTAAAGTACATTGCAGTAAGAAGTTGTTTTCTTCTTCAGCGTTAGGTATCAGAGGTTTGATATCCATCAATGGGACAAGAACTGAAAAAAAATGACCCTATATCTGTGCATAAATGCGCTCTTTATTGCATATTTAAGCTAAATTAGGCATTTTACTTTCCTAAGCTAAAGAGCAAGTTAATATCTGAACATTTTTTACTTGTAGTACTATTTTCAGCTTTTAGCATAGGACTAATCGAATATTTATAATTGTGCATTCATGGCTCATTTTAGTTTGATCAAGAAGAAATTGAGGAAGGAGAATAATTTGCATGCAACGATTGTGCTTTTCTCGGACTTATTGCATTCGGTAGGGTTGTTCTTTATCATAGTTTGTAGCATTGTAGATTGGCATCTCCAAAGCTCATGTTGAAGGCAAAATATGTCATAGTTGTTTTTTATTTTTATTTTTATTTTTTTAAGCGAGCATAACATCTTAATTAACTATGATACTAGAGTGATAGGAGTTACATGGAAAAATTTAGGAAGGATAGTCATACATTCATGGCATTAAGCAACATGCTTCATGCTATAGGTAGGCTAGAAGAAACAGAACACATAAACATAGGCGAACAAGTTGCTATGTTTTTGCACATTATTGCTCGCCATGTTAAGAATATTGCTCATCATGTTAAGAATTGAGTCATAAAATTTAAATTTATGGGATCGGCAGAGAAAGTTAGGAAGCATTTTAATAACATATTACATGTTGTCATACAACTAGAAGAGTTACTAAATTCACTGGAGCCAGTTCTTTCAAACTCTACAAACGAGAGGTGGAAATGGCGCATGAATAGGTTGTTTGTCTTTAGTTTCGAGCGATCATTGAAGGGGTTAAACTAAGGACAAATGGAAAGAGGGGGGGGGGGCCCTCTACAGTGCCATCATTTGTTACACGTGGATTGGTGGTTGTTAGTTTACCCCCTTTAGTTACACGTGGATAGGTTGTTTATTGTTAGTCTTAGGCTATTGCATTACACCCCTTTCAGTATCAGGAAGATAACTGAAACTATCAATAGACAACCTATCCACATGTAACCGAAGGAGGTAAAGTAAAGACAGACCAAATTTGGTGGGGGTAAAGTGTCGTTTTTCCCTTACTGATTTGGCAGGATGTCTTGAGATCCAAAAGGGTCAAGCTCAATGACTCTTTATTCCAAGTCTATTATTCCATAATATTCCAAGTGCCACAAACGATCCTAACTTTTTGTTGTCATTTCAAAATGACAGCGCATCATTATCATATTCCTTAACGTGTACAGCAATTCCTACTTCCAAATTCATTTACCTAATCACTCCCAACTATCCTCAGCAATTTTTGAGCTATCTATTTACTGCTCAATAATCTCTAATTCGCAAATTTTTTTACCAGTTTCAATTTTTAAAAACTTTGTTGTGTCATGTGTGTCACATTTGCATGTAGAAATATAGACAGCAAACAGCCACTTTCCAGTTTCACAGATAAACAATCTGTGGCATCTAAAAGAACATCTTCAGCCCTTATACGCCAAAAAAATTATCCCTCTCTCCCTCTCCCTCTAGTGTTCTAATTCCAAGAATAGTTATTCCTACATATCTGAGCTCCCTCCTGTTCTGTTCCGAACAAAATATTATATTCAGAGGTGAGTTTCACTCTGTGTGTGTTTTAACACACACACACACACACACACGCACCCCGAAAATGTGTAATCAATATAATTAATGAAGCCCCATTTGCTTTCTTGTATTGTTTGATCTTTCTTTTTGTAGTTGTATATATGGAGATCGATAGAGCAATCAGAGAATGTGATGATCAAAGACTGAAAACCAAGTATAATAATGCAATCTATGTTATTCAGAGGGCTCTTGCTTTGTACTCGTGAGTTTTTCTTATTTCTCCTCCTGGGTATTGTTTGGTTTTTTGAAGTATGCAGTTTAAGAATTCAAGGTTTTATCTATTTATATATATTTTTTAAGGTTTGTTATCGGTTTGGTTTTGAATTTTATTGGTCTTAAGGGTTTGTGAGGTTTATTTTTATTTTTAGAATTTTGGTGTATAATTTTCATGGCGTTATGCTTAGAATACTAGGGAAAAGAAAAGAGAGCGAAATTTGAAAATTTTGTTTTATGTTGGTTTAGTTTTCAAAGAATGTAGAGCCTAACTCAACTGAGCCAAATCATTTGTATTAGGCTCAATGGAGTGGAGTTTTTTATTGTCTCAATTCTCAAATAATGAAACATTTAAGAACTAAAATTTTAGTTTATTTTGCTTTCCAACATTTTCTTCAGAACCAAAGGGGCTATTATGAATGTCCACTTTGTCAGCATATTTTCATCTTTAGATGGATTCACTACAGCTGTTATGTTTACCTTTTTCCTATGCACTCTTTAATTCAATATGATCGATTTGGTATTGTGCCTTAAATTCATAGTTAGGCTAATTTAGCAGGTCATCATTATGGCAAATGTGTAAAGTTTTCTCCATCAGTGAGTTAATGTTTTATATAATGAGGTGGTTAATCCTATCATATCATCAAAAAAGAAAAACGGGCTTTTGTATAAATCCTCCAGAAGTTTTCTTTTTTTGACAGATGGTGATTTCTAGATGTGGATGCATGGAAGTTTTTAAATATTCTTAATTGAATCTAAATGGATGGGGATTTGACATGCTTTTCCTAAATACTTGTCTCGGTTGTTGCTATCCCTTATGACATTTTAAAAACATTTCACCATGTGTCTCTGGTGTCTAGGTCATTGTGAAGTATGTTAGGGTTCCTTGTGCAACATTTATCCGTTCATGTACAACATTTTCATATATGATCAAACTACCAAAGAATTATAAGCAAGCATCAAAGAAAGGTATTGCATGCTTAGATGAATTGAGGAAATATCTTTGTAAAAAGGCTTCAAAAAAAAGATCACTTACACCATGATCAATTATCTATATGTCAGAAAAGAAATACCAAAGACACCATTTTATATCTTCTGCATATAAAGTTTTATCGTTGAACATTTCGCCTTAGGCTATGGCTACAATTTTAGGGTAAAAGGGTTTTCTTATATGAAGCTATGCAACAGTATTCTAGTCAAGAAGAGGTCAATGGGTGCGGAATTTTTCAATGATTAGAGAAAATATGTTAGGGAGGGATTCATTTTAGACCACTTGATGGTTCTCACTGTCTGTGTGGAGCACTTCTTACTCAGGCATTTGCAGAATGAAGTTGAGCGTGTCACACATTGAGTCAATGACATGTGTTGCAATGTCAGCTTTAAAAATTTTGGTACATAGCAAAATCATCTTAGTTTCTCATTGTATTTGCATATTTGTATTGCTTTCAAATATGTATTAGAAAATTACACCCAATAAGAAAATTAAATACAGATAATAATCACTCTATTTGGATCCTTTGACCTGCCATGTTAATAAATTGATAATCTTCATTCATTTTTATCCATTGCAAACATGTAAGTTTGCTGATGTTTGTGAGCACTGAAATTGTCTTCTCAACAGTATTGAAGAGGTTGCCTTCAGCTTCAATGGAGGAAAGGATTCTACTGTAAGTTCTTATATTTGTTGGTCTAATGCAATCTTTAAGTTATCTTTTGCCTTATTGATATTGACAATGAAGTTAGATTTGCAGGTTTTGTTGCACCTACTTAGGGCTGGGTACTTTTTGCACAAAGGGGAACAAAGTTATTCTAATTGGGGTCTAAGTGAATTCACGTGTCCAATTCGTACCATTTATTTCGAATGCCCTTCTGCTTTCCCTGAAATCAACTCATTTACTTATGAGACAGCCTCTACGTGAGAAAAGACCCCTTTTGCCTAATTTTCTAATTTTTATTTTATTCAATATCATTGTCTGATTAATAGAATTTCTCCCTTGGCGAGATTATTAGAATTTGTTCACATCTAGTGCTATTAGATATTAAGGCATCGGTTACTAATTTGACCTGTTCCTCTTTGAGCAGCTATGGTTTGCAAATGGACATCATTCGCCTAGATTTCAAGTCTGGTTTGGAGGCTTTACTAAAGTCTAAACCAATCAGAGCTATTTTTCTTGGTGTCCGAATTGGAGATCCTACTGCGGTATCTTTGATGCTCTATCTCTTAAAAGAAAAGAAAAGGAAAATAAGAAATCTATATCTTATCTACAAATTTTGTAACTCACTTGATTATCATATGATTTCTATTAAAAGACTGAAACAACAAAGCATTACCTTTTATATATTTTCATTATCTTGCAGGTAGGACAGGAACAATTCTCCCCTAGTTCGCCTGGATGGCCACCTTTCATGAGAGTGAATCCCATCTTGGATTGGTCATACAGGTCTCTTCATGTGCTATAAGTTGTGCGTACATACATGTAAATCCCCCCCCACCCCCAGGCCCCAACCAAGTAAAACCAAAGGAGAAAAGAATAAACTGTTCATACGCACATTTATGTATCAAGCTTAGGCGAATGACAAGGGGTCTCTGAGAGCAAATTTTCTTTGCCTAGTAGCTTAATCAAAAGAACATAATATAACAGAAGTTACTATTCTAGTTGATTGTCAAATCAATTGCAAAATGTTAACCTTTTCTTATTTAGTCACTGGGCAACATAAATGGCTAGAGCATTTTCCATCAATTGCCACTAACTTGTAACATTTTAATACTAGAGTGTTTCTTTTCCATGTTTGAGGTGTTGCGTGATCCTAAATTCTCGCACAATGCACATTGGGGTCATTTATGGTACAATTCAAGTTTAGCCTTGGGATTTATATAGTCTATTTCTTAGTCACTGATTGAGTGAGTGTATATGAGGCTTCCTGCATTCATGGAGGACTTGTAGAACCTCTTTTGGAACTCAAGTCAAGTGAAAAAATCTTTAAATCCCAAGTTATTGGGGTTGGCTACATAAATCATTTTTTTGCTATTAAGTTTTTTTTTTCTAAGACCATATCACTTGATAAATCGTTGGCCGTCATGTCTTCTCTCACTGCCTCATCCTTTTTCTTTTTTGGTCTTCTTCTTGTCGTTGTAGTGCGTTCAACTTCTTTAGGTACTCCAACCTTTTTTTTTTTTGGCACAATACTTCCACGGGGGGAGGCCAAGTTCATCTTCTCTTCATTGAGCATATTGTGCAGTTTTTACTATATCTGTAGGAAACATCGACCTTGCTTGGGTAATCAATTTGGGGTTCATTGAAGTAGCACTTAAGTTTCTAACTGCTGTTGATTTTTACAAGTTTTGGTCAGTGCTCACCCTTTGCTTTTGAAGAATGGGTCAATAAATTGGAAATGCCGCTACTTCTCTACTTTATAATATGGGCAGCAGCTTCTAATTTTTTTCAACGAGCATATTGTTTGTGTTTTTTTCACCATGTCTGGAGGGAACATTATCCTTGCTCGGTAATCAATTTGTAGTTGTTTTATTTTTTGAGCAGTGCTTAAAATTTCTCCTTGCTGTTGGGTTTTTCCAACTTCTTGTCAGTGATCACCTCTTGGTTTTCCAATGGCTTAATGAATTGGAGATGCTGCTAATTTGCCACTGTATCTACATATTGCAGCCCACTGCCTATGCTGAGGGCCATACTCCATTGTTAGGGGCTGTATTATCAATTTTTATTTCCTCTTTCCATGCGCATTAACGGAGATGCTATTGGAATCTGGAATTGTTATTCTCTCTCATTCAGTTTCAACTTTGGGTTATATGCAGGTTTTAACTTCTTACATTTCTTTGGCAGAGATGTCTGGTCGTTCCTTCTAACTTGCAAGGTCCAATACTGCAGTCTTTATGATCAAGGGTAACTTCCCTTCATACTTCTTGGACTTTCTTTCTCAATTTTTCTTGAAGCAGGATATGCATATGCTTTAGAGTTATGATAGTTTGGGCCCTGATGCAACTATAGAAGACATATCCATTTTGAAGTTAATCTGGGTTCTACATGTATACTGATATCGAACAGATTTGATATTTAATATTTCTAATCATTTTACAGTTACACTTCAATTGGGAGCATATATGACACTGTTCCAAATGCACTATTGTGCATCAGCAATTCCTCCAGCAGTGAAGAAAAATTTAGACCAGCATATTTGCTTTCAGATGGAAGATTAGAAAGAGCAGGGAGAGTAAAAAAGCTTTCTCCACCAGTTTGTGGGCGATTTCCTGCTGTTAGCAATGACCTGAACAGTGTGGATTCGCATCACAGCCGCACACTCACAGCCTCAGTCATTGCTGTGGGGGATGAGATTCTGTAAGTCCCTTGTGTATATTACATGGGCTTTATATACAGTGATATCCATGCTGGTTCTCCTTTTTTGGGCCACTTTTTCCATTGTCATGCATACTGGTGCTAACTGGTTGTACATTCTGTAGCGAAAGATAATGTATTAGATTGAAAAAAGTGCTGAAAAAGTTGCCTTTCTATTTAGCAGCAATGATTTGTGGTCAATTGTATGCAAACCCATATGTGATCGTAACATCTTTTTTTTAACCTCCTTTTTATGAGGCAGTGATTGTTGAAAAGTGCACTGTTTCCATAGCACTGCATTTTTCCATGATTAATTGAGATCTTAAAATTAGGGATGTCAACGGGGCGGGTTTGGGACGGGTCACCCCTTTCCCAACTCCGTCCCATTTAAGAAAACCCCATCCCATTCCCATCCCAAACCCGTGACGGGTCAGGATTTGGAATCCCATTCCCGTCCCAATTAAAAGACCCCATCCCATTTACTATTTTCTTTCTACTTTTCTCAATTTTCTCAATACCTAAATAAATTACAAAATACATTGATGAACATTACAGATAATTGTTACTTCTAAGAGTAAAATAAATTAAACCCCTTAAGGGACATGATTGAAATTTCACTTTATTAAGGAGAAACTTAATTGTATAATACCTAAAAAATAAATATAATAAAAATATATAAACATATATAATTGGGGCGGGGCGGGTTTTTAAGCTCTCATCCCAAACCCGTCCCAAACCCTATAGGGTTTTCAAAAAAAATCCCAAACCCGCCCCCAACCCTATTAGGATGACCCCAAACCCCAAACCCTTCCCTAAAAAAATGTTATTAACAAGGGGGGAAAAGTGCAATTTTGCATGTTTAAGATCTTACACTGAAAATTTTACACTGTAAATTTTATACATTGAAACAAACAGAGTCGTAATAACTATTGTATATGAGCACTTTAAGTTCACTTGTTTGAATTTGTGCTTTGTTAATGATAAAATTTATGCTGTTCACCTATGTAACAAGGACAAAAACATGGACATCAGTCTCTGACAATGATATGAGGTGTTTGTCGTAGCAACCTCTCAATTATTGAAATGCCGTGAACTATTGACACATACAACAGTTGCCAGTGTCCAACACGAATATGAGGTGTCTGACATTGCGAAAAAGGTCAATTAGGGTCTTTTCATTTACGTAGTTGTTAAAACTTCATCTGTTATTGCTTCTGGTGTTAATTTTTTAGTTTTATTTGCTTGCCAACTGTTAATACTCAAATTTCTGATATGTCTCTATCTGTTCCATAGCTCAGGTTTGGCACTGTTGAGGACCAATTGGGACCTTCATTGTGTAGAAAGCTCCATTCTATAGGTTGGACAGTATCACAAACTGCTGTCATCCGAAATGATGTAAGCAACTATAGCATAATTGTGGACATAAATTTTGACGCTCTTTTTAAATTGTGAAATTCGTTTGGGTAAATTTATGATGATGTGTTTGCCTGATTACAATCGTTCAAGTCCTAGTACATGAGTAGGGGACCTTGTTAGATTGTTTTATTAATCTTATTAGTTTTTTTATATAATGAGGGAGGAAAGTACAGTAAAAGGTGCAGCAAAGAACTTCAAAATAATACAAATGGATGATTGTGTTCATCTACTAAAGGGTCAATGATCGTTGCTGCAAAAAAATTTTAGATGGATAAACAAATCTAATGTTTGGTCTTGTTAGGTTTTCAGCAACATTATATTAAATTTGTGTTTGTCATTTTCCTGTTGGTGACAAATGTAAATGGTTCGCCAGAGAATCTTATTTTTGAGGTGTCCTTCGGGTTGAAGCAAGAGGGTCGTGTTTATCTACGTGCTTTCTTTTTGTTTCGCAGTGGTGAACTTGAAGTGATGTACCATTCTCTTGCTTTCTAGTCTGTGCTTTTTAACTGTTAATTATTGGGTTCATCTTTTTATATATGATTTGCAGAGTATACTGCTTGAGTAGGCTGAGCAAATCTTTTCTTCCTCACTTTGAAACAGCTCAATGCATATTAAGACGAGGGTTAATTTGAAGAGGGTTATATTTATAAAACAGAGCATTGTCCTCTCTGACATTCAGTGGCCCTTTCATGTAACATTTGAAATTTGAGTTCAATCTCATTGAGTACAATGAGATTTTCTTTTGCCTTAGAATTCTTGGCAAGAGAAATATGTTAAATTTTCTTTTGAATTTAATTTATTTTATGTTTTTATTTGATAACTGGAATTAATATGTCCCACTAGTATTTCTATTAATAAGCTTTTGTTTTTCTTGAATTGCGTCGAACTCCAAAATTTGCTTTCATTAACCTCATTTTACAACTGCATCCCTTATCACATTCTTTTCAAATCCAGATAGATTCTGTAGCTGATGAAGTTGAACGATTGAAGTCTACTACTGATATGGTAAACCCTTGTAATTTAAGAGCAATTTCGGTGGTTTTCTTAATGGTGGAAGTAACGAGCGAGCGCGCGCGCGTGTGTGTGTATAATTACACATACACACACTTTCTAAGCACTGATCCTTCATATGGTCTAATTTGAGGTGATCCTTGCAGGTGTATATATATGGAGGCGTTGGCCCATTGCATTCAGATGTTAGTTTAGCAGGTGTCGCAAAAGCTTTTGGGGTTCGCCTGGTGCGTTACCAAATTTTAAATCGTGGCCTAGGTCTAAGCTGAATTATAATTCTCTGGAGATCATGATTAATTTTTTTTCTCAAATGTCAGTGTTCTTGTTTATTATGAGAGCCTTATTGGGTTCATCAATTCAGTCCGGACCATCCGGTATTCTTGAAAAATTGAATTTGGAACTTGTCAAGCTTTGTTACTGCTACTTTTTTTGACTAGTGGTATTGATGTTCATATGCATATGATTTGGATCTTATAATTTGTGCAGGTTTTGTAGTTGATTTGTAGAACTAACTATATTTCATCTGTTCGATTGTCTTAGGCTCCTGATGAAGAATTCGAAGAATATCTTAGCCATCTTATAGGCAACCAATGCACTGGTGATCGGAATGAGGTAATTTGATGTAAGAAACTGGTTGTTTCTGAATTTTGTTATACTTTGATTGCATAATGCTTGTTATCAGGATGAACAGAGCAGCTGATCATATACTTCACCTAAATAAGATAGGCATGCATTATTGTGAAAGGATGACCTTATAATAGTTTGATGGAGGCTATGTTTCATTTTTGTAGAATTAATCACTTCTTTCTTCCTGGCACAAACTTTTATTTTAAGGTCATGTTTGTTTAATGGATTTCATTTCTTGGTGGAAATTTTGTGTTTTAGCTGGCTCCTTGAGTCTGGGTTCATGTGGTCTGCACCTTTGATTCTTTCAATCAGTAATTTTTTTCCATTACATTGGTTCCGTTTTTGAACAAAACTTAGGCAGAAATTTATACCTTTTTTGTTGTAGTGTAATTTAATGTCATACATCATTGTAGCCATTGTCCACTGGTATGTGACACTAATCGAGCATCATTTCCTTTTTCTTTTGGGAAATGATTTCCAAAGCAACAATTGGATCCTTAGGGTGTGTTTGGGTTAAAGCGTCATTTTATTTTATGTATAAAATCACACTGCTGCCAAGTCAGATATGTAAAATAAAATTGGTATTGAAATATATACTCAATATGCATACCCATTAATTTTGAGTTTATTACGACATTGCACAATATGCTATGGCATTGATTTGGACCATGATCCTTGGTTTTTTACTTTTCAGATGGCTCAATTGCCTGAGGGTATCACTGAATTACTGCATCATGAAAAGCTGCCTGTGCCTTTGGTATGTGTTTGGAAGCTGTCATATGATAATTATGTGTTTCTTGACATGTCAGGATAGCTAGAACTTACATAAGCATTAACTGACAAAAAATGTAGCAAGCCTTAATTATTTTTATTATTTTTTCAACATTTAAATCAAATTTCTGTATGTTCATATTTGGCATTTTTCAGGTGCAAGCACACTGCATGTGTATAGATCTGTATTAATCTGATGAACTGTAGCTTTATTCCTTCCTCTTGGCCAACTCATAAGCACATTGCATGTGTATGTTGTGAGTAATGAAATGACTCTTTAAATTTCTAAATATCCAATGGTTTCTTGCAGATCAAGTGTCAAAATTTGATTATTCTTACTGCAACAAATGTTACTGAGCTGGATGAGCAATGGGGTTGTCTGATTGAATTAACAAAATCTACTGGGCTGCTTGTATTGACAGAGCCATTTGTATCAAAGCGCTTGGCAACAAATCTTTCAGATGTATGTAAACCGTACCACTTAATACTGCCTTGAATGCGTCCACTCTTTTAATGGTGGTATTTTATACTGCACTCTTGGCTATAAAAGTTATCTATTTTCCTCTGTTGCATGAGTTATCCCATACTCGTCTAGTTTTTGTCTCTCTTCCTCTTCTTTTAAACTCTCTCTCTCTCTCTCTCTCTCTCTCTCACACACACACACACACACTACTCTAGCTGCTTATGAGAATTATCAGTGACTTATTTTTCACAAAATATGTAGATGAAAACATAATGTTTGAGAATTATCAATGATATATATTTAAGAAATTCGGCATTCTATTTATTAGGGTTGATTTTTGTTAGATAATATTAGCAAGGGATCTAGTTTTGATACATGTGTCATTATCTCTAGTGTTTATGGCATCATTTCATTCTTCCCTGTTTCCTGTTTGATGCAGGTCGAAACTGCTAATCCTCTATCGAAACTTTGTCTCGACTTCCCCGATCTTTACATTGGTAAGAGTCTTTTTAACTAGTTTGGGTGGTCCGGAGAAGGAGTTTATGTTTTAACTCTTCTAATCCTGACCTTTCCTGTGCAACATCAAGGGTGCTATCGCAAATCGAGAAGTGGGCCTCTCATAATTAGTTTTGAAGGCAAGGTATTGGGAAATTTCACAAGGATGTGAAGTTGTTTAAAATTTTGATTAAACCTCAAACATTAGTTGTTTTGATCAAATATATTCCATCACAAAATTTGGCTGCAGGACCAAGCAAGAATACAGTTAGCTGCAGAAGCACTGTGCAAGAAGTTCAATGCAGGGGCATTCTCAGAAATCAAATGAACTTGTTTAAAGTTTTGTCGTACTGAGCTTCCAAAACCCGAGCAGCAGCTTATAGAGTAACAGCACCAGCCGCTCCCAAATTCCTACCTGTATGGTGCAAGAAGTACCCTTTCTATCTGGATTTGGACAGCATGAGGATGTCACTGGAATTGCAATGGAAAAGGGAAGCAAAGAGCCAAAAAATAAAAAATACGGAATAAAATAAAAAGAAAATGATGTTCCATAACTGGGCGAAGCCCAAAGTTTTGAGTACATAAATACTACTATAGTTATCAGGTTGAACGAAGATTTTTGTATCAGTTCTTGAGCAAGAAGAGCTGATCTTAGATATCCCGATAGACGAATTCACCAAAGTCCACACCGTATGATATGGGCCAAAATTTCCTGCAGATATATAATGACTCATTTTCTTTATAAAAAAAAAAAAAAACCCCCTTTTTATTTTTGTGTTTTTTTTTTGGCGGTTTTGGCTTTTTTTTTTTTTTTTTTTTACACCTTTTTTGGGCTATCAAACGACAGGGGAAGAATGGACATATGGGCCAAATCTTTCATTCATGTATTCGGTGCAAGGACAGCCAAAATCCCTTTTCAAAATTGCATGATTGAAAATTATTGTAGAAAAAGTCTGTAGATGCAATAATGAGATTTGTCAATTTGTTGCATAGGATTGTAAATGGGTCGAGTCGATCTGAATAATAGAGTATTCGAGCTTCATTTGATAAATTAATAAAATTTAGGTTTGATTTATTTATTATACAAGTGAGTTTAAATAAATCTTTTATTGAATTGTGTTTGAGTAATTTATTTACTCAAAGTATGAGTGAGATTTTCGAGTTAAGAAATAATTACCTAGAGCAACTCCAAGAGGCTCTTTACTTAACCCAAAAATCATGTTGCAATAGGCTCTCTACACCCTTCCCTATTTTAATTCATCTCTAAATGACTCCTTACTTGGAGGGACTTATTTTCATTTATTTTTTTTAGGATAATGTGTTTGAAAACACAATTTTTTTAATATTAATTATTTAAGTCAAATTTTAAAAATTAATAAAATATCCCATGGTTAGCTAAAATAGGGAGTATGGCTGGAATAACCAAATTAAAGTGGCTCCCTAAAATAACTTTTAATTAGTTTAGAGAGCCACTTGATCAAAATTATAGAATATGATTGGAGTTGCTCTTAAATTAATTGGGAAAATTAATTATCTAAAAAATAAAATTTGAATTTGATTGATTTAATTTATGAACAAATCCAAATTAATTTTATATGGAACCAATTCCAAATCAAAATCCAAAAAATTCTAATATCTATACTAATCTATACTAATATATAAAGCGAGAAGGAGGCTTTGCCAGATACTTTTTTGTTCCAAGCATTGCCCTTCTATAAAATAAAACCACAAAATAATATTGAGAACATATATGTCTTTATACATTCACCCACAACTCCCTAAAACTAAGGAGTTTAAAATTATCATATACGCTCTTCTTCTCCTTCACATACTCTTTTCTTCTCTCCATTTTAACTATCCTCTACTCTCCATGATCACTCGCATTCAGGAAAACTTCTTTACACTGTTTATTTCTTGGGGAAGGAGAAATGTTTCGAAAGGTAAAAATTTATATTTATTCTCTTGGCTTCCAAATTGGCCATTAATTTTGTTCTTATTCACTGTCATTCATATTTGTTTGAAATATTTTCCAAACATCCCTTCTTTGATGATCGATATCAATTCTATATGCATTTGTATTTTCAGGCATCAAAAGGAGATCACAGACAATAATTATTTCTTGGACCTATTATAAGGGAGACATCAAAGATAAAGAAGAAAGAGAGCAACATAAATCTTCAATGCACAAAAACAAGACTCCATTTCCTTTCCATCTCTATGTGATTTAGAATTTTCCCTTAAAAGTTGTTCACTTTGGATTATTTGCATTAATTCTCTATTTAGGCGATGTTTCTTTCCCTCTCAAACTCTTTTTTTGGGTTTTGGTTATTTTGTATTTTCGGATATGGACACTATCCCAAAATATTCACACAATCAAGTCTAAAATATTCTCTTAGAATATATTAGATTAGTTATTTGTGATGATGTTACTCTCAAAATTTATTAGCTACTCGGCAAAATAATTATCACAATACTAATGGTGATGATCTAAGAAAATCATGCATTGAGAAATTGAGCGGGACAGAAGGCGACAATATCCTAATCTCAGCTTGTTGCTTCCTCTTGAATCTATTAAGGCAAGGAAATTATATTTCTTCCTTCATTCATATACTTTGAAAGGCTTTCGAGGGCTTCTATAATCTTTAATTTTTACTTCACTACTATCAATACTATTATGTACATTTGTGAAATTGTGTAAATTAGAAGCAGATATCCTATCTTGGGTATATCAATTGCAACATAGGAGGTTAGGAAAAATTTAGGCACCGTTTTAATATGTTTTCTACCATTACTAATTTGTTTTTTTACTTTTTAAAAAATTTGCAACATTTACTTTCTTAGCAAAAATTAGAATTACTGTTTTGTTTTAAATTACCAATATATGATTTCTTAACAAAAAATAAAATATATTAAAAGATAATATTTGATTTTTTTTTAAACAAAAAAACCAATATTGCTAATTTTAAAAAAGCAAAAAAGTATAAAAATTACTTTTAAAAAACTCAACCAGGTGCCTTAATAAATCAATAAACAGACCGGTATAAAATGTAAAACTTCACCTTAAAATGGCACACAATATTACGGCATATGCCAAAAGGAAACATATAAGAAATTTACACCTTAAACAAGTTTATTTTATAATTAATTTGGTTCCACATTTGTCCACTTCTGAATTTTTTTTTTTTTTAGTGAATCGATTTAATATAAACACTACAATTTATCAGTAATTTCAAATTCATGGTATCGTAATCAATCCTAAAACTAACACGACTTTTATTTGTAAAATTTTCAAAAATCAAAATGAACCTACAATATGCTACTTTTAATATTCAAGCCTAATTATAAAATTTTAAATCTCATTTTTAAAAATATTATTTTGAACAAAAACAAATCATTTATTTTCAATAAAAAATTAGGTAAGCTTCAAAAAAATTATGTCTATTATGCACACATTTTTTGGTAGGTTTTCATTAATATCAAATTTAAATAAATATGATTATTTTTCAAGTACCGTACCACTACCTGCCATACTATAACTTTGATATAATTCTTTATTATTATTATTATTATTATTATTATTGTCTTAACATTGTTTCAATTTTTATTAACTTATACCTTGTTTATTTTGACATTGTATTGTGATATTTTTCTTATTAACTTATATATTCTAATTTAGTGGAACTCATGTCGATTCAACAATCTTATTTATTTGAAAAATACTACAGCACCAGACACTTTAACCCGAAATTAAAAACTACCATAATGTGTCATGCTTTGAATGGTGAGGTCTCTCCTCTCAAACTCTTTTCATCTTTTTCACACACCATTCAAACCACGACACGTCATGTAGTTTTTAATTTCG
>JAESVK010000138.1:2408330-2431412 GCA_017140935.1 Hamamelis virginiana | reverse complement strand
CTGATGTGGCAGCTCCTCCTTCAAAGCTAAGGTTGGCCAAGGAGAGAGTTGCTAAGGATAGTATTGGTATTGGATTTGAATATATGAAAGTGTATTGAGACTCATTTAATTAGTAATATTAAGAGAGTTAAAGATAAGAGTAGATTAGTAAAAAAAATAAAATAAAAATAAGATTTTGAAATTGAATACTACGTACCTTTATCAGGATTAAAAAAGCTTCAAGGAAAGGAAAATGGCCAACTTGTGTAGTTCATTAATTCGTATGATTTTTTGCTAATTAAAGAGAAACAAAAAATGAAAATGAAAAAGAAAAAGGCATACTACATACCCTAGCTCAATTTCACCTCACGTTGGACTACACTATTTCAAGGGCTATAGGAGGAATTTCAAGACATTCCATCTATCTTTAGGCAAAGGACCATGTGGAAAAAATCTTATTATAAAATTTACTTGATTTAAATCACATACATTTTCATAAAAAAAATTCACAACTATACTTAAGTAAGATCGATCTAGTATGTGTGTGTGGTGGATAAGGATGTCAATGGGGGGATGAGATGAATTTTCATTTTTTCAATCCTCTCCCGTGAATGAATTATTATTTTTATTTTTCCAGATCTATCCAAATCTTGACTCAAAACGAGGTAAGATAGGGTGAAGAAATCATGCGGGTCAAGGAGGGTTCTCTTCAGGTATGAGGAAGAAATTAAAATATTTTTTTGAGCTTCAATATATATATATATATATATATATATATATATATATATATATATATAATTTTTGGAACGGATCCTAACCATATCTCAACAAATTTAATTTCAATTATGAATTACAAGTTTTTGTACTTAAATTGTAAGTGCACATTAGCATGGTGAAAAGCAAAAAAAAAAAGAAAAAAAAAATCCAAAAACACTAAATATTGCAAATTCTGCACTATATATACATATTCGAGATGGAGTGGGGCAAGGAGGCCTTGCCCCATATCCCATTCTGAATTATATCGAGTGCTCAATTTTTTTCCTAAACCCTACAGAATTTCAATTTTTTCCTCAAAATTTGTCCTAATAAGGTCGGGACGAACGTGGATGACTTTGATTATTCAAACTAAATTGCCATCCTACATGTGGACCACCCAATTTGACATATGTTTTTTTTTTTTTTTTTTACCGAATTTATAATAATAGATAAATTCAATGTAATAAATATTTTAAAGCCCCTGATGCTTGTGTAAAAGGTTACAATACATATTGCTACTTACCATCTCACCACTTAGCTTTAATCCTATGGTCGTTACAATTATAGAAAGCTAGCACAACACTGAATTGATTATATATATATATATATATATATATAGAGAGAGAGAGAGAGATTATAGACGATTATAAAATATGTAATAAATCCTTAAAATCATTCATAAGTGAATTTTTAAAACTTTTCCTATTCATGCTATAAAGTAATACTTTATAATGATACATAGTAAATGAAGAATTGAAAATAAAATATACAAATTCACTAATAACTGTAGCCAAAGAATGTAATTCTTTCACTTCATCCTCTCGTGAATCTCACGACGGGATGAAAGTAAAGCAAGCCACATCGCCACGTCTTACGAAAGTGGCAAATCAGTGAGAGCGTACTGTGCCAACTTCAATTCCTTTCCTTTTCCAATTTTCCAATTTTCCAAATGTAAATCACTACTGCCAGAACTTATATTGTTGTTTCCAAGTAAAAGTTGTGAACGAGGTTGCACAAAAAGAGTTGGCACTTGGCAATAGTAATTATTTTCCCTACGTAAAAGAGACACCGAAATATCACAGACGGACAGATGTCAAACCACACACCGTACAGTTCCATACAGTGGGACCCATACATGACAATCACGTTTATATGTATCCTTTTGTGGGAAATGAAGCTGGTAATCACAGCTGTCACAACCGACTCTGACACTAGTAGGTTTCTTTCTCCATTGGGGGTGAAAATTGAAAAATAGAGTGTCGCATTCCCTGCCGTTGGATCCAAGTTCCCTTGATATCTGTGCCCCGTACGTAGATCTCTCACATTTTCCGGGAAAAGTAAATGCTGGAAAAAGAAAAAGTTAGACAGAGAGGAAGAGACAGGTGTCCCTCCGTTTGTTTGCCTTCCCACAACACATCAACGATCTTTTATGACAACACGGACCTTGCAACCATAATGAAATGAAGGATGTTAAAGTGCTTTGCCCATATTATTGTCAATGATGCTTCTTGCATTGTGAACCGTACACCTGTCTAGTGCTGTTGCCTGGTCAACTATTTGTGTGTTTGTATGTAGTGTGTGCAGCATAACCCGCGGTGTAGGTTAGAGGTAGGGTATAATAATAGTGGTGGAGGGGAGATGAATGCAACGTGTGTATGTATTGATGTATGATGGGATGCGTGTGATGTAATGATGTGGGAAGCATATGGTTGTAAGGAATATGAGTGTTGGATGGAAGGGCAGTCGAAGGTGGTGTTTTCCATCTCTATAGAGAGAGAGAGAGAGAGAGAAAGAGAGAGAAAGAGATGAGACAGGAGGTGAAGGAGATGAACTTGAAGAATGATATGAACAACGGAACTGAGAAGGTCTCTACCTCCAGATTTTCATCTCTGTTGGCCTCCAAAGATCGTGATTTTATTCTCTCTCAAACTGGAAATCAGGTCCATCTCTCTCTCTCCTCTCTCTTTCTCTCTCTATACATATACATATACACACACGTTAAATGAAGGAATATCTCTTAACGCCGGCTGTGCAAGGAGTATCACTTGTTATAATCGTGGGGTAATTTTGTTTTTTTTCATTGGATTGGTAGATTTGAACTTGCATCGCTTGCTTGCTGTGCAGTAGTAAGAATAGATTCTCTTATTCTCATAATCAGTCTCCTGTAACATATAGTCGGTGTCAGATACAACACAGGCTTGCTTTAGCATCCCAAGTGAGCGATTATTTTCATCTTATTTCGTTGATGTAGGTGGTTGGTAGCTGATGATCTTAAGCTTTCTTCTTTCTTTTTCTTTTTCTTTTTCTTTTTTTTCTTCACCAGTTAAAAAAAAAAAAAAAAAGGATTTGGAGATTAATATTTATGAAGAAGGAAGGAAGTTTCTAGAACTAATTATATAAATATTTTTTAATTATTTATAAATATTCTTAAAAAGATAAATAATCCTAATATACTTTTAAAAAAAAATTGTAAAAATTGCTCTATAAATCCCCAGAATCTAATTTACTCATGAATTTGCATGGATTTGCTTGGTGAGTGTTAAGGCTCATTGATAGTTTTGTATATATATAGCAGCTAGCTTGAAAATTGGGCACCAATGGACAATGGACATCTTCAAAGTAAAACTAGACTAGACTGTATAACGGTGACCCTTTTTAGGGCTTGATATGGCAAGAATCTATCAGAACTGGTCTTAGCTGGACCACACTGAACTGGTCACTGCCGAACCCAACTTATCTTTTTTAGTTTTTGGTATATTTTATGTACTGGAATTTTTTTATTTTTTTATTTTTATTTGTTTGGCGTGCCGGGATTGGATCAATAACTTCTTATATGACTAAGATTTTGAAGATTAGAATAAAATAATAAAATATACGGCGGCGGGGTTTATTTTGGATAGGCGTGGTTGAATTTTTGCAGCTTGTTGATACTTCATTGGATCTATATATATATATATATATGTGGTTTATTGCATACGTTTGATTCACTGCATGCTCGTTTGCTGGTCGAGAAGTCATTGAAGGAGAAGGAGAAACTTACTGTCCTATTTCATTTTTGAGTGGAACAAAATTTTATTCTACTTCTTTATTTAAAGTATATGATATGACAGCACGGTAGAATCTGTAGTCTAAATTTGATTAATAGGTTTAGAAGAATACTATATCACCTGATAATTTATTTTGAAATTAAAAATCAGCATGACGTTGCATCCTTCGAGTTGCGAGGTCTCTCCTCTCAAATTACTTTACTCTTTTTTATATACCACTCAAATCACGACATATCATGGTAATTTTTAATTTCGAGTTAAAGTTTCGGTTGATGTACAATTGTTGATATGTTTAATATAGCATTAAATGTTAGTGAAATTGGAAATATCACCAAGCTATACATCTCTTACCTTTAGTAAAGAAGTTGTCTAAGGTTTAATTAAGCTTAGTGCACTATTGCTCTAGTTGACTATATATATTTATATTATGAACTGGATAAGAGCTATATAGGAGGGAATATATATATATTGTGAATTGGATAAGAGCAATACTAGAATTTCTATAAATTGAAATATCCCTCATTTTCTATTGAATAATACTTGCCTACTCATTGAGTCATTGGTGAGAGAAAGGAAATTACTACTCACCTCTATTTATATTCACCTTGTGTCACACCTAATTTAAAAAAGAAAAATATTATACCATCAGATACTGTAATCCGAAATAAAAAACTACCTGATGTGTCATGCTTTGAATGGTGAGATCTGTTATCTCAAATTGTTTTTTTTTTTTTTTTTTATACACCATTTAAACTACAATACGTCAGGATGATTTTTAATTTTGAATTAAAGTGTCGGATGATATAAAATTATTGTTTAAAATATTATGAATATATATAGACAGATGCACATATGAAATATGTTAATATGAATATATATTCAAATTTATATGAACACGTGGACATATAGACATGTACATTGTGAAATATGAATATTTATCTATTATAATATAATGCAATGCATGTATATTAATAATTTTTTTAAAATAATTTAAATGCATGAAAATTATGGGCAGAAGTGAAGAGGAATCTTTTCTGAGAGGACAAGTATTATTCAAATGAATTTTTTTTTGGCAGTCTGGTCTGATTGTGTATGTACGTACTCTCACATGCTTAGTTGCCATGAGTTACACGTGTCTATCTGCATTCACAAACTTAAATAAATCTGGCCTCACATGCTGTCATTGTCCTTGCCAAAAGGACACGTGTCATCATTCATTTATAACTTTTGCCTCGCGTTAATGCTCTAGGTACAACGCGTGGACCATTTTGTTTCTTTATATAAATGAAATCTGACAGCACATCGTTTTCAAATATTTGGATGTGTGCATATTTGATATTTATGCTTTTTACAGCGAAAAATGTGATTTTCGCCCTTTGTTAGTTGAAGTTATTAGGTGTGTCGATTATATTTAACTTTTTAATATTTAATATAACAGTTATTATGGACTTGTCATGTAATAATATTATGTGTTTAGGAGATTATATATGATCGGTATATCGAATAATTTTTTTTTATTAAGATGAATGACAATATGACACGAATGGAGAATTAATTTAGCGTACCAAGTTTCTTAATTCTGAATTTGACTCCCAGTAACTATTAATATTCTGGGTCACGGATCACAAGGCGCAAGCCTTATTTTAAAAACTTTATTTGGGGCGCAGGATTTAGTCTGATGCGGACAAACTACCTCAGAATATCTGTATAGCAAAAAAAAAAAAAAAAAGTTTCACTCTAGTTAGGTTTTTGCCATTCTTAATAATTATATTATTCATAATAAATTTATATCTTCATGAAATGGAAGCTCCATCGAACCTTAAAAATTAGCCTGGGACTAAACTTCACTTAGAATAGGTCCAAGATATCTTGTATATATTGGAAAAAAAAGTATATGATTGGAGTCCGCATACTCGTATAAGTTGCCTCGTAGTGTTTTGGGAGTATTAATTCTTAATTACAATAATAGTACTATTATTACTTTAATTTAAAGTTTCTTGTGGATTTTAGAGTTATCATCCCTTAATAAGGACTGTATTTTTCTTAGCTATTTTCCTATATATAGTTTTTTTATTATCAATTGAAATTTTTTTATAAATAAAGGATGGAAATGTTTGCTCTGCACATAAGGTTATGTTAAGATTAGTTTTTTCTAAAATTACTTTTGGAGTTCTAAAATTTCACTTAATGTAAGAGATGGAATGCGAATCGATCATTTTAGACTGATCATTTTAGACAATTTGAGGAACGTTATTATGATGGCTGGCCAGAGCGCATTGGTCCCATAAGGGACTGTTTGGCAAACTTAAGTTGCCAACTGAGAATAAGTCTATCTTGTTTTTATTCAGTACTGTTTGATAAGTGCATTTTTTCTGAAAATCAGTTCAATCTTGTACAGAAAATAAGGCATAAACACAGCTTTTTTTCAAACTAACTGTAAACTGGTTTACATAAAAACCATATAATAGAAAGAGATCGGAATTGATCAGACCCAGTTTTCAAAGTTCTCAAACAGGTGCTAACTCTCACCATAATCACTTTTAGGATGAAATTTTTTGATGGGTGAAGAGATGGTTAATTTGGACATAACTCTAAACTTCTCTAGAATTTTTAGATTTTAGGCAAAACTAATTCAAACACACCCTAAACATAAGTGTTAATTAACATAAAAATTGATTTAATTTCCATGCAGCTAGTGTGTTGTAAATTAATTATGATCGAGCTCATGATTTTCTTCATTGCAGGTGAAACTTTCTGACCTTGAAGGTAAAGTTATAGGGCTTTACTTCTCAGCCAACTGGTACCCGCCATGCCGGAACTTCACCCAAGTTCTGGTCACTGCTTACAATGAACTAATCAGCAACGGCTCTAATTTTGAAATTGTCTTTGTATCATCTGACGAAGACTCAGATGCATTCAACAACTATAGATCATGCATGCCATGGCTTGCAGTTCCATTTTCTGATTTGGAGACGAAAAAAGCATTAAATCGAAGGTTTGATATTGAAGGGATACCATGCTTAGTTATTCTGCAGCCTAATGATACTAAAGATGATGCGACGGTTCATGATGGAGTTGAACTAATTTATCGATATGGGATTGAAGCATTTCCTTTTACTAAAGAGAGGTTGGAGGAATTGCAGAAGGAAGAGAGAGAAAAGCATGAGAGCCAGACTCTAACTAAATTATTAACCAACCATAATAGAGATTACCTTTTGGGTCATCATCCCACACCTAACCAGGTATGTCATCACTCATCACATTTGCTTTACTGCATCATCTCAATTGGGGCCTTGAGGGAACTTAATTTTGTGGTGTGTAATGTTTAAGATTCTGTTTGGATCTTGGGAAAAATCCAAGGAAAGGTTAAGGGAAAACTTTTTAAAATGCTTTACAGATGGAGAAAGATCCATTTCAATGCAATTTTCAACACACACATATATATATCTATATATATTTTTAAAATTCCTTTTTTTTTTTTTTTTTTTTTTTTTTTTTTTTTTTTTTATGTATAAAAATGCAGGGTATCTTGTGGAAGTGATCCTTAGGGGTCTGTTTGGAAAATATGTAAATTGAGTAGGTGAAGATGAGTCTAAATGGTTTTTATTAGACCAAAGTCTGGTAACTTTCTATTTTCTATAAATTAGATCAGTTTTGAATAGAAAATAAGGTATAAAATAGGTTTTTTTTTTTTTTTTTTTTTTTTTTTTTTTTCGAATTAATAATAAGATAGTTCTTATATGAAAATCAAATAGCAGTAAGAGATTGGACCTGGTCCGATCCAATTTGAAGAATTTTCAAACAGATGGTAGATGTAAAAAAAAAAAGGTCGTGTTCGCATGTCCAAATGTCCATATGGATATAAATATTTTTCTTGTTAATTAATATATTTGTGCATATGTAGACATACATTTTTATTTTTAAAATTAATTATAATGGAGTATGATTGGATCCTCTTACAAGTATTGTCCTTTTAGCATTGCTCTCAAAATCTAGCAAAATACATGAACTCTGTTACTCTCCTAGGTAAAGCCCCTTCTTGATAAGAATAGGATCCTTTTCAACTCAATTCTGTCACCACAACAAGGGTTGCTGCCTTTCTTTCCCTCTTTTCCATCCTATCCACTATTCCACTTTGCCCACTTTGACAATAACTCAGCATCGCATCTGATGTGGCAGGATAAGCAGGACGGTCCTAAGAACCGGCCTACCTCGACCAATATCTAACTTAGGTTGGGGACCTAAATCATGTTGATGTGAGCCCATAACTTTTACAATCATGTATGTATGTATGCATGCATGTAAAAAGGTGTATATTTATATGTGTCTATATGTGCAAACATGGTGTTTTTGCCATTAGGATGACTTGGAACTCCATACCCCCACCATGATCTTGACATGCTCTTGGCAATGTGAAGGCATTCACACCTTAATTAACATGTGTTTGGTTGATTCTCAAGGTGTAATATTGTAATTTCATGCAATGTCTTTATATTGAAGTTTGCTGTGAATGCTCAATCATAATTATCATATCCACCTTTTTTCATTCAAGATGGAAATGGCATGGTATGATATGTCAGTTGCCATATTATTCTATTATGCTGACATGTCGTACCATGGGTATGTGTATTGATGCAATATTAATTGTCACTTCATCAGTTATAAAAATGCTATTCAACCACTCATTTGACGCGGAACTTGGGCTCCAATCATGAAATGACACGTCAAGATGAAAAATAAAGGGTGGTTAAAATGGGTGGTTGAATTGTGTTTTTGTAATAAATAGTTCAATAATTGGATTGGAGATTATAAAAGAGGCCGTATCAAGACCCTTGCAATTTAGAGAGAGAAATTCAATGAAAAAAGATTAGCAGAGTTCAATAATTTTTTTTTTCTTTCTCTAAACTGTAAAGAACTACAGGGGTGTAAACTTGAGAGAATCCTAACCCATTTATAGAACATAGTACATAGTAGTGATGTATATATATCTTTATGTGCAGGTGCCCATTGCTTCCTTGATAGGTAAAACAGTTGGACTCTACTTCTCAGCCCAATGGTGCCTTCCAGGAGTGAAATTCACTCCCAAGCTCATCTCCATCTACCAGAAGATAAAGCAAACACTGCCAGAAAATGGAGAAGAAGACTTCGAAATCGTGCTCGTGTCGAGCGATCGGGACCAAATTTCATTCAACTCCTACTTTGAGACCATGCCATGGCTGGCATTGCCCTTTGGAGACCCAACCATCAAAAACCTTACAAGGTATTTTGATGTGAGAGGAATTCCATGTTTGGTTATTTTAGGCCCAGATGGCAAAACAGTGACCAAAAATGGGAGAAATCTTATAAACTTGTACCAGGAAAATGCATATCCTTTCACAGATGCCAAATTGGAGCTACTAGAAAAGCAAATGGACGAAGAGGCTAAGAGCCTTCCGAAATCGGACTACCACGCCGGTCACCGGCACGAGCTCACCCTCGTGTCGGAGGGCAATGGAGGAGGACCATTTATATGTTGTGACTGTGATGAGCAAGGGTCCGGTTGGGCTTACCAATGCATCGAATGTGGGTACGAGGTGCACCCCAAGTGCATGAGAGTTGTGGACCGTGGCTCGGCAGTTGCAAGATGATCATGAGCTGGCCCTAGCTGGCTTAAATACCTACTTGTGCTCTAAAATGTTGCAGATTGAGCTTTGGCATTGTGTTTGTGTGAGCCTTGGAGGCTGATGTAGAATAGGAAATTGTGTTTCCTTTTGGATCATCTTAATTAATGTAATGTGGGTTTAACTTGGGATTTTATTGTAGTTATTATATATACTATATATGAATGTAACCTAAGCAACCCCTTTGAGATTTATTGGGGTGTAAGATCTGTTGTATTGGAAACTGATGTAATTGTTGAAAAGTTCATAAATGTGGACTATTAGAAATATGTTCATGCTCAGTTAATTGTCTAGTGTCAACTCTGGCCTCTGGGCCGTTGAGGCCGGGCTTTGGGTAGGCCGAAGCTGACATGCCCAAAGACAACACAACTTCAATAATTTATTGGAGATGGCCTGAAAACTTCACTAAAATGGACAATTTCCTAATGTAAGACTTTTCCATTTTACAACAAAACAAAGGCATAGTAAAAAAGACATGAAGAATGGTGTCAATGATCTATTGATCCAATGACTCTTTTCATGTTGAATTGAAAAAACAAAAAAGTGGAGAAGGGCTTGGGCCTTTGCAGTTAGCTCAACAAATACAGTAGATTTGTGTATCGTAGACATGCATAGGCCCATATTCCAATAACAAGCCAGCTGATTGAATGTGACACATGCAAGTTGCAACAAAGATCTGCATCTACCAGTTTAAGATTACCCCACACTTTAATAAAGCATTTAAATCTTGCACAATTTGGACGTATGTACATAATGTGGACACCTTTATCCAAAAAGGACAATAATAATAATAATAATTGAAATGATAATGGACACGTGTCCATAGTCTTTGATGAACCGACATGAGTAACTTGGGAATGGCCCTGAAAATTTCACTAAGATGGTCAATTTTCTAATGTGAGATATTTACTTTTATAATAAAACAAAGACATTGTAAAAGACACATGAAGAATGTGTCAATGATAGGAGCGTGGAGGAAATTAGTCGAGGTGCGCGTAAGCTGGTCAGGACACCCTTAATTGTTGGAAAAAAAAAAATGTCAATGATCTATAAGTCCAGTAACATATGTTAAAATAAATAAAAATTAAAAAATAAAAAAAAAATTGGTGGGGTGGGTTTGGGCCTTTAGGGTCAACACACCAAATACAATGCAGTGACATATGTTAAAATAATAAATAAAAAATAAATAAATAAAAATTGGTGTGGTGGGTTGGGCCTTTAGGGTCAACACACCAAATACAATGAATTTGTGTCACGTAGACATGTACAGGCCCATTCCAGTAGCAAGCCATGCCAGATGGTCGAATGCGACACATGCAATAAAGATCTGCATCTACCGGTTTAAAATTACCATTTACATCTTTCACAATTTGGATGTATGTACATAATGTGGACACCTGTACCAAATAATAATAATAATAATAATAGTAGTAATAATTAATAATAATTGAAATGATAGTGGACACGTGTCAATAGTCTTTGATGAATCCACAGGAGTCACGTGGGATATATGTAGTGGTTGTCATTTGTCAATGGCATTCTATCGCAATCAATGAAGCCTATTTTCACTTTTATTTTTGGTTTAAATCAATGAAGACTTTTGGTTTACCTTCTCTGCAGTTTCCTCCATTGTCTTGTTTCAATCATTTAAAATTTTTGCATTGATGCCCTTCTATTTATATATATTATACAAAAGAAGAAAACTCTCAGATAGTTATCATAATTAAACCGACAACTTACTTATTTAGGTGACTAGATTTTGAGCCAATCCATTCTACTAGTGATTAATCTTATTGCTTTAGCACAATTTGTCACCATTAATGTTTATTTCACCTTAATCAAGAAAGGAAAACCATATATATATATATATATATATATTATGAATTTTTAGAACTTTCCATCACTAAATTTACTAAACTATTCCTATTTCTTTTTTATAATAGCAGCATACAGTATCATTTATGGAGAAAATATCCTTGGGGCATCTCCACCAAAGGTGGCAAAGTTTTACATCAAACCTGTCCTTTGCTAACCTAGGTGGCAAGTTGAAGAGTTTATTTTTTATTTTTTGATTCCAAAGGGTTCTACCATTTAGTTGTTTTATTAATTTTTTTATTCAATCAATACACAGCTCCCAATATGTACCACCGTTTTGTCCCCTCCTCTCCCAATATTATATTGCAAAGAGTAATGCTATTTCACCCACTTTTTTTATCCATTTTAGTTGATATTTGATGTGTGGTTTATTTGAATATATGCAATGCTATACTTGATGGTTGTTTCGCAATTCTATCTTTACTACAAAACTGGACATGAGAGTTTCTTCTCATCCAGATCCTCGTAAATGAAACAATTGAAAAATAGCTTATTTTCATAAAAGCCACTAGTTCAGAGGTGGGTGGAAAAGGTGGATGAAGTAGTATTTTTAAAATAATCATTTGAAGAGCCACTTCTCACTCTTCAACTTTAGCATTTTTCAAAATTGAGTTTTTATTTTTCAAAATTGAGGCTCACAGTTGCTTTATTTGTCATAGTCTCAAAATCTGATGCGGTACCAATGTTATCAAACCTGGACCGGACCGGCCGGTTCAACCGACTTAACCGGGAACCGATCCCATCTCCTGTTGGTTTAACCCACAAAAATCCATGTAATTCAAAAATCGGCCAACTCGGCGGTTAAACCGGCAGTTGAACAAGTTAAACCATCAGTTGAATAGGTTAAACCGGTAAAAAAATCGATCAACCTGTTTTTTTTTTTTTTTTGCTACTAAAATGACTAAAATAGTCATAATTTTTTTAAAAAAATCTCTTAAAGCCAAGATGGCTAAAAAGGCAAATTAGTCTAAAAAAATTCCAAATAGCAAAAAGAAACCAAAGCACCTAATTTAATAATACAGTATTCTTATCTTGCATTTTAAAAAATATATATAATAAAGATTGATCAATAGTAATTATCAATTTTTAATTTTGGATGACTGCACAAAAATTCAAATATATGAATTGATTGTACAAACATTTTTTAAAAATTATATTTTGAATCATTTACAGCTTTTATTCTAATAAATAAATAATATATTTATGATGTCACGGTTCAACCCGGTTGAAGTCAATCAGGTTGAACCGATTGACCATTAATCGATAACTTTTCCGGTTCGACGAACAATCCGAGTTTTAAAACAATGTGTGGTACTTCAAATTTGAAAAAGAAAGTAAATTTCCTACCTTTGGAAGAGATGCTCCTCAGAGATAAATTTTCACTTGCAGCCCAATTCTTTTGCAAATTTCCAATGGTTGTCCTCGGGAGAAATTACAGTCTCTGAAAGGGTAAAATGAAAATATACAAAAAGAGTAGGCAGTAGAAACAACTTGTTATCAGCAGTAAGGACCGGATGGAAGGAAACCGGAGAGATATCGTTCCTTAATTTCTACTGACCTTTCTTCGTTCATCGTCTCTCGGTCTCTCTCTGACAAAAAAAAAAAAAAAAAAAAAAAAAAAAAAGCCTCTCGGTCTCTCTCCGGTAAGGTTCGTTATCATATCTCTCCGCGATTTTCATATCCGTAACATAGTATAAATACATAAAAACATTTTTATCGTTTTGTGTATAAATCTTGGAATCTTTTAAGCACCTTCCTCCACAGCTTCTGGATTATGCTATCGATCAGATTGAATCAAATTCAATTCCCTGCTATTCGATCAAGTTCGTGAATCGAACTCTCTAATTTTCGTAAGCTCGATTTATACTAGAAAACTCTTCAATTCTATAGCTTATTTCTCTTATAATTTTTAGGTTAAATGACTCTTCTCTGCAAATTTTTTATTACTTTGCCCCAATACTCTGTTTGGTTGCTGAGAGAATGTCTGAAAAGAAAAGAAAAGAAGATTTGGAATCTTCCAACTGCCACTCCACCACCAAAGCTGTGAATAGATTCCAAATTTTGATTTTATTTGATTTTCCAATGTTTTCTTGGCAACCAAACTGATCATATTTGTTTGGATCGAAAGGAAATATTTAATTTTTATAGAATAATACAATTTCAAGCAAGCGAAGAAGCTTTGCAAGTCACCTAATGAACTTAGTACACGGCTTCCTATGATTGTGTTTTCGCTATAGATTGTAAGGTCAGAGTGTTATTTGTTGAAGTTACTATATGTATATGTTCCTACAGAGCTGTATGTTTACGTATTTGTTGAACTTCATTTGTTTCATCAGCTTAAAGATGGGTGAGGCTCTGAAAGATTCTGACATGGAGGACGCGACTCTGGAGGTCGGCATGGGTAAGAGTTGTCTTGTGCTTAACATGCCCTGTTCATGCCAAATTCTTAGTTTAGTCTCGGTGTGTACGTGAGCCTTAGATGAAAGTGCTTAACATACCCTGTTCTGTATTCTGGACTTCATTTATTTTTACATTCTTCTTATGTAACTATTAAAGCTTTCTTGTAGGATCTACGATATTTAATTAAGTATCTTAGTTAGTTTACTATGGCTACTTTGATCTTGTTGAGAGCCTTTGTGGTCTCATCCTTAAGCCGAATCAGCAATCGCCTCATGGGCATGACTGCTTTACTATTGTCTTAGTGGTCTATGTTTTGATCTGAGCCGATTGAGAGAGAGCTGCCCCTTTGATATTGAAGAAAGTAGATTATATGTTCCTTCATGATTTAAAAAATGATGAGGGAAGTGAAAGGAAAATGCTGAAAATTGCTCAGAAAATGATTCCTTTCTACAGCATTTTAAGCTTTTCCCTCTCATTTTCGTCGAGTTTTCTGAGATCCAAACAGAGGTTTATGGTTTTGCATAACTTTCCCATGATTTGCAGTAGAGTTGTAAGTTTAGGATTCAGTTACTTTCTAGAACCTGGCCAAAATTTATTAACAAAACCTCACCAGGACTTGTAGGATGGTCAATATTGATAATTTGGGGATGTAGTGGGGCCATTGGGTGGCCCGTGGGACAGCTTGGTATATTAGTTAGTAGAGTGAACATAATTTAATAGTAGTTTGTACAATTATATCCACCCACGAGAAATGCTAAATGAATGTTGGAATACTGATGATTCTCCGTAGGAAATTGCCAAAAAAATTGTTGATAAATTGTAAAAAAAAATTGAATTATCGACAACAAAGTGTGTTTAACTCTTCACATTTTGTTCTGGATTGTACTCTAAATTTGGGAATTTTTATGATTATTAACCTGAAATGAATGTACAATGTACATAATTTGGGCAAAGAAATATTCATACTCTTCCCCTCTCATTCTAATCTATTGTCCCACCTTTAATCTGATTATTCTTCGAAATTGGGTGCTCAAGCATCGCTGGTAGTTTTGCTAATCATGGTGAATATTCTATAGAATATTGACCAGTAGCTTTATAAATTGCAGAGTATAGAACTCTCTCTGGTGTAGCAGGGCCATTGGTTATTCTTGACAAAGTCAAGGTAAATGTTTGTTTTATCTTTCCTTCTCGTCTTATGATAATATTCTTTGAGTTTGGTGACACCCATTCACTGATATGGTACCATTACACTTCAATGTTTTAGGGCCCAAAATATCAAGAGATTGTCAATATTCGTTTGGGTGATGGAACAACCCGGCGTGGTCAAGTCTTAGAAGTTGATGGGGAGAAAGCTGTTGTGCAGGTTTTTTACTGTTTGCTGCTATAAGACACACACACAAGCTTCTTTTTGTAACTGAATGAAAATAGTTAAAAGTGGATCATTTTCTACTTTGTCCATCTGCTCCCCCTCCCACCCTTTCTCCTAGGTTTTTGAAGGTACATCTGGAATTGACAACAAATACACAACCGTGCAATTTACTGGGGAGGTATGGAACCTTTCATTGTTGATGGCTTCTCTTATTATGTTCTAGATCAACTCAACTAATAGCCTTTGCTCTTTTATAATGTTTTGATAAAAGGACTGATTGTCATTATATACCTGAATCTGCTGTCTGTTCAAATATTTATTGTGCAGGTTTTGAAAACACCTGTATCACTGGATATGCTTGGACGCATATTTAATGGTTCTGGAAAACCCATTGATAATGGGCCTCCAGTTTTGCCTGAGGCTTACCTGGATATTTCTGGTGAGTGATATTAGGGAGATCATGATTTTTGAATCACCAAGCGACATACCTTAATTTTTTTGTTATCTGCATATATAATAAACTACTCTTCATTGTCTTTCCCAGGAAGCTCTATTAACCCTAGCGAGAGAACCTATCCTGAAGAGATGATACAAACGGGTATTTCTACAATTGATGTCATGAACTCCATTGCTCGTGGACAAAAGATCCCTCTTTTTTCTGCTGCTGGTCTTCCTCATAATGAAATAGCTGCTCAGATCTGTCGTCAGGCTGGTCTTGTAAAGCGTTTGGAAAATTCAGGCAATCTAATTGGGGTATATTGTGCCTACCAATGCTTTTCAATCAATAATGATTACTGAACTATGTTTAAGTAACTTAGATGTTTCTTTGCTGTCAAGTGTGCGGTCATTAAATAACTCTGTCACGTAGACATTTCAAAGTGTGAGAAATTATTTTAGTCAGACGCGTCATGTCATGAGTATGGGTATGGGAGATGAGCTGGATACGCTTACTGATGGATACATGGTTAGATAAGGGCATGTCTGAGAAAGTAGAGGAAATCAGTCTTTGTTCACTAAAAGTTTGAAAGGATACCTTTTAAAATATGTCCCTATCTTACATGGATATGATACCTTTTAAAATATGCTCCTATCTTACATGGATATATTACAAAATGAGAATTGTACCCGTGTCAGTCACTATCATTACACAGACATAACATCTTACTCCAAGGTATAGATGGAAAAAGATATATGTGTCTCTGTCTCCAAAGATCTGGTGGTTGACGAATTTGACGTCTACACACATTCCCACACTGGACATGTGTACCCAAGTCCAACTAATGTTGTTGACATGAAGAAACCTGCGTATAAACTTTAAGTTTCTATATTGTGAATTGATAATTAATTAGAATCCATCCAAATTCCTGATGCCCAATTTGAAACTGATCAGTAAGTTAAATGCCTGCCAATGGGATATTACTTTTAGGCTTTTAGCATTATATAATTGGTTGAGATTACCATATGGGTTAAAATATTTATGTGAAAACAAAATTTTCTTATGGCATTTTCTACAGTTTCTTTTGTGTCTTTTGTTTGGAGTTCTAGGCGTGAATTGCATGTTCATATCTCTTATGTTCTTTCTCCACCTTTGTTTTTTTTTTCTTTTGAGTTGGAGTAGAATATGTGATTCTTTTATTTTCTATGCTGTGCTGTGACTTCGTAGGGTGATGTAGAGGACAATTTTGCCATCGTGTTCGCAGCTATGGGAGTAAATATGGAAACAGCCCAATTTTTCAAGCGTGATTTTGAGGAAAATGGATCAATGGAGAGAGTGACCCTTTTCCTAAACCTGGTATTTTTCACTAAACTGGTCTCTGATCCCTCTTATGGTACATTTGATTCTTTAGAATTAATATTGTTGATTTATTTAGGTTGGAGGGTGTTTAATAATATTGGTATTGGTGGAGATATGCCATTCCTTTTGCTTTCTCTGACTGCACTTTGCACAGGCCAATGACCCAACCATTGAACGCATTATTACTCCTCGAATTGCCCTCACGACTGCAGAATATTTGGCTTATGAACGTGGGAAGCATGTCCTAGTTATACTAACAGATATGAGTTCTTATGCAGATGCTCTTCGTGAGGTAATAACGTTTCAGATTATTGTTGAGTTTTCAGGGTTTATAGCATGCATATCTTTGACATGGCTTTCCAATACAGCAAGCAGAGTCTTAAATGTGAAAGATTTTATCATCTTTCATGTTTCTGACTGCTATTAGGTGTCTGATGAAGTTTTATAATGGCGCATCTTTTAACGCAAGAAACTCAAACTGACTCAGTTTTAACTCAGACTACTACTTTATCAAGTTTCTTTGCACCTTCTGCAAATATTTGACCAATGTGATTCAAACTGTCTGTTGTTACTGCAGGTATCTGCTGCCCGAGAGGAGGTCCCTGGAAGGCGTGGTTATCCTGGGTATATGTATACTGATCTCGCAACAATTTATGAGCGTGCTGGACGTATTGAAGGACGAAAGGGCTCCATCACACAAATTCCTATTTTAACTATGCCTAATGATGGTAATGTTGGAATTTCTGAGATTTCCTAACATTCATATTATTCCTTTTTTTTTTTTTGGTTCTTGATCAGACATGACCTGAAACTGATTTTGTTGTATCGATCAGATATCACACATCCCACTCCAGATCTAACGGGTTATATTACTGAGGGGCAAATATACATTGATAGGCAACTCCACAATCGACAGGTGAGTTGGAACTAGACCTTAAGATATATCAAACATATAGTGAACGCCACCTCTCAGTGGATTCTTTACAACACTCTTCAATTTATTTTTTGAAACATAAATAATTATTGTCAACCACACAATCAAAATGAAAATGAAAATGCACTTGTGTACAAACTTTATGACGGTTCTTGTAACAGAATGGCTTGATATACATTTTTAACACATCATTTAAGTAATCAAAGGTGGAATCGCTTTCAAGTGTTCGAGTTGGTGTAGGACACTTGTGGACACATTTTGTGTCGACAAGTGCCTGTCATGCCATTCATCATCAGGTAAAAGTGTCACACAAATCATAGAGTTTGTATACAAGTCACTTGCACATTATGGACTGGGATTTCTGTTTTAGGAATTGGTTCAGCAAGGTGATGATGGGTTACTATGGAATCTGGGCTTGTTTGATCAGGACTGGTTTGTTTTTCAATGGAGAATGCTATCATGAGTTCCCCTTGCTACAAGCTTCCATGAGCTTTCCTTAAATCTGTTCTATACAGCATAGATCACGATGCACCCACCAAGCCATTGGATAGAGAATACTGCAAGGGTCCCACCCTAGAAATTTTGTAATCTGACTTTCTAAGATTAGCACACATGTTTATTCAAATAACAGACTTTTTCCTTTAAATGTGTCAGCTGATGTCAATCTGTGCACATTGATTGGAGTGTGTGATCCGACCATGAAAAATTTTAGGGATGAGTGTTTGCCATGTGGGATCGTTTAGAGGTCCCATGTAAGTTTTCATGGTTTGTGCATCGATTACTGTGCCATAACAGTGTGAGCTGAAAGGTTGAGCTCATAGCAAGGCAATGAGGCCTCCCAGGATGGCACTACTCTTTTTCATTACATGTTGGGTTGTGCTGTATAAAGATTTTACAGCCTCAGAATACGAGCATGAAAAATTTTAGGGATGAGTGTTTGCCATGTGGGATCGTCTAGAGGTCCCATGTAAGTTTTCATGGATTGTGCATCGATTACTGTGCCATAACAGTGTGAGCTGAAAGGTTAAGCTCATAGCAAGGCAATGAGGCCGCTCCCAGGATGGCATTACTCTTTTTCATTATATGTTGGGTTGAGCTGTATAAAGTTTTTACAGCCTCAGAATACGTGTAATCATTATTTATGAATTTGTTTTGAACAGATTTACCCGCCTATTAATGTTCTTCCATCGCTTTCTCGATTAATGAAGGTAAGATTCTTATAGTGAAGCTTTCCCCTTGCACAAGTAGAGTGCCTATTTCTGATAGGTGCATAAATTGGAGAATTTTTTGTTGAACATTGCTGTTGCCTGTTGGTAAACCCTTTGCAGAGTGCTATTGGTGAGGGAATGACCCGTAAGGATCATGCAGATGTATCAAATCAGGTACGGTTGGCAAGTTCAACTACTGGTATGAATCACATTCACTCTGCTTTAAGGCCTCTGAAGTAACCCTTTGTTGATTTTTCCACCTTCAGCTATATGCAAATTATGCTATTGGGAAGGATGTCCAGGCAATGAAAGCTGTGGTTGGAGAAGAAGCACTTTCTTCTGAGGATTTGGTATCTCTCTCTCTCTCTCTCTCTCTCTCTCTCTCTCTCTGAGCATGCCTGGGGCACCCATAAGTGCATATGTGCGCCTTTGCATTCATTTCTGCTTGCTAGGAGTAGTCTCTCATAACTTGCTATAAAGAAACAAGGAATGCTAACAAAATTTGTGTTTCAAAAAATTCAGCTTTATTTGGAGTTTCTGGACAAATTTGAGAGGAAATTTGTGGCTCAAGGGGCTTATGACACCCGCAACATTTTTCAGTCACTTGATTTGGCATGGACACTACTTCGAATTTTCCCTCGTGAGCTTCTTCACCGTATACCAGCTAAGACACTGGATGAGTTCTACAGTCGCGACACATCAAATTGACATGAGAAGCAAGCTCTTGTGTGCCCTTCTCTCAGCTCAATCTATTGTCCACTATGAGTTGCCCAGTCCTCCTTTTTCACCTTGACAGTTTGCGTGGCCCGCGTAATTCGGCCATAATCTCAATGAATTTGTGTTTTCTCTTCTTAATATTATTGTGCATCATAGTTGTTTGTCTTGTTGTTATAGTAATAAATCTTTTTAAATTTTGAGAATTTATCGAGCCTTTGTATCAGATCAGCTGTATTATTATTATTATTTTTTTTTTCTCAACAAATTTATTTTTGCTGTGACCTAGTTGTACTTTGAAATTAATTTATACCATCCTTTTGATCAGCACAGCATAGTGTGGCAGAAGTAGAGTATTAAATTATTTTATTATCGAAAATTTTATATCGCCCGACACTTTAATCCGAAATTAAAAATTCTGACGTGCCGTGGTTTGAGTGGTATGTGAAAAAGAGAAGCAATTTGAAATGAGAGATTTCACCACTCAAAATAGGATACATCAGGATGGTTTTTAATTTTGAGTCGGATGATATAATATTTTTCTTTTACTATTTATTAGTTTGTGTGTGAAATATAGAAACTTGATGGACTGTGTTGAGATTTTGCGAATACCGAAGTCAAAGGTCGGTAATGGTTGAGAAGAAAATTAGGGATAATAGCTGATCTCACGGGATTTGTCTACCAACACCACTGTATAAATACCACCTTCAGTAAATGCAAAAATTATCAAGACAGAAATATACTCCTCTCATTTTCTTCTCCTTTATTTTCCAGTTAATTTCATTACTCTGATTTCTACAAACTGAACATAAACTAGGTTAGTTTACATAAACTGATCGGTAAGTTTTGTTTTCTTGTAAATTTGTCTGATCCTGTATATAAAATAAGATTTAAATATAATTTTTTTCAAATTAAATATGAATTAATTTATTTAAAAATTAAATAGTATTAAAAGATCTATCGGCCTAATCTAATATTTAGAATGGGATCATGCCTCGATTTCTCCAATTTATATTGAATTTGGTTAAGAGGACGAGTTTTTCATGTGCAAAAAGTGACCGATAATATATTGGCAAGTCGCCGCACAAAATGAAATATGTTTACAAGGGACATATTTCATTGATACATAGATTTGATTTCTAAAATTTAGTGTGGGACACGTATTTTGAGAAAACCAACTGTTGAATTAAATATTTTGCTTATATACATTATGTATATCAAAAATTACATCGACAATCGTGATGATTTCATACAGTTTTTTACAGTTTTAATTTATTTTAAAACTGTAATATTTTTTTATAAGTAGCTGATGGATTATTGTGATTTTTTTACATGTATGATGTGTATAAGCGGAATATTTAATCTAACTGTTCATTTATCAAAATATCTATTTTACACTGAGTTTTGCAAATGACGTGTCAAATTAGGAGAAAAACTATTTAACAAAAGAACATTACCCTGTTTCTAAATATGATGAATCTTATTAAATAAGCACGTCAAAATGATATCTATTCTTTTCACGGGTATATGTAAAAAGTGATATTCATGTAAATCGGAGAAATGTATGATTGATAAGTTAGATACGTGTACGCTGATTCAGAAAATACTGAAAATAAACGTGTGCCTTTAGAACAAGATTAAAAACATGATGCATTAATATGACACTTTCTTTGTATCTTTTTTTTTTTTGGTCTAGACCTAGTATTTCCTTAAAGCTGACAATTAGAGACTAATCACTGTTCGCACCGGGTAAGCCCACGAGGGGATAAAGCGCTGGCCCATGAATTATTTATCAAATATCCATTGCCCAGACACAATGTGGGGAGCAAACTCACTCGAACCCAGGGTAAAAAATTTGAGGGCAAGACGCTCAACCACCTTGACCAACCCACTGGGTTCACTTTCTTTGTATCATGAGAAGAAGTGGGGAATGAGGAACATTGAAATTCCTACAAAAGTCCGAAACAACATGATGCATTAATAAGCTCAAGGAACCCAAAAGTCAACAGTGTGTTTTAAAAGGATTTACCTAACACCATGCTTTAGTTATATAAATATATATATATATTTTTACTTTAACACGTGTTTTAACCGCGCACATCTATTCTTTTCACGGGTAAATGTAAAAAGTGAGATTCATGTAAATCGGAAAAAGATAAGGTCGGTAAGTTAGATACATGTATGCTGATTCAGAAAATACTGAAAATAAACGTGTGCCATTAGTACAAGATTAAAAATAATGCGTGGCTTTAGAACAAGATTAAAAATATGATATATATTAATACGACACTTTCTTTGTATCATGAGAAGAAAAGGGGAATGAGGAACATTGAAATTTATCCTATTGATAAAAGTCTCAATGTTGGAAAAACTTTTGACTGACTAAAATGTCATCGTATTAAATGTTAATGACACTTTTACCCTCTTGCAATATTAATTATCCAAAATCTCTTTAATTACTTTTTTTTAAGAGTCATTTTTTCAATTAATCTCCTAATTCAACCAATAGTTTATCAACAAGAAATTTTATCAAAAAAAGAGAAAAAGAAATAGAAAAGAAAAGAGATTTGTCTTTTATTAGTTACAGTAAAGGTACTATAAATTAAATTAAAATTCTATTAAGAAGTATGATTTCATAAAATACCACAAATTTAAATAAATCTTCTTTCCCAAATCAAATTAAAATTTCTTATAAATACCTATATAACTTGATTGTAAAATAACTGAATATGGTATAATTTATATTCAATCTGTCATTTTCAAAAAATAAAAAATAAATGCAATTTTGCTGCTAATTTTGTCAAATAATTTGGTTTTATTTCTATTATGAAAATTATGTAATATGCTGAATTCATATTTATTGATTTAATATTATTTTTACATAATTTTAAAACTCTAAATATCTTTATAAATGAAAGTTTTCAACCACTTTAGCTATTCATTTTAGTTGTATTATTTACAATATAGTTGATTACTTTAATATATTTTTTAAAAAAATATTACATGTGTATCGCATACGATGCATGTAATGCTAGGAATTATATTTCTTATAAATACCTATATAATTTGACTTTCAAACATTTCATTTAGTTATATGTTATCCAAATTATGTTTCATTCATTAAACTTTTTTCACAAAAATTTACACGTACAGTGCAGATTGTGCATTGCTAGTTCCTACAAAAGTCGGAACCAACATGATGTGTTAATAAGCTCAAGGAACCCAAGAGTCAACCGTTGTGTAAGAAAATGAATTGAATGAAATTCTTCTAATATTGTATTTGAGTCAGCTAGCATGCTGTAGAATCAGTTGCCGAATCACAGTGAACTTTGAACTTTGAATAAA
>JAESVK010000138.1:2381099-2402267 GCA_017140935.1 Hamamelis virginiana | reverse complement strand
TGTGTGTGTGTTTATTATGTTCATTTGCAGTCTCTCCATTTTTGTCATTGAATGGTTGCTCCGTTCTCCATAGTTTTGTGTTTTCTTAGAAGCTTTTTAAAATGTCTCTGTTCCGTGCTCTATTATCATGAGCACAGTTTTGCTTGGGGATGTCATCGAGGCGGGTTTTTGCTTTCTCAATCCCGTCCCGTGAATAAAAATTTTTCCCCAAATCCATCCCAATCCCAACTTAAAACGGAACGGGACGGATCAAGAATTATGCGAGGCAAGACGGGTTTTCCCATCGGGTTTAAGAAAATAATTAAAATATTTTTTAAACTTCAATTTTATTTTATTTTTGAATGAATCCTAACCATAATCTCAACAAATTTTGATTTCTATCTTGAATTATAGGTAGTTGTAGTTAAAATATATATTTATACACACTAACTTGGTGAAAAGAATAGAAAAAAATTAAAATGATAAAAATCTTAAAATACTAAATAGGGGAAATTGGTCGGAAGTCCTATTTTAAAAAAGTTTAATGGGATAAGTCTAGCTAATATATTTTTATTGCCAAAAGTCCTTTTACCGCTTTTAGGACAAAAAAGCCCATCTTCTTATATTATTGTTTTATTGCCAAAAAGTCTCACTTTTGACAGTATGCATTTTACAGGGTAGAGAGGCTCTCTGTTGCAGAAGCGGTGATGGAGATGAAGAGCAGCTCACTTATCATCCTCCACAATGCCGTGATCGTGACGATGGATCTCGAAAGTCAAGTATTTCGAAACGAAGGTGTCGTAATCGAGCAAGATCAAATCAAAGCTATCGGTCAATCTCCCAATATCCTTCACCAATTCTCCACGTACTCTTGCAGACCAGATCGTAGACCTCCATGGCCAAGTCTTACTTCCTGGTTCACTTCTCTCTCTCTCTCTCTCTCTCTCTCTATATATATATATATATATATTGTTTTTCGGCTTCTGTTTAAATCACTGTGATTTGATCTTTGCAGATTATTACGAACAGGATTGATCAACAGACGCGTTCACACCTCTCTCTCTCTCTCTCTCGAATTATCGGCATAAGTAGAATTCGTGTGCAATCTAGCAATCTCATATCATCTTGGCTCACTAGGTAATTAACCTGGAGTTTTAGATCAAAGATAAGGATGTGTTTGGAAGCAATCTCATCGGAAATCTTTTGTTTTCAGCGCACACGATAATTTCCAATGACCATATCAGCAGAACAGTAAAAATACTAAATATATCCAGCCACCATATCAGTAGGACAGTAAAAATACTAAATATATACTAAATCTCATCGAAACTGTTTATAACACGGTAAAAATATTAAATATACACTAAATATACTAAATATTTTTACTATGATCAATGTATTTTTACTGTGTTCTTAGTATTATTAATGTCCATTTTTTAAATGAATTATATTTTTTCATGCAAATGGACAGTAAAAATACTAAAAAATGGAATACTAAAAATGGTGTTTTTACTGTGTATGTATTTATATATATAAACACAATGTGTTTAATGTGTTTTTACTGTATTTTTAGTATTCTTAATGTCCATTTTTTAAATGAATTATATTTTTTTCATGCAAATGGACAGTGAAAATATTAAAAATGAACAGTTAAAATGCTAAAAATTGACAGTAAAAATACTAAAAATTGTGTTTTTACTGTATATGTGTTTATATATATAAACAAAATGTGTTCAATTTATTTTTACTGTGTTTTTAGTATTATTAATGTCCATTTTTTAAATGATTATATTTTTTTCGTGCAAATGGACAGTAAAAATACTAAAAATTGTGTTTTTACTGTGTATGTGTTTATATATATAAACACACTGTGTTCAATGTGTTCTTAGTATTCTTAATGTCCAATTTTTAAATGAATTATATTTTTTTTCATGCAAATGGACAGTGAAAATATTAAAAATGAACAATTAAAATGCTAAAAATTGACAGTAAAAATACTAAAAATGGTGTTTTTACTGTATATGTGTTTATATATATAAACAAAATGTGTTCAATTTTTTTTTTACAGCATTTTTAGTATTATTAATGTCCATTTTTTAAATGAATTATATATTTTTTTTCATGCAAATGGACAGTAAAAATACTAAAAAATGGAAAGTAAAATTACTAAAAATGGTGTTTTTACTGTGTATGTGTTTATATATATAAACATAATGTGTTCAATGTGTTTTTATTGTGTTTTTAGTATTATTATTTATTAATGTCCTTTTTTTAAATGAATTATATTTCTTTATGCAAATGGGCAGTAAAAAAACTAAAAATTGTGTTTTTATTGTGTTTTTAGTATTATTAATGTCCCTTTTCAAAATGAGTGTTTTTACTGTATATGTGTTTATATATATAAACACAATGTATCCAATGTGTTTTTACTGTATTTTTAGAATTATTAATGTTCATTTTTTAAATGAATTATATTTTTTTCATACAAATGGACAGTAAAAATACTAAAAATGATGTTTTTACTGTGTATGTGTTTATATATATAAACACAATGTGTTCAATGTGTTTTTAGTATTCTTAATGTCCATTTTTTTAAATGAATCCTATTTTTTTATGCAAATGAACAGTAAAAATGTTAAAAATGAACAGTAAAAATACTAAAAGTGGTGTTTTTACAGTGTATGTGTTTATATACATAAACACAATGTGTTTACTGTATTTTTAGTATTATTATTGTGTATGTGTTGATATATATAAATATTGTGCCCACATATATTTGATCGGAACACAATGTGTTCACATATATTTTTACTGTGTATGTGTTTATATATATAATGGGATCTATTGCTGTGTATGTGTTCACATATATTGGACAGTAAAATTGCTGGAAGATGGACAGTAAAAATGCTGAAATAGACAGTAAAATTCCTGGAAAATTGATAGTAAAAAAGATGAAATAGACAGTAAAATTGCTGGAAAATGGACAGTAAAAATGCTGAAAATGGACAGTAAAAATGCTTAAAAAAATGGACAGTAAAAATGCTGAAATGGACAGTAAAATTGTTGGAAAATGGACAGTAAAAATGCTGAAATGGACAATAAAAATACATTCAGGATAGTTCTGTCATTTTGAAAATTATTTTTAAAAATTAGGACTTTTCGCATGAAATAAATCTTAATTAGGACATTAAGAATGTAAGAAATTTTAGGAGGACTTTTTGCATTAAACTTTTATTGAGTAGGACCTCTCACCAATTTCCTCTATTAAATATTGTGAATAAATGGAAAATGTTTTAGTATAATTATATATACATAAATATTCGGGGCGATGCGGATTGGAGAAGCCATATCCCAATATCCCATTCCCGTCCCTAACCCTATAGGATTTTTAATTTTTTTCCCAAACCCTATAGGATTTTCAAATCTATTTCCCAAACCCTTCCCAACAGAGGCAAGGCGGGGCGGGTTATCCTTTTTAGGGCATCTCCAGTAGTGCATCTAAAGCCAAAGCCAAAGCCAAAATGGATGCTTTTGAAGCAAAAAAACCACTCCAGTAGTGCATCCAAACCCATCCTCCAAATTTGAAGCTACTACAGTAGGTATTCAAATTTGCCCAAATATGAATGCCACTGTAGCAGCATCCAAACTCAGCAAAGTGGAGCAAAGCCCCTTTTGCACTCATCAACCAACAAAACGGTTGGATCATTTTCCCTCACTTTCCCATCATTTTCTCAGCAAACAAACAGCAATAGAAATTCTTAAAAAAAATCATGCATATTGTAAAACAAAATTCATATATAAAATCTCACAGAAAATAATCAAACGAGGCCCTAATCTGTAGGGGAAAAAAGAAAAGGGCAAGTCCATTAGAGCCGCACCGCCAAGAATGTGAATGAAGCTTGATCGATCATCATGGGGATCTTTGCACACCGCCAAAACTCCAAGTTCGATCCATCGACGAAGTTTGTGATCGATCTCACATGATCAATCTACTCTAGACGTCGTAAAACTTCCATCTCCAGAAATAGGGAGCAGAGAAAGAGATAGGGAGAGAGAAAAGAAAGAGAGAGATTTGGGATATCCGATGGGTTCCATGGGAAAAGAGAAAAGAAAGAGAGATTTGGGATCTATGATGGGTTCCTTGGGAAAAGAGAAAAGAAATAGATTTTTTTAGGGAGATATAGTCATAGAGATAGGGGCGTGGGTTTTTATGGTATGATGGATGTCTTTTCCCAACGGAAATAAATTAATTTTTTGACATTTTTACTTTGAAATTATTTTTTTAATAAAGATTCTAATATAAGGTGTTCTATAGGGCTCAATGTAGAGCATTTTTTAAAAATTTGACCGTTAGATTAAATGATTTGTTTATAAATTTTATGTTCACAAAAAAATCATAGAGATCTAACAGTCAGTTTCTGAAAACAACCACGGTGAAAAATTGTGACTTCATTTTTTTTTAAACTATCACCATATTTTTTCAGTTGATTTTTTTAGAAACTAACCGTTGGATCACTGTGAATTTTTGCGAATATGAAATTCATAAGCAAGTCATCTAATCCAACGGTTGGTTTTTCAAAATCAGCATTGCATTTGGTGCACCTTATAATAGAAACTCTGTAGGTTTTTAAAATATGTAATAATAATTTTGGGATGATTACAAAATATGTAATAATTATTTTTTATTAATTTAAAAATATTAATTTAATATTAATTTTAATTGATAAACTAAATTATTGGTGGTTGGAGAAAGAGAAATGAATGGAGGGTAGTTGATGTAATTTATAAGAAAGAACGAGGATAGAAGTGGAAAGAAGATGGTTGAGCCAAAATGAAATTGATGCACTATTGGAGCAACTCCATTCAAAGCTAAAGCCAAAAATGAAAAAAACACATTTTTCCTTCAAAATTTGGGTTTTGAAGGAAAAAAAATAGATGCACTACTGGAGATGCCCTTACCCATTCCATTGACATCTCTAATTTTGCTTCTAGCCTCTGTACATTATAAACACATAAACATATAAGTTTTAAAAATATAAACATAAAAATCCTAAGCAAAATACACGTTAAATGGTTGGAATCCGGCCTCTGTAATCTTAAACATATAAGTTTTGCTCCTTAATTTTGATTTATTGACCGTAAATTTTATAATTATTGTAGTTAAAAAATCAAAATATTTTAAATTGTGATTAAAAGTTAAAATATTTTAAAAGGTTATTTTAACTTATTTATTTATTGTAATAAATTTATAATATTTTGTAAAGCTTATGCCTCACGTGTCAAGACTTACACCTCAATTCAAGGAGTAAAAAAATTTCTCACTCAATGATTACGTGAATTGTAAATATGGTGGATGACCACCCATCTTCTACTAGTGGATGACTACCCATTTCTACTATGTAACCCCCTCTAACTTTAAGGTTTATAACCCCCTTTAGCTTTAAGGCTTATAACCTACACCCTTTGGTCTATTCCTAATTAAATCTTGTAAGCCTATAAAAGGAGGACTTAGGCCCCTTGAATAATACACATGCAAGACAATTCTCTCATCTCTTATATTCTACCTTTTCTTACTTTTACAATACGTTATCAGCATGAGGTTCTAACCAAGCACGAGTTTCCAGCCAAGTTGTTTTAAGGTAATGAAAAACATTTGGTGGGTATATTTTTTTACTATGGTAATTTTTTTTCAAGAAGAATTGTAGTCTTTTAATTTTTATACTAGTCATGAAAAATTCTCTCTTCCTGAAGCAAGAGAGTGATTAAAAAAAATAAAAACTAGAAGTTTTATTGTTCATGAGATTCTTCTCTTCCCGAAGCAAGAGAGACTTATAAAAAACAAAAATAAGTCACGACTTCCCATTTTTTTATTTGATGCTAATAATATAATTATATATTATTGTATATATATGTTGTTATTATTGTTATTAGTTTCGATAATAGTATTCATATGATGATGTTTGACATCAAATTAATAAAACTAAAAATAATAATAATAATCTTATTATTCTGACATTGTCAATTATGCTTAAATGTTAACTATAATCTACATGTGTCTCTAAGGCTATCTCTACCATCATTTTTTTTTAAAAATTTTAATGTTACTCATATTATTGTCTTTATCATATATTAGAAATTAAAGAATGACGAATCTTACGAAGCTTGAGTTTGTTGCTCTTGATATCTCCGGGAAAAATTATTTATCTTGGGTCCTTGATGCTGGAATCCATCTTACTGCTATGAATCTTGGAAATACAATTCAAGAGAAAAATCAGGCATCCCAGCAGGATTGCGCCAAGGCAATGATTTTTCTTCGCCATCACCTTGATGAGGGCTTGAAAAATGAATATCTTACTGTAAAGGATCCCCTTGTCCTTTGGAAAAATTTAAAGGAAATATATGACCACCAAAAGACAGTGATTCTTCCTAAAGCCCGTTATGATTGGATGCACTTAAGGTTGCAGGATTTCAAAACAGTTGCAGAATATAATTTTGCACTTTTCAAAATCAGCTCTAAATTGCAATTATGTGGAGAGAAAATCACTGAAGAAGATATGTTGGAAAAAACATACTCCACATTTCACGCCTCGAATGTGCTCCTGCAGCAGCAATATCGAGAGCGTAGGTTTGCAAAATATTCTGAATTGATTTCATGTCTTCTTGTAGCTGAACAAAATAATGAGTTGTTGATGAAAAATCACCAATCACGTCCGATTGGTTCTGCATCTATCCCTGAAGTGAATGTGGCATCATCTAGTGGTTATGGTCGTAGCCGGGGCTGAGGCCGTGGTCGTGGCCATGGGCGTGGGCGAGGTAGTGGTCAAAATAATTATCGACCACGGGGAGGTCATAACAATACCACACAAAACCACCAGAAGTGGTCCAATAATGTAGCAAGGCAAGGTAAAGAAAAAAATCAGCCTCCTACAAATTATGAAAATAAATGTTATAAGTGTGGTATGAAGGGGCATTGATCGCGTACATGTTATACGGCCGACCATTTGGTTAAACTTTACCAAGCCTCACTTAAGGAGAAAGGCAAAGAGAAAATTGAAACAAATTTGATTGATGGTGAAGATCCGGTGGATATTACTCATCTCGATGTTTCAGATTTTTTTGAAGATCCAAATGGCAAAATTGATCACTTAATTGGTGATGGAAATGTCCACATCAATTAATATTTTTATTGTTTGGAATGTTATATGCATTTTTTTTAGTGTCTTTTTATTTATTTATTTGAAAGCAATTATTAATGTGTGTTTTTTTGAAAGCTATTATTAGTGTGTGTATTATTTTTCCTTCTTAATTGAATGGAGTTAAAAAAAAATGCATTTTATTTCTTCATATTTTATATTGAATTTATTTAATATCTATTTTTTTTAAAAGGTATGGATCTTAGTATTGGATCGCTAGGTTCCAAGATAAATGGTGGAGAGATATGTCTAGCAGATAGTGCTACTACTCATACAATCCTTCGGGATCAAAAATATTTTTCCCACATGACATTAGTTGAAGCTAATGTAGATACAATATCAGGTCCTGCAGACTTGATTGATGGTTCCGAAAGAGCCACTATAATGTTACCATGTGGCACGATATTCCATATTAACGATGCCTTATATTCAGTCAAATCCAGAAGAAATCTGCTAAGTTTTAAAGATATACATCGTAATGGATATCATATTGAGACCACATGTGAAAATAATAAAGAATATTTATATATTACTCATATTGTTTCAAGCCAGAAGCTTGTAGTGGAAAAATTACCTGTTTTTTCTTCAGGTTTATATTATACAACTATAACAACAATTGAATTAAATATGGTGATGAGCCAGAAGCTCTCTAACCCAAACATTTTTATGCTTTGGCATGATAGACTTGGGCACCCAGGGTCAACCATGATGAGGCGAATTATTGAAAATTTACATGGACATCCATTAAAGAACCAGAAGATTCTTTTGTCTAGTGGTTATCCATGTACTGTTTGTTCACAAAGAAAATTGATTATTAGACCATCTCATACAAAAGTCCTTGTTGAATCCCCAACATTTTTGGAACGAATCCAAGGGGATATATGTGGACCAATTCATCCACCATGTGGGCCATTTCACTATTTCATGGTTCTAATAGATGCCTCATCCCGATGGTTACATGTTTCCTTGTTATCTACTCGCAATGTTGCATTTGCCAGGCTCCTTGCTCAGATCATTTGGTTACAAGCACATTTTCCAGATTATCCAATCAAGAAGATCCGCCTCGATAATGCTGGTGAATTTACATCTAAAGCCTTTGATGATTATTGCATGTCAGTTGGGATTGAGGTAGAACATCCAATTGCTCATGTACACACACATAATGGTTTAGCAGAAGCCTTTATCAAAAGACTCCAACTGATTGCTCGACCTTTACTTATGAGGACAAAGTTACCTATTTCTGCTTGGGGACATGCCATTCTACATGCTGCAGCATTGGTTCGCATTCGACCGACTGCTAATCACCAACAGTCACCATTTCAATTGGTACTTGGTCAAATTCCAAATATTTCTCATTTACGAGTGTTTGGATGCGAAGTACAAGTTCCAATTGCACCTCCACAACGCACAAAAATGGGCCTTCAACGTCAATTGAGAATATACATTGGTTTTGATTCACCATCAATCATCAGGTATCTTGAACCATTGACAGGTGACGTTTTCAGAGCAAGATTTGCAGATTGCCATTTTGATGAGGTCAATTTCCCGTCGTTAGGGGGAGATAAGCTACCAAAAGAGGAACGACGTGAAATTATTTGGAATGCATCATCCATGTCTCATCTCGACCCGCGCACTGCTCAATGTGAAAATGAAGTACAGAGAATCACTCATCTCCAGAAGATTGCCAGCCAATTGCCTGATGCATTTACAGATACAGCTAAAGTAACCAAGTCTTATATACCGGCTGCAAACACACCAGCAAGGATCAATATACCAATTGGAAAAGCTGCTATTATGGCAGCTAATGAATCATCCATGACACGCCTGAAGCGTGGTCAACCTTTGGGTTCAAAAGATTTAATTCCTCGGAAGAGGAAAACAAATGGGCAACAAAACACAAGTCTTAAAGAAAAAAGCACTCCTGAAGAGGCTATTCCCATAATCTATAAAATAATAACCCCCAAAGAGAAAAGTGTCATTGAAGTGACACATGCCCTTGAAGAGGCAGTAGTCCCTAAAGAGATACAAAATCATGAAGAGATACAAGTACTTGCAAATGATGAAATTTCCATAAATTATGCATCCACAGGGGAATTATGGGACCGTACAGAAGTGGTTATTAATGATGTATTTTGTTTTGCAATAGCCACAGAAATTTTAAAAGATGATGATGATCATGAACCACGGAGTGTCAATGAATGTCACAGTAGACATGATTGGTCAAAGTGGAAAGAAGCAATCCAAGTAGAATTGGATTCCCTAGTAAAACGCAAAGTATTTGGGCATGTAGTCCCAACACCCAATGATGTGAAACCTGTAGATTACAAATGGGTGTTTGTAAGAAAATGTAATGATAAATATGAAATTGCTAGATACAAAGCACGTTTAGTGGCACAAGGTTTCTCACAAAGACCTGGGATTGATTATGAAGAAACGTATTCACCTGTGATGGATATTATTACGTTTCGATATTTAATTAGTCTATCAGTCTTAGAAGGACTAGGCATGCGTCTCATGGACGTAGTTACTGCATATTTGTATGGCATGCTAGAAAATGATATTTATATAAAAGCCCCTGAAGGATTTCAATTGCCTGAAGCAAATACATCACAACCACGAAATATGTACACAATTAAGTTGAGACGATCATTATATGGATTAAAACAATCTGGAAGAACGTGGTATAATCGTCTCATTGAGTATTTGATCAAGAATGGGTATATTAACAATCCTATATGCCCTTGTGTTTTTATAAAGAAATCAGAATTAGGATTTGCCATCCTTGCAGTATATGTTGATGATATAAATTTATTTGGGACTCCTGAAGAGCTCACAAAAGCGGCTAAATATTTGAAGGATGAGTTTGAGATGAAAGACTTAGGAAAAACTAAATATTGTCTCGGCCTGCAAATCGAGCATAAGTCTAATGGAATTCTCATACATCAGTCAACATATATCGAAAAGGTCTTGAAGCGATTTAACATGGATAAAGCACATCCATTAAGTTCTCCAATGGTTGTTAGATCCCTTGATGCTAAGAAAGATTCTTTTTGTCCAAAAGAAGAAAATGAAGCACTCCTTGGTCCTGAAGTACCATATTTTAGTGCAACACCACGCCCACCAGGCTCTATCAAGACCTATTATTTGTTAAAGCTTTCAAACGAGGATAAATATCTCCTCGTAAAGCTTTAACAAATAATAGGTCTTGATAGAGCCTGGTGGGCGTCCATACACCATACAAGAAGCAAGCCAGTCCAAGAATTCATAGAGTTCGCCAAGATCCTCTTTCCTATATTCATCAGGTTGACCATACTCCTCTAAATAGTCTAAAAATCTCTCGCCTAGCATATAGGCCTTATTAAATGTAGAAATACAAGACTTTTGTGTTAGTATATACGAATACATTCGAAAATGACGCAGGTGGGAAACTACTCTGGTGGAAGCTACCATGTAACGCTGCTTTTTTCTCGTTGAAATTGGCCCCTAAGGGCGTGTCCTTTTTACATACTATAAAACTCTTTATGACTTCTCGGTCGATTACTGATCTACGACCAGCCTTCGTTTCCTTATATATTCTCTGTCCTGTCCCTTTAAGGCTAGGATAGTTCACTAGAACCTATTCAATTATTGCTCTGTTAGGTTCTTAGTACATCTGTCTATATCTCCTAAGACCACCTAAACCCATGTTCTGAGACGGATTCTGCCAGGGTCATTGATATTATTATAATTGCCACGAAGACAGCGAGCCCAGCCACCTTATCTTGGTTTATCCCAAGTGGATCAAATTTATCCTTTGTTTCAAATAGGTGCTTTACCGCTTTATTGAGGGGCTCGCCACATTCGCATGGACTTGGCACCTGGTGTTCCGTACATAGGTTATTGAGAAATGTGTCTCTGAAACTCCTAACAACTAGCCCTATATCCGGTGAGCAAAGTACACCCGGCTTTTCTATTATTTTTTCTGGCACGATTGCACACCAAAGTGCAAATCCTATCAATAGACATATCAATAATACAAACCTTGTATCTCTTAGATAAGAGTATAATATAGCATCTTTTAGCTTAAATTCTTTTACCCTGCTGGAACTCCTCAGAATGTCTGCTATTCCCGCTTTTCGATCTGGTGATCGGAGTATTCTTCTTCCATGATCTAGCTTAATTTGGTTAATATTAGCTCGATAAGGTTTCCAAGCTCCCACAAAGTATATACCTGTTGATCTGCTTTTATATATATCTTTTGGGGGAGTGGTACTGGTTTGCCCTATGCTTCTATCATCTTTTTTGACACTTACTCTTACCCAGGCAGGATATCGACTTTTAAAGATCCTGTTCGGCATATCGATAGTGATTTCCTTTTCTGGGTGCGTTCTATACTGTGGTATACCGGAAGTGAACTTGAAAAACAAAGGTAACATAAAACTGTTTTACGAACTATTGGAGAAATTCAGAGGATAAAAATACAAAACGGACGAACAGTTAATACGGTTAGGGCGTTGACTGAGCAAGGCAGAACAAGAAGAAAGGAAAGAATCTGTGAAATCATTTGAACTCTACATGAGGAGCCTACTAGGCCCTTCACTTCCGCTTGTCAATTATTGGTGTACCCTACTTGAATCTAGAAATGCCCCTTATCCCTTATTTACTTACTGACTTATTGTTAATGCCATCCATTGACAGATATTGATTCCGTGATAGCCAAATTTTCTTTCAACTAAAAGGAGAAATGTCTCGAAGAGCCATCCGCCCCCTCAAGTATGACTTAACTGGAGTCGCCTTGCTTTCCATTCAGCCTAGCAAGCCTACTGCGGAACTTCGATTATCCCTTCTTAGTTTGCAACTTTGAGTAGGATCATCATGGTGAGCGCTGCTCCTATAAAGATAGCTGCTGCTGGGCCGTACTTCTTCTGCCTGAGATTGCTCTCAAAGTCCCTATAAGTGCTTTTATCCACCTCTGCACTCGCCTCAGAGTTCTCCATTAGGCTTAGTGGGTCGAACACTACTTTTTCGATTCCTGGATTGAGTGCTTCTCTTATCAATTCAGGGTCCAACAGTTGCAGTGCCTGTGGATCCAATAAGGATGCAGCGCTTGTCGCGAGGATAACGGGATCAGAGGTGATAGCCCAAAAGGTTGTGAGCCCGATGGCGAAGCAAGGATAAATCGCCGCGCTTATATCAACCTGAGCACCATCTCTAGCCCACTCTTTCCCCTGAGGTGACTGTTTGATGGCGCTCTTTACTTTTGCTGTATTTTTTAGTGCGTTGCCCATCCCTCGGCCCGGTGATTTCTTCCATGGGTCAACTTCTCCTTCGGACCCTTTCTGCTTAGAAAATCATTAACCCCAATCATATCTTTCCATAAATGCAATGGATGTTGTGTCAGCCCATGTTGAGTTTTTGAACCTGAACCTTTAAAGGTTGTTTTCAGTTCCCTCATAGGTGGCCTTAGTCCAGAAATGCTCTCTCCTTCATTCGTGGCGATAAAGCGATTACTGAAATTCGCTTTCTTGTTAATAGTTGTTAGTTGTACATTAGCTCTGTCCTTTCGGTTTGTGATATCCGCTCCTTCATTCTTATGTGTCAAAACTGCCTGAGTTAGTTTGGCAACTCTGCCTACTAGGGATGCAATCATTGAGTACTATTACCTATTCAATATTCATGAAGCGTATGCTCGCTCCTCTGTTCCTCGTTTTTAAACCTGAGGGACTGGGTTTTTTTAATGTGGGAGTCCCTTTTTAGGACTATATAAAGTAATGGGATTATAGACTATTTCTCATTTGAGGAGTGGCTTAAGTGTGGGAAGCTCCCTTTTTGGTGGATTTTCTTTTTACAAGCCTTAAATGCACTCCTGCACACAAAGGACCTCTTCCTTCTGATTCTGATTCTTAGCCTGCCTTACCTTTCGCTCCCGATTGAGCTCGGGCTTCTGTAAAGTGAAGCCCTTCGCAACCGCTCCCGCTTTCATCTCTATCTCTCTCCTTCGGACCCTCCTTCTAGGCCACCAGTACACCACTCGTAGAAACAGATTCTGCGAGAGCCATTGCTATTATTATAGTTGCTACATAGAACGCAAAGGCTCTCTTTGTAGGATTCTTATCTATGTGTAGTGGGTCGAAGCTTTCGGGGTGAAATATATCCCTAGTTGTTAGGGTTAGTGATTCCCCGCACTCACATGGGCTTGGGGGCTTGGTGTATGAAACAAACATTATTAACATAAGTATCTTTCATGACACGTACTATTAGGCCCAGATCCAGTGATTGTAAGGCTACCGTCTTTTGGAATAGTAAAGTTGGTACATCAACCCACCACAGCGATATCCCTATAAGTAGGCATACTAACGTTACAAATCTGGTATCTCTTAAATACGAATACACAATGGCTTCTCCAAGCATAAACCCCTTTATTCTTGAAGACGCCTCGCTCAGTGCCACTACCAACCCTTTACATCTATCATCTATTACTGAAGTAAGATATACTTTATGTCTGAGCTTTTGTATATGGCAGTTTATCTGCTTTGTGTTTGCCCGGCACGGTCTCCATGGCCCTATCGAATACTTCAAATCTCCTTCTTCGTTCGTACGTCTCACCCACAGTGGGTGCCTAAACCTGAAGGTTCTGTTATCTATTCTAACTATGTTAGTACCTTTTCGAACTTCAACTTTACCAGATGTGAATTTATCAAATATTTGAATCATTGCAATTTCGTAATTTCCATTTTCCCATCATTGCTGACACTCACAAGACCGTTACAACAACGCACAGGTGCGTCTCCCTGTTCAATAAAAGATATTTTACCTGATAAATTAAGTTTGTCCAATAACATGAGTACTTCTTGTTCGTCCAAGAACGACGCTTCCTCGTGGCAAGAGACAAAAACATATTCAATAAACCTCTTATAATCTACTCCAGGAAATGCACGCTGAAACTCCTTATCGAACTTGATTAACTCAAAATTGAGTAGTACTGATGTGAGAATTCCTGCGGGTGGTATTGCCATATAAGGAGTGAGATCGACCTCTCTTCCACTTTCATCCAAGATAGGCGAGGAGAGGAATTTTTCGACTAATTCAAAAATTGCAAGATCATTCACTATATATGACAGTTTACATAAAAGATTCTCTCGATTTATTGTTTGAATTGATTTAGTGAGATCGAGTTTATAAACCCGTTTGACCTTCTTAATCTTGCCGACATCGCGTAAAGCACTATAAAATTCCTCTAGTGACTTTTGCATAAAGCTATTAGCAGGGTATAAGTTTAAACTAACAAAATTTAGGTTTAACACACGACTTAGTGACATTAGCACAAGGTGGTCTTCTTGTTTAGAACGGAGGCACATAACATGATCACCTTCTACATATAATTTATAGAAGACACTTATCTTGGATTTATGGTACTTCTGAAGGTAAAACGGTGACAGGGTGTAGCTTCCATCCTTTATCCTTTTCTGAATCTCCTTCACTCTATCTTCTGTCAATTCATTAAATATATGAGATATATTTTTGTAGATATATTCGATTTCGTACGCAAGCCGTGGCAAATTATAAGTCTCAATATCATTCTCACTCTTAGAAATACCTGAATACAATCTATAATAGATATATACTTTAGATCGATATCGTAAACGCTTCTCTGACAATATTGGTGGAAGAACAATAGAAGATACTGTAGTATTATTTAGTTCCGCAGCTATGTAGGTACATACCATGATCTATTTATTTCTTAAAAATGCCGCTTTATTTTAAAATAAAGACTTTTAACCCTCGCGGGACTGGCTTCTTCCCCTCGTTCCTTTTCTCTTGGGCATCTCACTTGTACTAAGTTACACTGAACTAGTATAAAATAAAAACCGTGCGGTGACGCGGGGTCACGTTCATGTAAGATAGGGTGGTACTGTAATGGTTTTATCAGAGGTCGTGTAACAGAAATCTGGTCTGGCGCTGCTCATTTGATTAAAATCCTCCCGTTGCCTTACCCTGGATATACACGACATATATCCTAATCTGTAACGAGATGAGAAAGTTTGTTATCTCATTGTACAAATACTCAGGCTATTGGGATTTCCGGGGAGGGGCCAGGAAATAGTAAAAGGTTGGTGTAGTAAATTTTTTATATATACTTTATGTTCTCTATATACTTTTATACACAGGGTATAGACTCTATTTATTATATCCCCTAAAGGGTGCTACCTTTCTATATATACTTTTAGGCCAGATATTGCATTTTCAGTTAATTTGTTAGCAAGATTCAGCTCTGCACCAACTCGACGACACTGGAATGGCGTGAAACATATCTTACGTTATCTTCGTGGGACTACAGATTTGAGTTTATTTTATTCAAAGGAATCAACTCTAAAAGGATATGCAGATTCTGGATACCTTTCTGATCCTCACAAGGCCCGCTCACAAACAGGGTATGTATTCACATGTGGCAATACTGCAATTTCTTGGCGATCGACTAAGCAGACTTTGACTGCCACTTCCTCTAATCACTCTGAGATAATTGCACTTCATGAAGCAAGCCGTGAATGTGTATGGTTAAGATCAGTGGTACAACACATTCGAAATTCATGTGGGTTATCTTTGATTACAAGCACTCCAACAACAATTTATGAAGACAATGCTGCATGTATTGAACAAATCAAAGAAGGATACATCTAAGGTGATAGAACCAAGCATATCTCACCAAAGTTTTTCTTCACTCACGAACTCCAGAAGAGTCATGAAATTGAAGTGAAGCAAATACGATCCAGTGATAATGTTGCAGATTTATTTACCAAAGTTTTGCCATCATCAACATTCAAGAAATTGACATATGATATCGGGATGCGTCGTGTTTGTGATCAGTCAAGTTGATACTCATCAGGGGGAGTATTATCATCAAATCTACAGCTTATCTGGACATATGCACGCTGTACCCTTTTTCCTTCGTCCAGGTTTTTTCCCACTGGGTTTTACTGGCAAGGTTTTAATGAGGCAGTTTCTTTAGTGCGTCCAACATCACTCTAAGATTTACAAAATGTTGCACTCGTTTTCCTTTGCTACATTTTTTTCACGGGATTTTTATAGCAAGGTTTTAATGAGTTACATTATCTTAGCGTGGTGGACATCCAAGGGGGAGTATTGTAAATATAGTGAATGACCACCCATCTTCTACTAGTGGATGACTACCCATTTCTACTATGTAACTCCCTCTAACTTTAAGGTTTATAGCCCCCTTTAGCTTTAAGGCTTATAACCTACACCCTTTGGTCTATCCCTAATTAAATCTTGTAAGCCTATAAAAGGAGGACTTAGGCCCCTTGAATAATACACATGCAAGACAATTCTCCCATCTCTTCTATTCTACCTTTTCTTACTTTTACAATAAAGTGTTTATTTTCATTAGAAAATTTATGAACTTAAAACTTCCTGCTAGTAATGATTCTAAACGTTCCCAAGTTCTCTACATTATTCAACCTTATTGATGATTTTGGTGTCGTAACAATTGCGAAAACAAGAGGTGCTAAATCATCTCTAATTTATAGAGGGATCTAAAATACCAATCAAATCAAAGTGTAATAATTATAATGTTTATCTCATTTTCAATTTATTAGTTAATAGCTCATTTTTTATTTTGTTTTGTGTATATATATAGATCGAGTAATGATTTAGTCAGCTACTGTTGACTTAGATATAAGTCAGCTAAGCACTTATGAGCATTGGATCATCTCATCTCTTAAAAAAGTCTCCATTCACAAGATGATCCAACGGCCATAAGACTTAATTGACTTAGATTTAAGTCAGTGGTAGCTGACTAGATCATTTCAATATATATATAATAAAATGAAAATGAGTTAAACTTGGAAAAAAAAATGTAACATTTTTACCAAATAAAAGTGTCATTTTTTTTTCTTCTTTTCCTTTTTTCCATTATTTTTTCACAAACTGTGTCTCAAATGTCCCTCAAAATCCTAACACTTTTTGTAGACCAATAATTATGAATAGTAATATTATTGTAAACTTGGATATATTTCTTTCGGGTCGAATTCCTTCCTATGTATAAAAAAAAAAAAAAAAAAAAAAAAAAAATATTCACAAAGCATGAAATTCACAACTTTCAATTAGGCTATCCCTAAATTATGACTCTAGCTATCCCATAGAAGATTAGAACCCCTGCATCATATTTTATTTTTATTTTTATTTTTTAACATGTTACATCTTCATGTTACCATTTCCTTGACTTTTAGTCTCTTATTCAAACTCAGAGAGAGAAAAAAAATTCTTTCTCAAAATTACTTCAAATTAATTCTTTCTTTGACATTTTTTCTCATGTTCGTTTCATTTTTTATTTTTCTCTCTCTTTTCAACATTGAAATAGAGACTTAGATTATGAGTCTGGATCTTTTGTTTGGGTTTGAATATGCTTGGGTGATGTGTTATGATCTGGATGTTCTGCTTTTCATTTATGTGACGTACAGATGATCCAGATCATGACATATCACCCAAACACCAAGCAAATCCAAACTGAAAATCCTCATTATGACTTATTACGATGTCATGACTTTGGAATATAACGAGCCTTTGACCTTTGTACTATTATTCTATACTAAGTGGGGCCAACGTCTCAATCCTGAATCCCAATCCGCATCACTGATAGCATATATTGCTGGGCCTAGTCAACCATTGTCCCCCACCCCATGCCCCACAAAAATTCATATTCTTAAAAATGTGTTACATTGTACATACTAAATAAATTTAATTCATTCTTATACAAATCCGCTTATAAAGTTTCACCATCTTTCTTTGATTTTAAAATAAAATTAATTTTACTCTTTTATTAATTTTAATTTATCATCGATTAACATGCGAACCATTAAAATGAGTAGGTGAATTTATTTGATATATATATATATATATAAAAGAATATGATACTTTTCCATAAAATGCCTCTTTAGGAAACTTTACTATTATTATTAATTTTCTAGAAGCATACATCAATAAGGTCTATAGTTAATATTAGTGGGAAGAGGAGTAACAAATTATTCAATTCACATCCATTGAGAAATAGAATCCAGAACAATCAATAAAATCAATAGTACAATAGTGTTAGTGGGGAGGAGAGCAGTGAATTGATCAATTCTGGTTCATAAGACCATAAGACTCGGAACTTTATCTTAAAACCCTAAAAAACAAAACTCAAGTTCATTTACTATTATCAGACATGTTAATCCATTTTTATTTTTTTTTAACATGTTCATTTACTATTACCAGTGTTATTAAAATCGGACCGGACCGGCCGGTTCAACCGGTTGGACCGGGAACCGGACCCCTAACCGGCTGGTTCAACCCTCAAAAACCCAGTTTTCAAAAAACCGTTCAACCCGCCGGGTCAACCGGTTCAACCGGTCAAACCGGTCAAAAAACCGGTTAAAAAACCGGTCAACCCGGTTTTTTTTTTTTTTTTTTAAAAAAATAATTTTTTTAATTTTTTTTAAGGTGCTAAAATGATTAAAATAGTCCCAATATTTGTAATGATTGCACATAAATTCAAATATATGAATTGATTGTACAAATATTTAAAAAAAAATTATATTTTGAATCATTTATAGCTTTTATTCTAATAAATAAATAAATAAATAATATATATATGACGTCACAGTTCAACCCGGCGGTTCAACCGGTTGAACCGGTTGACCCTTAACCCGGCAACTTTTCCGGTTCGATGAACGGTCCGGTTTTTAAAACACTGACTATTACTATATGAAAATTCCAAAAAAACCAAAAAAAAAAACCAAAAAAAAAATGCAATTTGAGTATTTAAAAAATGTTATATAAGTAAAATACAACAAAAAATATTGATAAACAAAACTATTACGAAGTTTAGAAAAAAAAAACCATGAAGTAGACAAAATTTTAAATTGATAAGAGGGAAAATCTCCCTATTTGTCATGAAATTTTCGGGGAAGAGAGTTTGATTTATCCAAAACCAAACTATAACGGTCAGTCTTTTTCACACGAAACATGAAAGTTACGATTCGCAATTAGGCTAACTTCAAAACGCCTCTCTCTCTCTCTCTCTCTCTGTGTGTCTCTCTCAAGCAAAGCCGACGTGAACAAAAAGTGAAGAATGATTCCCGGCACAATCCAAAGGGGAAAAGCAAAGCACCAAAAAAAGTTGTAGAACCATAACATCCCCAAACCTTTTAATACGCTCAAAAACTACTTGAAAAGAACCATCAACTCAAAAATTCATAAAAACACCACCTCAAAACTCTTCTTTACAACAACCCATCTTCTCCTCCAATGGGACATTGCTTCAGCTCCAGAAAAGATCGTGAAATCCCAATCTCTTCACCTTCACTCTCAGATTCATTTCCTACTCTCTACGACCAAATACCCACGAACACCCGAGAACCCATAAACCCACCACCACCACCACCACCAGCTCCTCCTTTAATCCCAGTTCCTTCTTCAAAGCCCTCTGGTCGATCTTCTTCTTCTTCTTCTTCATATTCACAAATTGGACCCGTTTTTGGCAAACCTTATTGTGAAATAACCGACATTTATGATCTCGATAAAGAATTGGGGAGGGGTCAATTTGGTGTCACTTATCTGTGTACAGAGAAGGCGACGGGATTGAAGTACGCTTGTAAATCGATTTCGACGCGAAAACTCAAAAATCGAAAGGATATTGAAGATGTGAGGAGGGAAGTATTGATATTAGAGCACGTATCGGGACAACCCAATATTGTGGAATTCAAGGGTGCTTATGAAGACAGGCAGAGTCTGCATTTGGTGATGGAGTTGTGCTCCGGCGGCGAGCTTTTTGATCAGATTACGAAGAAAGGGAGTTATTCAGAGCGTGAAGCAGCGTCGCTTTGTAGGCAGATTGTGAATGTGGTTCATGCGTGTCATTTTATGGGAGTGATTCATAGGGACTTGAAGCCTGAGAATTTCTTGATGGTGAGTCGGGATGAGAATGCTCCGCTTAAAGCTACGGATTTTGGACTCTCTGTCTTCATAGAGGAAGGTTAGTACCAAATCGGTTTTCTTCATTTTTGATTTTTGATTTTTTTTTTAAAGCTTATTTGTTATCTCTACGGGTTTTATTCATTTCGTGCATTTGTGGAATTATATGCGATTTTTAAGCTTATTTGTTTTGTTATCTCTGTTGGATGGGTCCAATTGTTTAGTTAGAAAATGGATTGTCTTCATTCTGTGCATTTGTGGAATTATATGTGATTTTTTAGCTTCCTTATTTTGTTATCTGTCTAGGATGGATCCAATTGTCCAGTTTGCAAATGGGTTTCCTTCAATAGTTTTTATTATTATTTTTATTTCCTTAATTTCTGTAGGATGGATCCATTTTAGTCTAATAATTCAGTACTGCAATTTGTGGTTTATGACTTTGATCAAGGAATTTTACTTGAAATATTTGCATAATTTGATATTTCAGAAAATGAAAATGAATTGATTCATACGGGACTAGAATAATGCCAAAGTTTCACTCTTGAAATAATGAAGGAAATGAAACAGGAAAGCTTAAAAATACTGGAAAAGGGAATACACTTGTAAGCAATTTTTAGCATTTTCTCGTCCTCTCTCATAATTTTCAAGATCCAAATAGAGCCTTAATTTCAGTCCCATTTGATAGGTTACTGTTTCTTACATGATTTAGATATTAGTTAGATAGTCTTTTTCCTTGAAATTTGGTTCCCGAGAAGAAAATTTGGTATATTATCCGAATTATTTTATTGAAAGCTAAGTTCATCCGATAATTTCTTGAGAGGCCATTGCGCGTCAACGTTTACCAAGTCAATGAAGAAAGGGACAGGTCAACTGGGTCAATGCTTTTGTTTTATTTATAAATAGTAATAATAATAAAAAAGAAGGAAATACAGATAATAAAGTGGTGTGGCTGTTTGTTAAATACCCAACATCCCAAGGGACATATAATGGTGATCATGAAGGCACCATCAAACTCCACCGAGGAAAGTGGCCCACCATTTATGGGGAT
>JAESVK010000138.1:2368965-2380477 GCA_017140935.1 Hamamelis virginiana | reverse complement strand
AGAGAGAGAGAGGGGGGAGTTGTGTTGCCAATTTTATCTTTTCAAGAGAGAGTGAGGAGTTTGGCTTCCCATCTAAATTTGCAAAATGTGTAGCTTGCCATATAAAATAGCCATGCGCGGGGAAGAGAGCTGCCAACGGTTATATGGAGAAGGTTTTTCGCCATTTTCACTTAACAGACAAAAATAATGCTCTCTCGTTTTACTGTATTCCTTGTGCATCAGTTTCTTCCTCCAAAGCCCTCAACACCTCATCCTCCCTCTACTTCCCTCAAGACTCTAGAATCCGAACGCTAGGGTTTTCAAAATCCTCAGAGCTTGCTTTAACTCCGCTGGAGAATCAATCTCCAATAGACATCAAGAAGCCCTCGCCGGCCGGAGAACCAACTACGCCGGCCTCCGACTCGATGAGACCGTCGAGATTGAGTCAGCCAATTTAATTAGTTTATGTTGATACTGGTACGGTATGTTTGATTTTACAGAATTGGTTCCTTATGATGAATCTGTTTCAGAGTCACTTGTTCAAATACAATACATATATAATTGCAATTTGTAAATGGAATCCAGTTTTGTTTATGTGCATTTTCACTTAGCAATCTACGATTAGGTTTCAGTTTCAGTGAAACTTGTAGAAGTACAGTGTCTGGTAATCTTTCTGAAATTTGACCTTTCAGTGAAATCAGGGACAGAGTTCACACTATATTTTCCTCAATTTAAGAATTTTAGTATTCCATTTTCGTTAACCGGGAAAGGAATAGACTTCAAAAACTTATGGTTAAAAACACCGTTATCATCTTTAGTGCCACACCACAAACTGGACTCAATTTTACACTGGGTTTGGATGAAAAGAAAAGAAATTTTCTCTGTTTTTCTTGTTTGGTTTTTCAAATTGTGAGAGAGGAAAAGAATGGGAAAGAAATTTTGAAAAATAAATAATTTTCCAGTGAGGACTTCCTTATATGAATGCTTGGCCTTTTGGCCAACGTAAAATGAGTGATTGAATATTCTTCCTATGTATGACAAGTTAGGCATGTCAAAAATCACAGTGATCTGACGGATGGTTTCTGAAATATAGACCGCTAAGCATCATATAAGTATTTAATTTTTCTTAGTATATAAGTATTTAATTTTTCACAGTTGATCATTGTAATTTTTCGCATCCTGTTATACATAGGAAGAATATTCAATTCTACTGTCGGTTTTTCAAATTGCCCATTTTACATTGGCCAAAAGGCCAAGTCCTCATATAAGGAACTAAGGAAGTACGTCCTCACTGGAAAATTAATCTATATATATTGGTTGAATTTAGGCAGTCACAAAAATGCAATGTTGTTAATCCTTATACACATTATGACTGAATGAGCATTCTCATGCACATTTATTTGAACAATTCAAGCTGCGCGCACACCATCCATAGAGCATACATCAGTCGTACTTGTGGATTGGCATCCCCAATTGCTCGACGTGTTGAGATTCGAATAAGTCGTGATATAAATAACAGGATTCATCCGACTGCCTGTTTCTGGACCAAGTAAGTAACTCTGGGCAGGCCCCTCATATTGCTAGTAGATACATGGACTCAGTGGCGGAACCGGGAGTAAAGTTTAAAGGGGGCCAAGCCCCTTACCAACCTTTCCCCAAAGTTTAGGGGGAGCCAAGCCCTTTACCAACCTTTCTCCATCATGCATATATATATATATATATATATATATATATATATATATATATATATATATATAATAAGGAAAGTCAAAAAGCTGGGGGGCATGGTCCCCCCTTGGCTAAGCCTTCGTTCCGCCCCTCTTCATGGTCCTCTTGTCAGTTTCTCTAGGAAAAAAAGAGTAGAGCAATGGTATTTGTGTTGTTTGATGAGTTTAGGTTGCACAATATTACCAGAAGCAATCAATAAGCTAGTGGAAAATATCCTGAACAATTAACTGCTTAATTGAGGTTTCTTCAAGCCCGGGCCTTGTCAACTTTTCTTGTTAGTTCAAATTCATGCTTTTGCACAAGAAATAGAGGCTATTTTCCTCCATTTTGAGTTGTTTTAGTCTTTTTACCCAGCTGCCTAAAGTTCTTCCATTCCCTATTTTTCTTGTGCAAAAGCATAAAATCTCAGCAAGCAAAGTCAAAAGGAAGACAAAGATATACAGACAGTAAGGCTAGGGTACTGAATCCTTGTGTGATTTTCAAGATTTCTTAAATCTTAAATCCTTGATGATTGATGCCAATCTTTACTTTGTGAGCTTTTGTGAGCCGTAAGTGATCACTGAATCTGATGCCTTGCTCTTTTTCTTCTTCTTCTTCTTCTTCTTCATCTCTCTCTCCCTCTCTTTAACGTGTATGTGTTTCGCATGGTCTTTTTCTTTTTTTGTGTCTCTAAAGCTTTCTTGTTTCCTTATAATTTGTATAACTATAAATAAGAGCACACACCAACCATCTCTTTTTGTGCTCATTCATACATTTCTTGTTAAGATATAAATTTTCTTGGTGTGTACTTTTCCAAACTATTAACCTCATTATGGCATCAAATCAGCCCCCTCCAACCCGTCCCTGGTTCCGCATAGGTTCCGTGGCTCGCCCAGCCGTAGCGCCAATGCCAACACCAGAGCCAGAGGTTCAACCTCAACCGCCTTCTCCCCAGCCAAGGCCACCTTTTGCCCAACCAGCAATTACAGTGCCATTAATTAGGCCTCCAACTGCTCAGCCTCAGCCAACTCAACCCCAAGAACCTGCTCCTCCGCTGCCGCCGCCACTTCCTGCCGCTGCATCACCACCGCCACCACCATCACCACCACTCGCTGCCACTTCCGGATCTGTTCCAACATCTACCATTACGCATAATGGTAAGCATGAAGCGAGGAAAGATGTCGAAACCAAAGAGAAAGTTGTTCAGAAGAAATTGTCAGATTCTGAGGATGTTGGTGGTATGAGGATTATAACACTTGCAGGTGAAAACAAAGGAGCTTTCATGGAGCTAGGGCCTTCCCATAAGAAACACGACTTTCAAGGTAACCCACATACTCTTCACAATAAGAACAATCCCACAGCTAGGAAAAGTGATGAATTGGACAGCAGCAGCAGCAGTGATCAAGGGAAGAAGAAGATGAAGGATAAAAGTCACAACACAATGGCAATGTCTTCACCACCTATGAATGCATTCATGAACAGTAATGTACAGAGTGTTAATAACTCTATTCTCCATAACTGTTCGTGCACTCACAATGATCCAGGAGTGCACCTTTCTCTCTCCAGAAAGCTAGCTCCTCCATTAATCCCTGTTCCTTCTCCATCTACACAAATTGGGCCCGTTTTTGTGAAACCATATTGTGAAATAACAGACATTTATGATCTCGATAAAGAATTGGGGAGCGGTCAATTTGGTGTCACTTATCTGTGTACAGAGAAGGCGACGGGATTGAAGTACGCCTGTAAATCGATATCAAAGCGAAAACTTAAAAATCAAAAGGATATTGACGATGTGAGGAGAGAAGTTTTGATATTAGAGCACTTATCGGGACAGCCCAATATTGTGGAATTCAAGGGTGCTTATGAGGACGAGCAGAATCTGCATTTGGTGATGGAGTTGTGCTCCGGCGGCGAGCTTTTTGATCGGATTACGGCCAAATTAGGGAGTTATTCAGAGCGTGAAGCGGCGTCGCTTTGTAGGCAGATTGTGAATGTGGTTCATGCGTGTCATTTTATGGGAGTGATTCATAGGGACTTGAAGCCTGAGAATTTCTTGATGGTGAGTCGGGATGAGAATGCTCCGCTTAAAGCTACGGATTTTGGACTCTCTGTCTTCATAGAGGAAGGTTAGTACCAAATGAATTTTCTTCAATCTTTTTTTTTTTTTTTTTAACTTGTTCAGTTATCTCTGAATGATGGATTCAATTGTTCAGTTGTCCGTTTTGATAAACTTATACTTTTTGTTTTTTTACTTTTAAAAATAAAAAAAATGAAAGTTGCATGAAAATTTTAGTAGTTATTTTTAAAAGTTGAGGTAGTAAGAATTTTCTTACTACCTCAACTTTTAAAATTCTTACTGCCTCAACTTTTAAAAGTAACTACCAAAATTTTGCACTAAAGAAAATATAAAAAGCTTCCATTTTTTTACTTTTAAAAGTATAAGAACAGGAAGTAGAAGCTTATCCAAACACGCCTAACAAATGGGTCTTCTTCATGTTTTGCATTTGTGGAATTATATGTGATTTTTTAGCTTTCTTGTTTAGTTATCTCTCTATAGGATGATCCAATTGTAGTTAGCAAATGGGTTTCCTTCAATTTTATCTCTGTAGAATGGGATCCATTTGCATTGCTTAGTCTAATAACTTAGTACATACTGTGATTTATGATTTATGACTTTTATCAAAGAATTTTAGTCGATATATTATTTTTATTTATTTTTTTTTTTTTGAGATTTCTCTGATACTTTAAACCATTGCATAATTTGGATCAGTTTTAACCATAAATTCAGCCATTTTGATATTTCAAAAAATGAAAATGAACCGTTTCATACAGGACTAGCATAATGCTAAAACTTTATTCTTGAAATAATGAAGGAAATGAAACACTAAAGCGTAAAAACTCTAGAGAAGGGAATACACTTATAAGCAATTTTTAGTATTTTTTGTCCTTTTTTTCTCTCGTAATTTCCAAGATCCAAATGGAATCTTACTTTCAATCCCATTTGATAGGTTACTGTTTCTTATATGGTTTAGACATTAGTTCGATAGACTTTTTCCTTAAAATTTGGTTCCCAAGAAGAAAACATGGTATATCATAAAGGAATTATTTTATTGAGAAAATAAAGAGGAGAGAGACAGAGACAAAGACAGAGATAGCAAGACAATGAGATGAATCTTGCACATAAACTATGCATAGCATTAGATAAGCCAATGTTAAAAGAGCTAAGTTCATTTGATAATTCCTCTGGGTCAATGCTTTTCTTTTATTTACAAATAATAATAATACATTGTCCAGTTGCTTATGACTAATAAATGATTTATCCAGGGAAAATGTATAAGGACATTGTTGGAAGTACATACTATGTTGCCCCAGAGGTGTTGCAGTGTAACTATGGGAAGGAGATAGATGTGTGGAGTGCTGGAGTCATTTTATACATTCTTTTGAGCGGGTATCCTCCATTTTGGGCTGGTACGTCGAAATATCTGTATTTCTATTTCAGGTAGTAACACACATGGCTTATAGGAGTGTTTTAATGCCAAATGAATCCTAACCTTTCATTTATTATGGAGAGAGAATTTACTAAAAAAAAGAAAGGTTAGATCATCTGCCACATCATTTGGAGACACTTTTGGAACAATTTTTTGGGAATATAAAGCATTTTCCTTAAGTAATTTACATGTTTCAATTTTCTAGTGAAACAGACTCTTGCACTCTCTATATGGACTTTACCATGACATGCATGTGGTACATTGAACAGTGAGTGGTTGGCATTTGAAATGTTTGTTGAAGTGCCAGAGCCACTTGTGATATGAAATTGGCCTTCTTTGTGGTCTAACATAAGGATGGCTTTAAGTTTTGGCCGTTCTAAAATCAAAATATTACTGTCTTAGGGCATGTTTGGGTAAGCTTCTACTTTTTATTTTTTTACTTTTAAAAGTAAAAAAAAAAAATTGAAAGTTTTGAGAGTGAAATTTTGATAGTTATTTTTAAAAGTTGAGAAATTCTTGCTATCTCGATTCCTCAACTTTTAAAAGTAACTACCAAAATTTGCACTAAAAAAAATATAAAAAATTTCGATTTTTTTACTTTTAAATGTAGAAAAACAGCTTATCCAAATGCACCCTTAATAAATTATATAGGGATTTTGATTCGTGGAAAAATGAATTTTACTTCAGTGACCGAGGAAGGCATATTTGAAGCAATTTCAAAGGGCTACGTTGACCTTGAAATCCCCCCATGGCCTTCTATTTCTTCTGCTGCAAAGGATCTCATCACAAAAATGTTAACGAAGGACCCAAAGAAACGGATTACAGCTGCTGAAGTCCTTGGTAAGTACACAATATATTGTTTGTAAGATGTTAATTAAGTAAGAAAACCATTATCGAATCGATTATTCCACCTGCTCATAATCAGGGGTGCATCATGGCCCAAAATAGCTTTCTTTATTGAGTTAAGAGAAGTGTTCTAGTCAAGGGTATCTGATTTTAACTAAAGTCAGCTAAAAACACAAGCCCTTGAATTCTCATTCATTTAATGGATGATTCATCTCAAGATTCCAATACAAGGGCTTGTATTCTTAGTTGACTTTAGTTAAAGTCAGGTACCCTGATTCGAACATTTTTCATTCATTTAATTAGTCATTACCATTTAAATTTGAGGCATCGGTAACTTATCTAATATGGGTAAATAAATGAATGAAGAAGGGTTGTCTGTGACGTAAAATACTATTTATAATTGGAAAATGCTATGCATTACTACTACAAGAAAGAAATATCATGAATTTTCAAAAATATCCATGAGTGATTTTTCAAAACTACTCTTATTTTCTTCTTGTAGTGATTCGTTATAGTAATGTATAGCATTGCTCTTTATAACTATTGGTAACTAGTTGAACCATAAATGTAATTGGCATTGTGACATATGAACCAGAACATCCATGGATCAAAGAAGATGGCAAAGCATCGGATAAACCCATTGATAGTGTTGTTCTTAGTAGGATGAAGCAATTCAGAGCATCAAATAAGCTGAAGAAACTCGCACTAAAGGTATATATAATTCAATACATTATTATTTTTATTATTTGTTTTGAAATTAGGCTTAATTTGGAATTTGAATCACCATAGAGCTAGGTTAAGTTGTTGCATCTCCAAATTATCCACCCTTTTGCATCTTAATTAAATTTCCTATATATGGAAATGAAATTACTCTATTTCATCAACATAGCAATTTGAAGGAGAAAATTTAACTGACATGTTCTACTTTGAGTGGTGAGGTCCCTCCTCTCAAATTAATTTCATCTTTTTCACATACCACTCAAAGCAGGATATGTCAGGATGATTTTTAATTTTGGAGTAAAATGTCGGGTGCTACAGTATTTTTGGTCTAGAAATATGTGTTTATGTGGGCTGGCGGGCGAGCCAGGGAGGGTCTTGAAGTGTTGACTCTCCTACCCATGGTCATTGTAAATGTATCGCTCATCCAATTGTACTTCTTAGAATCTTTTCGGGATGTGAGCCCCAAAGAAATTACAATCAATATCTCTTTTTTCTCTTTTGGTTGTAATATTTGAAGTCTGGATTACTTGAAGGTCATAGCAGAAGACCTTGAAGATGAAGATGTTAAGGGCTTGCATCAAATGTTCCACAACATGAACACTGATAGGAGCGGCGCAATCACATATGAAGAACTCAAAAATGGATTGGCTAGGCTGGGATCCAAGCTCACCGAGCCAGAAATAAAGCAGCTGATGGATGCTGTAAGAACTATATATATATATATATATATATATATATATATATATATATATATATGAATGCTACGTTTAGGTTCACCTGATGCAAGTTATATCAGGTGACCTCAAGTAGAGTTATTTGTATAATATATTTTCAAAAGCTAGCCGTTGGATTGGATACCCTTCTTATGTATATCATGTCTGCAAAAATTGTCATTGTGAAAAATTATGATTTTTATGTTCTTCAAAATGTCACCAATTTTTTACTGTTAGTTTTTCCAAAAACCGACCGTTGGATCATTGTGATTTTTTACAGACATGACATACATAAGAGAAGTATCTAATCCAACAACTAATTTTTGAAAATATATTTTACAAGTAGCTCTAACTGAGGTCACTTGATACAACTTGCATCACGTGCACCTAACCATAGCATATATATATATATATATATATATATATATATATATATATTATTCATTCCTCTTTTATCAAATTATTTACTAGAATGAAACAAAAAATTCCTCATAATATTTATTATATTGAAAAATATTAAATCACCAAATACTTTAATTCGAAATTAAAAATTATCATGATGTGTCCTGCTTTGAGTGGTGGAATCTTTCCTTTCAAACTGTTTTCCTCTTTTTCACACACCACTCAAATCACGACACATCATGATAGCTTTTAATTTCGGATTAAAATGTCGGGTGATATAAAATTGCTGTATTACATTTACTTCCGTAGAGGCATACCTTATTACATGAACCCCGATTGAGTCCGCAGGAACCCCGTCCGAGTCCACAAAAATAGTTAGTAACCAATATAATTTCTTCTGTCAGGCTGACGTTGACAGCAGTGGGACTATTGATAAAACTGAATTTATTACTGCTACTATGCATCGGCATAGGCTTGAGAAAGAAGAGAACTTGCGTAAAGCTTTCCTGCATTTTGACAAGGATGACAGTGGGTCAGTGTACTACTACATCTCTCTAGCTTCTTATGGATCTTTTAATTCCTCATGCTATGCATATTGATGGGGAATTGATGAATTTTCCAATAATAAAGCTTAATTATTCTTATGCATTAAACTTACCTTCTGAGTTCAATCCCGGTGGCTTTTACAGAAGATCATCACTTTAAAAAGAGCCTCTAAATATCTTCATTAATGGCCATCATCATCTTCAATTCTACTTAATTAATTCAATCGACAAGTTGTTTGAGCAGTCAATTTGTTTATACCAGGTTTATCACAAGAGATGAGCTAAGACAAGCTATGACTAAATATGGAATGGGGGATGAAGCTACAATAGATGAAGTCATTGAAGATGTGGACATCGATAAAGTAAGCTATTTTCCATCTCTCTCTCTCTCTCTCTATATATATATATATATCCTTGATTTTAATTTGATTCTACTATATATGCAGGATGGAAGAATTAGTTATGAGGAGTTTGCAGCCATGATGAGAAAGGGAACACACGATTCTGGTGGAAAAAAATTTAAGATATATAATTGAATTAACCGCTTAATGATGGAAAAATAAGAAGGGAAGCCAAAAGCTTCCTGGTCTCACATGTTAGCAAATCAGGTTGAGTTTGATCCACTTTTCCTATGCTGTACCAATGTATGTTCATAATGTTAATAACTGCTTCCTCTGCAGCTATTAATAACTTCAAATAATCAGTATATATATATCGTGGTGCCAATTTTATCTTTTCATGAGAGAGAGAGAGAGAGAGAGAGAGAGAGAGAGAGAGAGGAGGGTGTTTTGCTTCCCATCTAAGTATGCAGAATGTGTAGCTGGCCATATAACATATAAACATAGCCATGTCACCATGTTTACTGTAACAAAGATAATCACATTTTCATTCCAAAAGAGTCACCATGTTTACTGTTTTCTCTTTTTACATGGGACAAAATTTGGAATGTAAACTAGTTTATTCCTAACTTGTTTCCATTCATCTTCATCTTTACGATAAGTTACCACAGGCTGAGTGACCATGTCTTTGATCTGTAAAATTGAAGGGAGATTTGACATTATAATATGGATTCTTAAAAGAGAAGTTAATAGGACCAACAAGTTCCATTATCTGCTCAAGGATTGCTATGTCAAAAAATTAATAATAATAAAAAATAGATAAAAAAGAATTTTGTGAATGATTTCGTTTATTGATCCACCAAAATGGTGTGTTCGGTGTAATTTCCGGGAGTGATTTTATTTGCACCCAAAAAATGACTCTCCACATCTACTTTCTTTTTACACCCATCATTAAACTCAATTCTTAGAAACCTTTACACTCTTGAAATCATAAACAATCGAGTAATCCTGTGGAAAGATTTTACGAATAAAAAGATCCGTGAATCGGATGGTGTTAAGTATTTTAAAAATAGAATTTAATGGTGGGTGTAAAAAGAAAATCGACGTACGTGAAGTGTCGATTTTTTAGTGCAAATAGAATCACTCAATTTTAAGATGAAAGCAATTTTTTTACCTGACTATATTACATTTGTTTTTAATAACGAAATTACCCTTCCATTTTTTCATATAAAAATGATCAGATCGGTGAGAGAGGTGCCAGCCCTAGAAAGTAGTGACGGATAGATATAATGCTCTCTCTTCACTGTATATCTTGTGCCTCAGTCTCTTCCGCCAAAGCCATCAACGCCTCATCATCCCTTTACTTCTTCCCTCGAAACTCTAGAATTCGCGCTAGGGTTTTCAGAATCCTCAGAGCTTGTTCTAATTCCACTGGAGGATCAATCTCCGATGGACATCAAGAAGCTCTGGCCGGCCGGAGAACCAACTACGCCGGCCTCCGACTCGATGAGACCGTCGAGATTGAGTCAGGCAAGCTTAGGATCGATTCGTGGATCTCTTCTCGAATTGTCGGCATAAGTAGAGCTCGCGTGCAATCTAGCATTCGATCTGGTCTCGTTACTGTTAATGGAAGGATTATCGATAAGGTAAATTCAAACGGTATTCTTCTATCTCTCTTGATTGAATATTTGGTATTTCTTTTCAGGTCATTTGATTTTGAAAAATTACGAAGGAATTTATCCTGTGTTTGGTTGCTGAGAAAATGTTGGAAAGGAGTATAAATTTTGGTGTTGGATGTCATATTTTTTTCAGTTATTAGGGAACCAAAAAAATAGATAAATAAAATAAAAACCTCAATTCAGTCAGCCCAATTACAACTATTTAGCCTATTTGAGGTGTGGCTATCAGTTTGAAACCAGAACAACAACAGAAAACATCTGTTAGGCTGTTAGCATGAGCATGATTCTTTTCTTGATTTCGTTTTCTACCAAATCAAACAAACAAACAAACGTCCCATTAAATTCTGAATTATACACTTCTAATGTACAACTTGTGCCTGATTTCGTTATGCCATGGCATGTTTTCTTAGTTGTTCAGTTTGCTACCTGTTCCTTGTATATAACGAAGCCAGGTGGATCTGCGCTAATGTAGATTTAATTATATGTCTGAGCAGGTTTCCCACACTGTCAGATCTGGGGATGAAGTTAATTGCACAATATCAGAGTTGCAACCTTTAAGGGCTGAACCAGAAGATATACCTTTGGATATAGTTTATGAAGATGACCACGTATTAGTTGTTAACAAACCTGCACACATGGTACTGGTCTAAACCCTTTCCTTTTAAAATTTTATCAGTGCGCCTCTCTCTCTCTCTCTCTCTCTCTCTCTCTCACACACACACACACATTTTTAAGTGGTGTGTATTTTTAGTGTAAATTTCTCTGGTACAGTATGTTTGATTTCACAGGGTTGGTTCCTTATGACGAATCTGTTTCAGAAATTTTGACCTTTCTGGTGAAATCAAGGAGAGAATTCACACTATATTTTCCTCAAATATAGAATTTTGGAATTCCATTTTCTTTTAACCAGGAAAGGAAGACATCAAAATTTACAGTTAAAAACATTGTTATCAACTGAAGTGCTACGCCACTGCCCTGGACCCAAACTCAATTTTGGTGTTTCTATATTACTCACTGCGTTGGATGCAAAAGTAGTAAATATGCATAATGATTAGTTTGTGGATGTTGTTTCTTCTAATTGGGCCTTTGACTCTA
>JAESVK010000138.1:2345831-2368565 GCA_017140935.1 Hamamelis virginiana | reverse complement strand
AGCAACCAAAAGGAGCATCACTGGATTAAAGTTTGAATTGTTACAATTACCAACTTGGCTTTACACTTTGATATTGAAATAGGCATTCTGGTTTTATGATCCAGGTTGTTCATCCAGCACCTGGCAATGCTACCGGCACTCTTGTAAATGGCATTCTTCACCATTGCAGTCTTCCCACAGTTGCATTTCCAAATAGAGAAGTACTTTCTGATGCAGAGGATATTTCAGATGAAGAGTTCAATAGCTTTCCTGCAGATCAAATTTTAAGCGAAGGGACAAATTCCAGCCTATGTGTGGCTTCTGTTCGCCCAGGGATTGTGCACAGATTAGACAAAGGCACTACTGGGTTGCTTGTTGTTGCAAAGGTAATTCCACCCCCCAACTGAGAACTGCTCCCAACCATCACCATCGGATTGAATTTAGGCTGTCCCTAAAATGCAATGTTGCCAATCCTTTTATCTAATCCTTTTGCACAATGATTACAGAATGAACATTCTCATGCCCATTTATCTGAACAATTCAAGCTGCACACCATCCACAGAGTATACATCAGTCTAACTTGTGGAGTGCCCTCCCCAACTGCTGGACGTGTTGAGATCCCAATAGGTCGTGATTTAAATAACAGGATTCGTATGACTGCTGTTTCTGGACCAAGTAACTGTGGACAGGCCCGTCATGCAGCTAGTAGGTGATTCATGGTCCTCTTGTGACTTTCTTTAGATAAAAGAAAAGGCAGAGCAATGGTATTAATGTTGTTCTATTGAGGTTATGTTTCACCATATTATCAGAAGCAATCATTAAGTGGAAAAAAGAACCACATTGGTCAAGTTCCTTGTATTGAATTGTTATAAAATATGGCATTAGAGTTCCTAGGACTTCAATTTGGTGGGACACTGCTAGTGAGCTTATGCAGTGGACACTGAACCAGTAGGTTGTCTGTGCAACTAGGCCCAGTACTGACTATCCTAACTGAATTAGCATAAAACTTTATGAGTTCCAGTCTTCAGGATCTTGATCAACTAGCAAACAGAACTGAACCTTTGACACACTCACTGTAAGGAGATATCTAACCATGCTTAACCCCTCACCAAAATCATTGATAACCTGGGCTTGGATATGAAGAGCAATGGAATCAGTTTCCACTGGGCAGCAAAGGCAAAACCAATGACACTGTATACAGAACGATGATTTTTTTTATTAAAAATAAAAAAACAGAGAGAAAAATTCCAAACCAGATAGCTTTTTTTTTGGATTTGAATGTAAGTCAGTTGTGACTTATGAGTGAAAGAAACATCTGAATGCAACTCAGTTATAAGTCAAATCAGCATACGCTCTTTATTGTATGATCATATAATTAAAGTTTTATGTTTTTTTCGTTGTAAATTATTGTTATTTTTATAGGAACTATACCTTCATAATTGAGTGTTTAGTTTCCATAAGAGAACATGAGATCAAATTTTTTGAGCTTGTGAAGTATACTGTTAACCCCTTACGCTTTGCTTGCCGTATTCTTCCTCATAAATGTTTGTGTGGGCTCCAAAGGTGTTAATGGAGGTCAAATGTTTTCGGGCTTATGATCCACATCAAAAAAATTGGTTAAACTATTTACAGGTATAGAGTAATCGAAATACTTGCTCGGGGTGGTTCTGCAATGGTTGAGTGGAGATTAGAAACTGGGCGCACTCATCAGGTACTGTTACATTTGGAACTCGCTAGACAGTTAAATAGTGATGATACTGATTTCTCTTTCTTGAAGTTGAAATGGTTAGAGACAAACATCCTGAACAATTAACTGCTTGAGCTTTCTTCAAACCCTTGTCAACTTTTCTTGTTAGTTCAACTTTATTCTTATGATGATATGCTTGCTTTTGCGCAGAAATAGTAGCTATTTTCCTCTATCTTTGAGTTGCTTTTGTCTTTTACCCAGCTGCCTAAGGTTCTTTCATTTCCTACTTTCTTTTTGCTTATAACATTAACTTTTGCACCTCTTGTGATCTAGACATCTTTAGCATTCCTTCTATTTAAGTTTTTATTGGTAATGTGAGATGATGCGGTTTATATAAAGGAAACAATTAATATACAGGGCCCAAATTTATAGTAAATGTGCAAAAAAATAAAGGGAATAAGTCAGAACCTGTTATGATCTTGAACAGCAAGGCTGGAATTTTCTTTAGACAGCATTTTACTTTAGCGATTCCTACTTGAATACTGTTGTTAATACCCCCTTTTTCTCCATGATCTTTTCCACATGATTGGCTGGAGTGGAAAATTGTCAGATCTTGTGACTCTAGTGGCTTCAGTTTAGAAATCCTACTAATAAATGGTTGTTATTTTATTGTGTTTCAGTTAAATTTTCAAATCATTTCATATTGATATGGACACTTGATGTATTCCAGCACTTCACATATTTGAGATGTGGGGCAAACTCTTGTACTTGCCCCTGTGACATTTCTTTTGCATATTAATAGGAGAAAGTTCTAGTTTGATTGCGTCAAAGCCATATAGATGTATCCTTTGATGGGCCAAATATCAGGAATTCTGATTCCAAATTTAAACTAAGTGGAAGATCATAACCACTGGGCCTTGCATTCATTTGGAAGCATATTTGAGCTGCCAGTACTAAGTCTTTGCGTCAGATGTTGCAATATACAATAATTTTTTTCTATTTTTTTTAAATGAATTTTGGTAGGATTTGAATTGTCCTAATTACTGAATGAATGATGGACATCAGCCTTATAAATAAATTCCATTACAGTTAACTGTTGAGAAATAACTCCCAATCTAACAGACAACTCACAATGACTGGATTGCTATTGGGAAGTAGATCCGTGCACATGCAAAGTATATGGGAGTCCCACTCTTAGGAGATGAGGTGTATGGAGGGACCAAGAACATGGCCTTGTCATTGCTTCGGCCCAGAACCCCATCTAGCTATCACAATCGGCTTTCGGAACTGGTTTCCACATTAGAAAGGCCATGCCTCCATGCTCTGGCTCTTGGGTGAGAAGATAAAGCTTAGCCTACTGTAGTTGTTCTTATCTTTGCAAGTTCAATAACGTCATGGGGTGATAGAGACTAAATATTTTTTCTTATTGCTTGTAGGTTTAGGCATCCGCACACAGGGGAGAACATACATTTTTCATGCCCAGCCCCTGCAGATTTTGCTAAGATTTTGAGCCAGCTTCGTAAAATTGGCACAGAGAAGGTAATTCCTCTAATCCAACCTACCTTGGTCCTGATGTTTACAACTCAGGGTCAGATTGGCTTTGGTTGTCCTGGTTAAAATGGAATAATTACCTTCTTGCATAGCTTGTGTGTACATGTCCTTTTCCTAATGCTTATTACAAGTGTCTTTTCTTGAATTCAATTGCTTAAAACTCCAGCACCAGGACTGGCAATTTGGCAAATCTCACTAATTCACCTTTCTGACTATCGGTTATTTGATTTGCAGCCTTCTTTTAAGACATGATGAAGTTTCTAGCTAGTTCGCAATGTATAGACAGAACAAAGACATGCAAAACCAGTAGACAATTCAAGGTGGGTGCAAGATTCTAGCATATATATGGCCGGTACAGTTTACCCATGGTCCAATTGACTATTTCCAAGATGTGTTCAACTTGCCCTTGCCCTTGCCCTTGCCCCTTAATGTAATATGAACAGCTCCATAACTGATGGGGAAAATCTTATGGAGTAGGTCACCGTTTCCCTTTTCTTTTCTTTTTTTCTTTTTTTCTTTTTTATTTAATCTGACAGGTAATTGTCATCATTTAATGATCCTTGGATTTTCAGTTTAAGGTTGCCGAATATAACAGTTCCATTCGAGGGTAATACTAAAATCTACAAAAGTAGAGGTTCTATCACGTTGGATGATTCCATAATTTGGACCCTTTATCATTTTCCCTCATTTAATGATCAAGTCTAGCTTTTCCCCCGAGAAGCTAAGTTTGCTCATTTGCGTTGGAAACTATGGACCTAGGAAGCAAGACTGACTTTAAGCCTCAGTTCAGATTCCCTAGGGCTATGAGTGCATAAGCGGTGGCAAAAATCGGGTTAGATGAAGTACTGTTAGCTGTTAGCTGCGGATAGTGGTGTCAAAATCGTCGAGCTGTCCGTTGGGCCCGTTAATTGGTTCGATAGCTAACAGATCAGTCCGATCCAATCTGATAATTAATCAACTGGACTGATCTGATCTATATTAAATGAACTGGATTGGACTTAAGATTTTTGTCCAATGGGCCAGATTGGACTAAGATTTTTTGTCCAATGGGCCAGTTCAATTCGAGTTTGATAAATGGTCTGATTCGCCCATTAGCCTGTCTAATGGTCCATATGGCCAGATCCATTTGGCCCGGTTAGACTAAGGTGATAGTTTTAAAAATTGAATGTGAAAAAAAACTAAAAGAAAGTGGAAAATAAATTTTAATATTGAAAAAGCCCGTTAATTTGATCCGTTAGTCCATTAGCGCAATCCATTAACTATCAACACGATCAGTTAGCCCAATTCGGTCCAGCCCATTAGTCCAATCCAATCAGGCCCATTACTTCAGTGGACCAAACTAATGGAATCCGGTCCTGATTGGGCAGGCACCTCTTATTGGGCTGGCCCAATCCGTCAATAGCTTAATGAGTCAAGCTCAATCCGAGCCGTTAGCCCATTTCCTAAATGGACCCGCCCGTTAGTCTGATCTATTAGCCCGTTAATCCATCAGCACGATTTATTAGTCCAATCCGGCCCAGCCCATTAGTCCAAACCAATCCAATCCACTTGCTCAATCCAGCCCGTTGCCTTAATAAATCAATCTAATAGATCGGATTCCACAATCCATTCTGATATCTTAAGGGGCCAGGCAAGGCCCAATCCAATAGCCGGTTAGCCCATTTCCTTAACAGCTGGCCTAATCCGCCCATTTTGACACCATTAGTTGCAAAACGCCGTGTGAAACCCCAAAAATTATAAAAATAAATAAATAGGAAAGATACGAAATCTATTTGTGGAAAAAATGACGGACGGAATCTTGGTTGTTCCCACAAATTTGCAATGGTCATGCCGAGTTTTGTGAAGTCTTCCGGCGGCGTCACTTGTTGCAAACAGGAATCTGAGTGTTCCAACCAAACTTGAAGCTTACCCAAGCCTGCCAGTTCTCATTTGTGCTGATTGGATCGTAAATATTTATGTTGGCAATCCTATATATGCTAGCACAGAAAAGATTCCATACACTGAAGTAAAGTTAAATTCTATTTTTAGCTTTTGCTTTTGGCACTCCATATTATGAGTGCACGAAAATTTAAAAATACAAGGAAAGTAGAGAATGGGAAGCTATAGGTGGAGTGCTAGTAGCATTTAAATAATAATAATAAATTAAAATGGGACCACGCCAAACTGAAGGGAACATAACATGCCTGGTATTTCATTAGTTATTTTGTTGGTTTACAGTTTGGCTGTCAGCTCCCCATCTTCTAATCTCCTAACAAATTCTATGACTCATGTATACTATATTCTCTGATGACCAAACAGTGGCCAGTTTTTATTTTGGCGATAGCTGGGAGGACAAACAAACTCCAACCTGAATGCTAGTTAGAAAATATATAGAACAGAAGCCCATCAAAATTGAAGGCAGCAAGGCACCTGAGTCAGAATGGGTTACTAAATGGCAGCTTTGAGGGAGACACCACAACAATGTTGGAGCTCTGGCTATTGTTAACGACATTAATCACTGAACACATTATGACATTACCTATAGTAACCCAGATGACACAACTGTCTTAGTATCCTGGCAAGAGAAAATAATAATGGTTAAGGCTGATAAATATCTATGTCCAAGTTAAGAACAAAAATGCTGGATGCAACTTTATGAAAATTGCAAAATGCTGCTGCAGTGAGGATTATGGAGTCTGTGATGTGAAATAATTCCACTAAAAAAATGAAGTTGTAACAAACCATAGCTAATGACTTCACATATTATAATGAACTACTGTGGGTATAAAGAATTACCTTTAATAACAATAGCTTAGACCTTGTACTCATCAACATGCATCCACTTTGTAGATGACCACTTGTTCCCTTTAATCACAGGGCAACCACCTGGCAAAAACCATAACACAAATAAATCATTTCACATTGGATGACTAAAAGAAATTTGATAGCAATAAACATGAGAAGCAACTTTGTGAGAAGTATAAGTAAAACAATATCACAAAGACGCAAAACGGCCCCAAAATCCTTTTCTTCCAAGGTGTAGGACGATCTGCCGAATCATTGTCAAGCCTCAGCTAAACTTTATAGTTGATGGGGTAACTGAACAACTACTAACCATGCAAACTTGAAGGATCTAGTGTGGCATCAGGCCTCATACTCCAGAAAAGAAGTGCATCACCCATTTTCGGTTTCACAGAAAGGCCCCCTTTACCACAATCAGATAACTCATTCCACCACGGCACAGAACTGAAATTTGTCTTGGCAGAAGGGAACACTGTCTCGCCCCCTTCTTCAACATCTGACCTGCATCAATAGAAAAAGAAATGAATGTGGGTCAAATAAGTTCATTTTAACACAGATCAAATTCTCTGACAAGTGCACAAAAGATATGTGTGGAGGGAATGTAACTCTTACAGATACATAAGAACAGTAGCTATCCGTTGCCCCCCATTTTTAGTGTTAAACTGATCGAGGAAGTAGTCATAATGAGGCTCATATTTCTGTCCCACCTCATAGTGAAGAACTTGAAGTCCCTCTCCATGCTCTGTGAATTGTAATATGTTAGCCCAAACAGTCAGCAACTGTGTATTGTGGACCGGTGAATAAAAGATAAACAGAAAAATACACAAAACAACAAAAAACCATGCACACAGATGAGAACTCGCAAAGAACAACAAAACAAGAGTTCAAATTTTGGCCGCAATTGCAAAACTTCAAAAATAAAAAATAAAAAGTAAACAAACCCACATTAACTCACATAAAATATTTCGCTTTTTAGTAATCTTGTGTGACTATGAGATCAAGGCATCAAGCGAGAACTCACAAACCAACATTAGTTAATATTTACCATGAAAGCCATATTTTACATTCTTATTAAGAGAAATGAAAACATTTTTCACTTAGAAATTAGTGCCTTTGTGGAGTTGAAATATTAGTATATTTTAAGGAAAGGACAAGAGCAAAACAAAAGTCATAAGGAACACTAAGATATTTCCTTTTGAAACATAAAGGAACTTAAGGCCCTTGAATATTGCAAAGATAAGACAATCTCCAGACATGTAATAGATGAACCCTAAGGATAATATGAAGAGCTTAAATTTCTCACATGTGGCCACTATAATGTGACATAAGCATAGTAGGTTAGTAGCAAATGCACCGAGTGTTAATAATATGATAAGGCCTCTTCAACAAATCCCTGGATGACAAACTTAACCTATTTTAACCCCAACATGATCACTTGCAAGAGACACTGATGCTTGTTTCAGATTAAACAAACTAGTACTCAATATTTTTAAAAAGTTGAGTGTGCTTCCCTCCCTCAGAAAGTTATCCAACTTCTTGGTAACAGCGCTCACTACATGTATTAAAAAGAGTTTTAATTAACAGAAAGAGTCGTCAAGAACACATTGGTCTTTATGAGTAACAAATAAGAAACTCACCAACCACCACGGGTGAAAGCACTGATTGTTGTTAGACATCACTTAAAATTGCAAAATACATGCCTAACAAGCATAGTTTATATCAATACTGGAACTTTTCTCTGCATGCCATCTTATATGCCTTTAATAACTTTTCAAAAGGACACTAAATCTGAGACGTTCAAGAACATGACCATTGAAATGGCAGATAACAGATAAATATAAGATAAATCTAGAGGTTAGCATAAGTATTCAACAATTCTCATACCTGCAGGAATGAAAGTGAAGTCTGCTATCCTTTTCTCTATATCTCTGATGACTTTATCTCGTCCCCTCCTGAGAAACATTCCAGAGCTTGTACGCACCCTGTGGACAGGAGATGCCAGGTGTATTTTAAATAAGTAGAGTTTAAATGATAATAATAATTTGTTAAGTCGATAGATATGGGGGTCTGAAAATGAGAACCTGCTATCTGTACTCCGACCAGTAGTGCTATCAACAACAGTTGACTTTGCCATATGAGGTTTGGCAAGACTTATTAAGTACTCACATTCTTCTTTGGACTGCTCAAAACAATATCAAGAGTCAATATTTTCTTAAAATAAAAGGTCATCTATTCATTACCTGACTGTGCATAACACAAGGTTAAATGCAATGAATGCAAAAAATAGATCAACAAAACAAACCGTATTGTTTGTCTCCAAATCTTCAAGATAAAGATTTTCTTTAACTTGTATCAAAATGACTGAAATATTATAGCATTATGATTTATTGTCTAATGTCCATATGAAGCTATCACTCAAAATAACCTCAAACCATTGGTGTGCTTAATTTATCACTTGGATTTTTAACTTATGTTCAAGATTTCAACGTGATTGAATGATGCATACGCTGTGGTATGTAAATCAACAATCCTGTGAAGTATATTATACAAGACTCGCAAGTACTATTTAGCAGTATCCACTTAACATGTTATCATCTTAATTATTTTCTTTTGCCATCACTTATATAAAATCTTTCTGCAGTGCATCACATCAATTACAGAGATCCATGCGTCGCAACAGTATTCATTATGATTATAACCATAACTCGAAAAGTCTTTGCAACAAAATAGAATAATCTAGTGCTACTGCAATTACAGAGACCACACTACTGCCTATAAAAAAAATTTTAAAAATATAAATATATTCTAAAACAACATTAGCAAGTGATTCAGTGGCTGAAAATCAATCTGGCTAATTATACATCTTACAGAAAGGTCAATATTTCCATTTCCATTATCGAAAAAGACCTCTCTCTCTCTCTCTCTCTCTCTCTCTACATATATATATATATACAGAAATGTTTCTATCGCGTATAAACATGTCGAATGACTGTATATATATATATATATATACATACATACACGTATAAACATGTGAATGAATGTATGAATTAAAGTAAAACAAAAATCTAGAAACTGACCAGGAAATTATGATAAATGAAAGCCCTGGGCTCCCAAGAGATAATTTCGGTCCACTGCTCTCCTCTCTCTCCCAATCCATCACCTCTGCAACAGACCACACACAAAAACAAATCGATCAAACAGGAGAATTACCGTTGAACGAAACAGATCAAAGTATTAATCAAGAGGTACCTACATCTCATAAATCTTGCGCTTGAACGAAGTCAGATCATTAGGCGATTCAGAATCACCGGACCCGATCGGAAGAGAGAAAATTCCGAGAGCTAAAAGCATAAGTAAAACGATTGAAAGCATGAGAAGCATTGAAAGTACGAGCGTGAATGTCGTCGACCGTCTCTTGCCTTGTGGCCTTGAATGCCTTGCTTTCGCCATTGTTGCAGAGCTTCAAACCCTAACAATCAATCCAACATAGAATAGAAACCCTAGTTTTTGACCAAAACAAACTCGAGGTATTCTGTTTTTAAATCGTCTGTAACTGGGAGATTGCACTGATTGCTTGCTGATTTGGGAGCGCCGGTTGTATATGAATTTCTGTTCATGTCATTGAGAGGCAACGATTCGAATGACAGAACTGTCCCCGGATTTCTACAGATTGACGACGTTATTAATTTGAGTCTTGACTAGTCAAGAGATGGGTATTTTTGTCATTCAGTCGTGCTTCTGGATTCCATGAGTGGTGGTGCGGGCAGCACACTGTTTAATGAAACTTGGTAGGTAGTTTTCGTTAGGGTCTGTTTGGTTCCATGGATTGCTATATCCACTGTCGAATTAGGATGGTTAAATTACACGAAAAACCCTGAACTATATGTAAACTTCATAAAACTCCCTCGCCAAATCGAAATATATTCCTAAAATGTCCGCAAGTCTTTTGATATAAGCTAGCAGTTTATATCATTAGATTTTTTTTTTTAAATAATAAATAGGCAAAATAAATTGAAAATGTCGAAAATGTCATGGTATAAAATTTGAAGTCATTGTATAAAACTCTAAATTTAAAAATATTTTAATAATTTTTCCTTCAAAAAATCCAATAAATTTTAAAACTAAACAAATAAATATAAAATTTTCCAAAAATTCTCGAGATTTTGCTGTATTCCATGAAGTTGGCATTAGATTTTATATCAAGAGATTCTTAACATAGTATAATTTAAAAGAACCCAATGACTTGGACATAATACCTATGGTATGAAAATCTTATATAAAGGACTTTTGCATATGACTTATAAATTTTTCTTGATTCAAAAATCCCTCGAGATTAAATTAGAAAATTACAAATCATATTTAATGACTGTATATTTATTAAAAATCTCATTCAACGGTATAAATATAATTTAATTTTCAATGAACATCTTTATGCACATTGAAAAATTAAGGTGCCGTTTGGATAAGATACATTTTTTTTTACCTTTTAATGACTGTATATGTGCAAGCTGTTACATGCATCACTCTGTGCGCCAATGTCACTCGTCCCATAATCATCAAACATAGCATTTCTATCCGCATTTTTATTTATAAAGTTGGGAACAGTACAACATGCAATGACTATGTATTTTGTCTTTGCAAGCTATATAACGGCATTTGCTTTATAATTGAAAAATGAAACTTCAAAACTCTAAAGCACGATTCAATAACATTTCATAGCAATGAATGCATATAGTTAAAAAATTCTTTTGGGCAGCATAGATAAATATAAATTTTAATATAAAAATTATGTGTGAAGAAATATGAAAATTATTACAAACAAAACACCTTAAAAAAAGATTTTTAAAGTCTTAAATTATTTACATCGTATGAAATGTTGCTCCGTGTCAATACAAATATGTTGTAATAGAACACCTTGTAAGAAAAGTGGCTGCAAGACAAATTGACTCAAGAGCAGTTCGACAAAAAAAATAATTTTTAAATTCACTTTCTTAAATATTCCATATGCGAGGGCGCTCCGTGTAAAATCCCATAATTTATATGCAGACTTCTCTCTCTACAGTTTACAGTGTCTACACTCTACACTACACTCGGCATTGATCGTCTCCTTCTCCTCAAGTCGTCACCTTCATTTCTTCACCCAACGATAACTCTATCTGTATACTTCTGCTAACCCTAATTGAGCTGAACCTCTAAAACCCTTTCTAAATTTAGCGGTAACAGCAAGAAATGGCGGCACCAGTTGTATGGCAGCCACAAGAAGGTGGTCTGAGAGAGATATGTGGTTTACTCGAACAGCACATTTCTCCTACTTCCGATAAGCCTCTTATTTGGCAGCAGCTTCAGCACTGTAGCCAATTTCCTGATTTCAATAACTATCTCGCGTTTATCTTCGCACATGCAGAGGTACTTTGATCATCTGATTGTTCAGAAGCTAAGGCTTTTATGTTCTTGATGAAGTTAAGTGGTTCTTGTTGTTTCATTGAGGTTTTGTAGGGTTTATGAGTATGTTGGAGAGGGTTTTGTTGATTTTGTTTGGTTAGTGGAAGAATGAGAGAAAAGAAGAGAAAATGAAGGAAAACGAAAAAGAAATAAAAGATAAGAAAACAAGGGCTTTTATAATTGGATGATGAAGGTTACTGCTTTTTGTTGTTTGATTGAGGTTTGGTGGGATTTTTGAGTATATTGAAATGTTTTTTGTTGGTAAATTGAGAATTAAGTTCATCACTATCATTAGAGTTTTGCTCGCATTTATTGCTTGATAATTCAGCTATGTTTGATGAAGTTGCAAATCGGCTTGAACGCCCAGAACGTGATTTGAAGTGCTGTGATCTTTTTGAGCAGAACCGATACTAGTCAAGCCCTGAACTTTTGATGCTTTAAGAGTTTAAAATATCATTTTCCCCAGACCCCACTTATGTACAAGCATGGCTCTGTTTCATGGAGAGAATGGGAGAAAAGAAAATAAAATAGTGGACATAAATTTTTTTCCTTCATTTCTGTTATTTTTTCCTGAGAACCAAACGCAGGACATATCAGAATCCTTTCTATTTATTTATGCTAAAAGGGTGCACACTCAATGCGGTAGCAATATTTGGGATATGCAGTTGTGAGGAAAAACATGTTCTATAGGTTCTCAGTCTGTTGCTTTCATGAGCCTTTTTCTATCATTGAAAATATGATTTTTATCGCACCAGGAATACTGTGAAACTTGTCTTCTAATCTCAAGCATTATAGTTCAATGGCACTTTTACTGATCGACTTTTATATTTCAAACAGGGTAAATCTGTTGAAATTCGACAGGCGGCTGGTCTTCTTCTGAAAAATAATATGAGAAGTGCTTTCAAATCAATGGATCCTGCATACCAGCAATATATAAAATCAGAGTTGGTGCCTTGTTTAGGAGCAGCAGATAAGTATATTAGGTCTACAGTTGGTACAATAATTAGTGTCATTGTTCAACAAGGACGAATTTCTGCCTGGCCGGAGCTGTTGCAAGCCCTTGTGCATTGCTTGGACAGTAATGACCTCAACCATATGGAAGGTGCTATGGATGCTTTATCGAAGGTATTGGCTGCTTCCATTATTTGCTATTGGCTTGTTGAAAGAAAGTGTGGCGACTGCATCTATGAAGCATAGATTCTATAAATGTAATTGTGAACTTATTTATTCCTTGTTATTTTTGATGTATCAAATCCCCTTTGATATAGAATATTATATTCTGATTCCTAAACCTTTTGTCATTTACTCAGTTGTGTAGTTATTTTTTTATTTAAATTTTCGGAGCTAGAGTGCATTCATTTTATTTTCTCTGAATGGAGAATAGTCTTATGATGGGAAAAAAATGAATATCTTGAGAATTCAAATATGTCTCAAGCCAGTTCATAGCTCTGTTGCAAGTTAATTGCAACTTTATTTCATTAAAACTGTATGCTCTACAGGTTTCTGAGTTGGCACTGTTGCATTGCGGTTCCAGAGCAGCTCTTCACTTAGTACGCAAAATTTCTGCGACTAAGCTCTCGTTTTGTTTAAATTGATGAAACACCCATCCTTAGAGAGGATTGTTTCCCTCAGTTGCTTACCTTTTTGAAAATTTGTTTCAAGGGAAGTTGGGGTTTTTTTTGGGTCTTTGACATATTTGGTCAGTAATCTATAAGTCTGCATTTGTTGCTGGTGGTGATATTGTTCTCTCTGTAAAGCTTTTTAATAGAAGAAATATTGGATCAGAACTGTACTCCTACGTAGGAACTATACTCCTATATATATATATATATATATATATGATTTATGGCACATTAATGATTTGATGGACCTTAGATTTGCGAAGACATTCCACAAGAGCTTGATTCGGATGTATCTGGATTAGCTGAACGCCCCATCAATGTATTCCTACCCAGATTTTTCCAGGTGACAAAATATTATTTTCTAGAAACTTAATACCTCTTAATATGCCTTTTTTTTATATTATTTATTATCAAGTGGTTTTTCATACTTATTTATTTCTTTGATTATTTCTTTTGGTTGTCAGTTTTTCCAGTCACATCATGCCACTCTAAGGAAGCTGTCTCTGGGATCAATTAATCAGTTTATTATGCTGATGCCCACTGTAAGGATAATTAATAATACCCTCTTTTCTATCTAACCTAATTTTATTTTTTCAGCGGGTGAAATATCTATTTATTTTGTCACTTATTTGTAGGCTTTACTTCTATCCTTGGATCAATACCTCCAGGGTCTATTTGTTCTTGCTCACGACCCTGTTGTAGAGGTTCGAAAATTGGTGAGTATCATGGACTATATGCATCTGACACAGTGACACCTTCATCATATGATTTTACTGAGACATCTTTCATATTTTTCTGTTTAAACTTCCTAGTTGTGATGTGATAATGACTTTTCCAGAATTTATTGATGCTATGGGTAATTTATTTTCCTATTTTTCTTCACTTCAATTATTATGTTGGTTAAAATAGTTAACTTTGAGATGATAACATGTTAATTTCCATTACTTTTTATAGATTATGAACACTGATGGTCTGGCTTACACAATAGTTGGTTTTTGAATTTTTTTTTCCACCTTGGAGCTTTTCATTCATCTTGCAATTTATAAGGGAATGGATGCTTTTAGGTTTTTTCGAAACTTGATGTTTAATTTTTTTTTTGCTACTAACTTTATTTTCTGCCCTTTTGAACAGGTTTGTGCAGCTTTTGTTCAGCTAATTGAAGTTCATCCTTCTTTCATGGAGGTGTACATAAAGTTCCACTGAAAGTTATTTTTATGCTTGCTTAACAAATATGTTTACTTTGTAATTTGTAGAGTCTACTCACAAGGGAAGAATAGTTATTGTGTCCTGTTACTTGTTTATGGCTCTGGGACATCCTTTAGACTCATAATTACTACCTTGTGAATAGTAAAACAGAAACTGGTTTTGTTTACTGATCCCTTATGCATATTGAATGCTGTCTTTTGTGTCTGCAATATCTCATGATATTTCTGTTTTGCTTTGTTCATGTGATTTTGGCAATGTAACACAGCCGCATCTGAGAAATATAATTGAGTTCATGTTGCAAGCTAACAAGGACAACGATGATGAGGTTGCTCTTGAAGCTTGTGAATTTTGGTATTCCCATTACATCCATGCACTTCATAGTTCATATTGATGTTTTGGTAGAAAGCTGTAGTGGTTATGAGTTAAGATTGTTGCATGTATGTAGGAGGGATTGATCCTATGGTTTTTGTTTCTAGAAGATGATTTTGCAGTGGTTTATATACTACTTACCATTGTCTGGCTGAAGATGGGAATTTATCTTGGTGCTCCTGACGGAGAAATAAAAAATAAAAGGGATATGATTCACTTGGTGTCGACTGTTGAGACTATGACAATGTCAATATTATCACTATAGTCAATAAGTTGTTGTATCAAAGAACAGTAGTCAATAAAGACTGTTGATATGGTACAGTTGAGATTTTGTATCCTGCATGTGTACCAGGCCTTTAGGATGTTTGTGTCTCTGTTCATATCTAATAATAAAAAAAAGTAAAAAAATTGTACATTTGATGCACCAAACTCCTTGAATAAATGGAGATACATTTTCCGTTCATTCTGCTTTACCAACCTTTTGATGGAAGGTTCACTGTATTCATAATTGGTTGTGATTCTTACAACTCTTTACTCCTTTAAAGTATTGTGATTTTCATTTGTACTTCCTAATATCTTTCCTGATTGTCAGGTCAACGTACTGTGAAGCTCAGTTGAACCCAGAACCTTTAAGGGAGTTTTTGCAGCATCTAATTTCAGTATAGCCTCTTGCGATGAACTCTGTTTTGATCGTTGTTTGTTTAATAGGGTTACAAATTATTTTTTCTCATGGCGCACCTCATCTAATATAGGTTCTGTTGTCAAATATGGTATTTTCTGAGGATGATGAGTCTCTTGTTGATGCTGAGGTGAAGTTTTCTGGGCTATTTTCATGTTTGGTGAACCAGTTTTTATTGATAATTATATGTAGTTTGCATATCTTCACCTTTTAGTGCACACTTGCAGGAGGACGAGTCTATCCCAGACAGTGAACAGGTTCAAAATTTCATTGCTAAGTTCTTTTGTGATTTCTTTTTTTTATTTTCTTTTTATAATTTACTATACTTTTGCACTCATCTTGTTGTTTTAATTTATTTGAATGTGCAGGATCTGAAGCCTCGTTTTCATTCATCACGATTTCATAGATCAGATGATATGAAAGATGATGTAAGTTTTCAGCCCCCCCCCCCCCCTCTTTCTTTCTTTCTTTCTTTCTTTTTTTCTCTTTTTTTTTCCTGATGTTAGTTTTCAGACTTATTTATTTTCTTCTGGTTGCTGTTCGTTTCTTTTCTGTGGTTCTCTATGTATGTTCTCATTTGTGTCTCTTGAGCAGAGAATTGTTTGACTTCAGTGACCATAACTATATTGTAGTTTTAAGTTACTGTTAAAAGATCAGTGTTTGTAGATGTAGTTTTTGTGGTTTACTATTCAGTTAACTATTCTGGGCGTTGTCATTTTACAGGATGATGATGCTGTCAATATTTGGAACTTAAGGAAATGCAGTGCAGCTGGGCTTGATATCCTTTCAAATGTGTTTGGAGATGAGATTCTTCCAACATTAATGCCTTTGGTTCAGGTAAATTTCCTACAACTCAACTCAACTAAGCCTTAATCCCAATTGCATGGGTCGATGACATGAATTCTTTTTCATCATTGATTTATGAATTGTCATATCATCTGTTAGATCCCTAGATCACATGTCCTTTCTCACTACTTGTAATCACACTATTTTAGATCTATGTTTTGTCGTTTAAAGACCTTGACTTGAATCAAGTCTACCTTTTATGCTGATGCATTCCTAGATCTTTATTGTACATGACGAAACCATCTTAAACGATTTTCCCATATTTTGTCCTCAATGAGAGACATTCTGACCTCCTTACAAATGCACTCATTTCTTATTTTATATGTACTTGTATATACTTACCCATCTCAACAACCTCATTTAAGCTACACATTTACAAAGCATGTTGTTTCTTAGTTACCCAATATTCAATACCATGAAGTATAGTTGGTCCTATGACTGTCTTATAAAATTTTTCCCTTTTGTCTAATAGGTATTCTATGGTCACATAGTACTCTAGAAGCACTCTTTCATTTTATTTACCTTGCTATAATTCTATGGATGACCTCCTCCCCAATCACTTCATCTCTAAGATATCAAAATGCAAAGTAATGATTATGAAGGAGGAAGCTTAGTGCTTTCTTATCTATACTATTATATAAAGGGAATTCACTCATTTCCTGTGCTAAAAAATTCTATCCTGAAAGTGCCCCTTAGTATTTTTATATTATTCAATGTCTATTGGAGTATCAATTTATAAATTTTAAAATTTGTCAATATCTTCCCAATTTTTCTCTATGAAAACTACTACCCATCAAACTCTAAAATAATTGCTTTAAACTACCTAATGAATAACTGCCAAAAAAAATAAGAAGAAAAAAAGTTGGGATACTGTGGGATAATGTGCACATGCATAGCACTTCCACCCCTTCTAGTGTTTCTAAACTATAATATGTAAAAATCAGTTTCATATAGCCAGTACTTGAGAATTGATTGAACAACTCATCACTACATTCTCATCAATGGTGCATTCTATTAATCCCATTTGTTACTAATCCTTTTAATTGGAGTCATGATGCGTCTTTGTTACATTTTCATAATATCACAATTGGCTTATTTTTATTTCATTCACTATCAGAGCTATTCCATACTATTGGACACATTTATTCTAAAATTAGATTCTCTGCCCATTCTTTACAACTTTCTCATACTCAGGATACTCATCCTATACATATGTTTTTTGCCTTTGTTGCTCAGCATTTTATAACTTATCATTGATGGCCTTATAGTTTGCTTTATAACACTTTCTATTTTGTTTAATTGAAATGCATTGGCATACATTTTTTCAGTTAATCTTCCTACATTTGTTCATGTAGCCACCCCATCCAAATGGTCGTGTAAGGCTTTGTTGAGTTGAGTGTCGGGTGTTTGTGTAGGATTCAACTATTGGATGGTCATTGTCCACGTGTCTTCAAGCTATATACTTGTTGTCCTGAATTTGTTCATTTTTTCCCTGTTTTTAAAATCAGGCTAAGTTATCAACCTCTGATGATGCAAGCTGGAAGGAAAGGGAAGCTGCAGTTTTGGCCCTTGGTGCTGTAGCTGAAGGTTGCATTAGAGGTCTTTACCCTCATCTGGCAGAGGTAATAGTATGCTGTTCTCAGCAGCTGAGTGTATATGCTGTGTGAATTAGAAAAGGAATTGGTACAAGCTTGATTTTTCATTCCTTTCTATATTCTTCTTCATAGTGACCATGCATGGTTATATTTTGAGTAGTCATAGTGATCATCCCTTCATTTGTGAATACATGAGATTTCAGTTATGATGACTCATACAATTATGTTTCACTTGACGTTTTAGTGTATTTTATTTTTGGTTGCTGGGTCTATCAGATTGCTTGGTTGTGTGTATTATATTGCTTTGCTCCTTTTTTCTCTCTCTTCTTACCGATAGTTCAATTAGTAGGGCTTTTATAGAAATTTTCTTCTTTATAATCACATGATGGTTAGTGAACAGCGACTGTTATATCATTATACAGATTCACTTTAATTTTATTTTTTTAAAATTATATGTGCAGATTGTTGCATTTCTTATCCCTCTTTTAGATGATAAATTTCCTTTGATACGGAGTATAACCTGTTGGACCCTTTCTCGTTTCAGCAAATTCATTGTTCAGGTACGACTTACTTACTCTTCTGTTGCTTGTTGAATCATTTTCTTGGGCTCTATTTGTTCCAACAGAAAATAGTTCCCGGGAGAATTTTTTGAAGAAAAATATTTCTTTTTTGAGGCCCCATTTATCTGGATGGATATTTCACAGTGAAGTTGGAGAGAAATTTATCATGTTTCTTCAACTAGCTTGGGGAAAAAATTATCTCTTAATGCCTGAACTATTTTTTTCTTGGGAATCATTCTGCTTCGAAAGATTTTCCTTGGGACACGTATGAAGCCATTTGTTATGCTATTCTGTTGTTTATTCTACCTAGTTTTTTTATGCTTTGCCTTTTAAAATTTGTGGTGGTTGTGGGCTTTTGTATCTATTTCTTGCTCATGAATCATAAGGTGGCTTGCTTGCTATAATTAATCACGTTTTTTTAGGCAGTTGAAACTTGTGCATCGTAAATCAAACCCCAATTTCTAATACCTAAAATAGATCTCGTTGTTCGGATCTCAAGCAAAGCAAGCAAAATTAGCAAATAGGATTTTCTGACTCTTTTAATGTCTTTTGGTGCCATTTAAGTGGTTTTAAAATAATTGAAACCACTCTTAAACAAAGTTCTTTAATTGTTATTGTTTCTAGGGCTGTTTTGGTATATACCCCCCGTTTGATTCCGATCTTGGGTTGGAAGTCCCATGAGTTTATGGTTTAGTTCAATGGGTAGACTTGGATAGACTTAAGTTTGGCATCTTTTATTACTGTGTTATTCTAGGGTGTTGGCAAACTTTTTAATTGTAGAATTTCCCAGAGTTTCATATCGATCTCTATCATAAGAGTCATTTGCTGCCATCCTCCTCCCTTTTTTCTCATTGTTCTTTGCGATTGTTCCTTATCCTCCTTTTTTGCTGGGCTATATATTTTATTGATAATCAATTCTATATTTCTATATAGACTCTTTTTGCGGATTCTGAGTGATATCAGCTGTATATTGTCAATTGAGTGACATAAATCCACTGTAAGGTGCAAGTTGGTACATTTTATATCTTAAACCTTCTCCCAAAAAGGTAAAAGGAATTATACTTGACCCTTAAACATGATTTGTAGTATTTTTTGTTTTGGTGGAATTAGATTGTGCCTTAGAATCACAATTCACAATTCCTCATCATTTAGAACTTATTTTCCCATTTAGCACCATTAACTATTAGACCACACTAGAAAAAGTATAACTTCTTGTTTCAAAATTTATTTATTGCATTTCAGGGTATTGGACATCAGAATGGCCATGAACAATTCAACAAAGTTCTTATGGGACTTCTGCGAAGAATATTAGACACTAACAAGCGGGTGCAAGAAGCTGCTTGTTCAGCTTTTGCTACACTTGAAGAGGTGTCTCTTGTAACTACGGTTAATAGTGGTTACAAACATGATTCATTCTTATGTATATCTCGAAACTCACCTTATTTAATGGCAGGAGGCTGCAGTAGAGTTAGCACCACATTTAGAAATTATTCTTCAGCACCTTTTGTGTGCTCTTGGGAGATACCAGGTTTTTTCCTCCCCCTGCTGCGCTGTTGTGATTTTTTCCTTTGGTGATCACAAATTCTTGATGGATTCATTACTGTTTTAACTGACTAGCCAGCCTGTTTTTGTGGCCCGACTAAATTTAATGTCCTTATATTATTTACTTTTCTCTAATTGCAATTTTGTCTAATTATATTTAGAAAAGGAACCTTCGAATTGTGTATGATGCTGTTGGTACTTTGGCAGATGCTGTTGGGGGGGAACTGAATCAGGTGTAATTTCCTTTATGGGCATGAATTGGTGAATTATTTTTCAGTTTTTGATTTGGAGGGATGCAAACATCAAACAGGGACCGAATTTTCAGTGCTTGTTGTCTTTATAATCAGTGAACACTTCGCTACTAATTTCCATCTTGATGGTATACAGCCTAGATATCTTAACATTCTGATGCCTCCATTAATCGCAAAGTGGCAGCAACTTTCCAATTCAGACACAGACCTTTTCCCACTGTTTGAGTGCTTTACATCTATAACCCAGGTATGTTATACTTGAACTTTTTTCAGCATTAATTATATCTGATAAACTTGTATTTTTAATGGAGAAAAATGTCTGCATTCTTCTGAGACAGAAACACTTGATCCAGCTTCTTTTCTGGAAGGGAAGCAAGTATTATTTTTCAGTTTTACAATTTTTTCAAATTTTGTGCTTATCATTTTGTTAACCTGTACAAGCTACCATGGGTTGTATTTGAAAGGTCAAGGAGCTGTCTAACAATGTTATGTTGAACTATGTATTGGTTTACTACAAACTGTACAAACTACCACTAATATAAATATTAGTCTTTATTTTTTATTGCTATTATTATTAAATTCTGAGGTGGGGATGGGGTGGGTTTATTCCCATAAATAAGTATTCCAAAGGTTCAATAAGCCATCCAAATTTGTAATGTTAAAGGTGTATCATTTTTGGAAGAATATATTCAAGGCATGGGTGCTTGCACATTATATTGCGGGTTTACATCTTGGAGCACGTTTTGCGTGCTAATATTTCATGGGAGGGTGACTAAGGATTTCACATTCGACATCTTATAGGTATTGAAAATGGAGAGAATAGTAGTGAAAATGGATAGAATAGTTTGGGAATGATGTTAACATTCATTGAATATATTTTTTGACTTACATTAATTCCTACTTTATAGGAATTACAAGATATCTAAACTAGGAAAAGAAAAACTGCAGAATATTAGTTTACCTAATAAAGATACATTCCTAATTTATAATCATTGACTAATTTACTACCTAATTTACAGCTGCCTAATTTATAGCTATACAATATGCAGAATATCTTTCTGATTTTCCAACACTCCCCCTTAAGCTTGCTTGAAGATATCTTCTATAGTCAGCTTGCCCATTAAAACCTCAAATTGCTTTTTGTGCAGCCCTTTAGTAAATACGTCAGCAATCTGTTCGGTAGTTGGGATGTATGGCATACATATCAACCCACTGTCAAGTTTTTCCTTGATAAAGTGTTTATCCACTTCTACATGTTTTGTTCTGTCATGAAGAACTGGATTATGGGCGATTGAAATTGCTGTCTTGTTATCGCAGTATAACTTCATGGGTAGCGAATCTGAAGCCTTCAACTCTTCTAACATTCTTTTAATCCACATAACTTCACAAATACCATGAGCCACTGCTCTAAATTCAGCCTCTGCACTGCTTCTAGCCACCACATTTTGTTTTTTACTTCGCCAAGTAACAAGGTTTCCTCCAACAAAGGAACAATATCCGGATGTTGATCTCCTATCTGTTATACTACCAGCCCAGTCTACATCAGTGTAAGCTTCAATTTGTAGATGTCCACGTTTTTTAAAAAGTAGACCTTTTCCTGGAGTCCCCTTCAAATATCTCAGAATTCTGTAAACTGCTTCAAAATGCTCTGGTCCAGGCGAATGCATGAATTGACTAACCAAACTTACAGAAAAAGCTATATCCGGTCGTGTATGAGATAGATAAATCGACCTTCCAACAAGTCGTTGATATTGTTCCTTGTTCACTACACTTTTGGTTTTGGCTGGTTGTAATTTTGTGTTGGGTTCCATTGGTGTTTCAGCTGTTCTATAGCCAAGCATACCTGTTTCTCCAAGCAAGTCCTGTACATATTTGCGTTGATCGATAAATATACCTTCCTTAGACCTAGCAAACTCCATTCCGAGGAAATACTTCAATGCACCCAAGTCTTTGATCTCGAATTCATCAGCAAGCCTTTCTTTTAGTCTTTTGAGTTCGGCACTGCCATCTCCTGTCAAGATAATATCATCCACATAAACAATCAAAATAGCAATTTTACCTTCTTTTGAGTGTTTATAAAACACGGTATGATCTGCTTGACTTTGACAGTATCCGTGACGTCTTACTGCTCTGCCAAAGCGTTCAAACCAAGCCCTTGGGGACTGTTTGAGGCCGTATAATGACTTTCTTAATCTGCAGACTTTATCCACACCAAGTCTTTCTTCGAACCCCGGTGGAAGACTCATAAAGACTTCCTCTTCTAAGTCTCCGTTGAGGAACGCATTTGTTACATCCAATTGGTGTAAAGGCCAATTGGAATTTACGGCAAGGGACAATAATACTCGAATTGAGTTTATTTTGTCTACTGGGGCGAATGTCTCTTGGTAGTCGATTCCATAGGTTTGTGTAAAACCTTTTGCAACAAGTCTCGCCTTGTACCTCTCTATGCTGCCATCAGCCTTGTATTTCACTGAAAAAACCCATTCACACCCACAATTTTCTTGTCTCTTGGCAAGTTAACTATCTCCCACGTGCTATTCTTCTTAAGAGCATTCATCTCCTCAAGTACTGCCAATTTCCAATTCGGATCATCCAGTGCTTCCTGGATATTTCTTGGCACA
>JAESVK010000138.1:2335831-2340831 GCA_017140935.1 Hamamelis virginiana | reverse complement strand
ATCGGAGATCAATGCACCCACAATTAATAAATGTGAGATGAAAACATGCTTATATGAAACCAAATTTATAGAAAGTTATTAATAAATATTACTAAGTCCTAATAATATTAGAAGTATAAATTTGAAACAATCATAGTTTTCTTTTCCATGTATGGATAGAAAACTTGAATAAAGTTACAAGTTCCATTGATTGTTACAGCCCGTTTATTAACCCAATTACTGTTGCATGCCAAACACCACCACTCCCGGTCCCCACCCACCCCTGTTGCACAATTATGTAAGCTCCAAGCCTCCAACCAATTTCACCATGGGGGATTTTGACTTGAACTCTAATTTGACTTTGAAAGCACCACAATATCTCTAGCACAAGGAAAAAAATTCTCGGTTTCAACTATGTTTCTTTAATAAGCATACAAATCTGATATGTACAAATTATGAACTTTGACAGCGATGCATTTCTATTTTCTTGTGACTGCTAGTTTATATACTCTGATATGTACTCTCTCTCTCTCTCTCTCTCTCTCTCTCTCTCTCTCACACACACACACCCACCCACCCACACCCACCCACCTAGTTTACAAATGAATATCGAATAAGTTTTTTTCATCAACTGTGTGAAATATAAAAAAGAGATCGAGTACTAGTAATAATACTAAATCTATTACTATGTTTCACTATTTCAGGCATTAGGAACTGGATTTTCCCAATTTGGTGAGCCTGTATTCCAGAGGTGCATAAGCATCATCCAATCACATTTATTGGCAAAGGTTCATTCGCAATTTTTATTTTTTTTTTTAAAATTGAGTAAAAAGTTCTTATTAAGGTGTGTACAGTTATCATTGCTTTAATGTTATTCACATATTTCTTCGTATTGAAAGTTATTACCTCGACCATTTAATGTGGTTTTCATTAGTTGTAACAATTTTTTGCTTTTGCGTGTCAAAGGTGGCTTTTCATATGTTCCAAATATGTAAACTACGCATAATCATGTTCTTCATTTTCTGAACCTAATATGCATGATTCTAACTCTCCATTCTAGCATTAATTTTCTCAGTACAAAAGAATATGTCAGTGCTGCTTTCAGTATATTTCATATTTGTGCCAAATCTACTCAGTGAAAATGGAAATAAGATTTTTAGGCTTCTCAGTTAATTTGAATTACTGTAAATATTTGGTATATGGCATATTGATATAATTTTCTGCTAATATTAGCTTTTTCCTTTTAATTTTTAGGCACACATTTAGTATTTTATATAAATAATTTAACACATGATGTAGAAAGGGAAGAGGCAAAAAATTCAAGCAAAGCTCTCCAACCAAGCCTCAACCCATAGAAAGTACTCTTTCCCCCTCTTATAACTCTGATTCGATGTTATTTAGTCATGTTTGTGATGTATCATGATGTTGTCACTGCCATGACCGTGCTGTCCCTTGACATAATTAATGGTGATTAAATAAAGGTTGTTTGTTTATTTATTTATTTATTTTTTTGTGTGTGGTGGTGGTGGTGGTGGTTCGGGGGGCAGGGGGAATCCACTGTAAATGCTAAAATGCCTAGTTCTGCCTAGATTGTTGCCATATATTAGTTAAATATTAAAACTCTTTTGGGTTTTCATAACTTTGTGCTTATTTTTAATTAATTATTTTATTTTATTGTTTTTAATTTCCTTATTTTGTTTGTATATATTGCCTAAATTCACTTAGGCAACTGCCAAGGTGCCTAGGTTAGTGCATTGGCTTGCAGTATTGACGCCGCCTGGCCACTTCTAGGCATTTTAACAATCTTGAAGACGGCTAATGGATCTATAATGCTCTAAAAAGATTTGAGCTTGGCAATGCCATTTATTTGCAGTCAGTTCTTAGTACTGTCCTTTTTTGGAATGAGTTATCATTTGGAATGGACAAAACTAAAATAGATTTACCCCAATAACTTTAAAGTTTGTGCACCTTAGGCGCTTTAAAGTTTGAGACATCTAAAAATTGTCAATTCGGTGTCTGTTTCTGGTATACATTCCATGTTCATTACAAAGGTATAATTTCCCATTAGAGATTGGGAGGATGTATTTTTTTTTTTTTAAGCACTTTTGTTTGGGAGTATTTTTTCCATTATGGGGCTTAGAATAGAATGATTCCTTACTGTATTTTACTTCCACTGCTGGATGGTACAAAGAAATTGAGAACTACATCTTAAAATTAACAAGCCATCACTGCAAACAGCCATGCTCATTTCATCCAGGCTAGAACTGAATTGAGCCTGCCCTAGTTTTTGTTTCAAAATATATTTAGGTAATCTAAATGTGCTGTGCGTGATGCTCTGATTTTTCTAAGGAGCTTTGGAATTGAGCTCAGGCTCCAGTCATAGTATGCATCACCAGCTAAGCTTGATGCCAGCTATCGTTATCTCTGTGAGCATTCTTCTTTGTTTTTATATTTTTGGTTAAAAAATTGTCAAGAAAATGAGAAAGCAACCAAGAAGTTGCTACTAGTACAATTTAAGCAGTAATCTTTTAAGTTTTGTAAGTTTTTTATGGTCATAACTCCTCCAGTTCCCACAACATTTTTCTGATGCCTGGTCCTTTGTGCATTACGTGCTCTATGTCTGTTGCTAGAGGAAGATATTTTCACTCCAAAGTATGTTTATTAGATAGCATGTTTAAATTTCTTATCTACTTGCCTGAAGATTGATGATTCAATTGCAGGTTGATCCTGTGTCAGCTGGGGTTCAATACGATAAAGAATTCATTGTATGCTCTTTGGATTTGCTCTCGGGGTTCACAGCAGGTCTTGGTAGCGGGATTGAGAGTTTGGTACTTCCTTTTTCAAAGTTTTCTTGATCAGCGTATATATGTATACTTATCTCACAGTTGCTGCTGTTTATTGTTTCTATGTTATGCCTGCAGATTTTATTGTCATTCAAACTCTTTTAATTTTCTTATAAATTCTATCTTCCTTGCTTTCACTAAATTAACATTCTACCATTAATATTTTGGGCACCCATAGTGCTTATTGCTAATCTAAGGAAAATATATGGGCATCATAGTTCCAATGAAGATGATGATTTGTTTGACAAAGCTGTTTCTAAAGGCAGCCTTTTTATGTGGAATCCCTTAGCGTCCTCCTTCCCTTTCCAAATACTTCCTTGCTCGCAACTTGTTAGGAAAATAAAACATTTCTTGTTTGATGTTCTCCATAGTCTGTTCATGGATTTGGATCTTGATCCTTGTACTCTTTATAGGTTACTGCCTCATCAGGGTTTAACCATATCTTTGTGGGAGTTTTTATTCCACGTATTTATGAAGACAAATGATAACATTTTCCAAAATGGGATATGTTTTGTTACTTCTGCACATGTGCACATGTCCATAAATTTTGATACAGCTTCTATTACAGGTTGCACAAAGCAATTTGAGGGACCTACTTCTGCAATGTTGCATAGATGACGCTCTTGATGTCCGACAAAGTGCTTTTGCACTTCTAGGGGACCTTGCAAAAGTGAGTTTAGAATCCATATTGCTTGAATTTTTTTTTCCCTTATTCCATTGTTTGGTGGTCCTATTTTTATTTATACTGTATAAAGCATATCAATACTTATGACTTCCTCCTCATCAGGCATGTCCAGTGCATTTGCATCCTCGTCTGTCTGAATTCCTTAACATTGCAGTAAAAGAATTGGTAGGAGGAACTCATTTTCATAACTGGAGCCTGCTAAAGTTTTTTGGGCTGTATGATTTTATACACATTGTATGATATGTGCAGGGTTCTCTAGAGCAAAAGGAAACCATTTCAGTAGCAAATAATGCATGTTGGGCAATTGGCGAATTAGCAATTAAGGTTGGTTCATCTCTTTAAATGTACTCCAACCAAACTAGACTGAGTTTCATCTAGAAACATTAAATGGTAATCATGCCATCGATATCCACCTTAACATTTTTTATGGTACTTCTCAAGTTTCAAACTTTTGCAAAGTTTATTATCTGTGGGATCACGTAATCATCTAGTTATTTTGCATTCTTGAAAGGTTTTTTTTTCCATTGAAATTTGCCCATCAGTACATATTCTTTTATCATCTTGAATCTGATTTCTAAAATCACATGCACTGGTCACATGATGCTTCTCAATCAAACTTCACACTTGTCACGTACTTAGTTTTGAGCTACATATTTGTAGCTCTATTAACTTGTTGGTTATGTAATTCTTACCAACTCATAAACCGGAATCAACAATGCTAACAAATTTTCATCCTTTACCTTGATCGTGCTTCAATGGTTGATCCTTTTGTTGGCTTTGGCATGAGAAACTTTCATCCTCTATTCTTGCTCATTTCTCATAGCATCTGGTGCCAATAAGCCATATATTTTTCAAGGAGCTCCTTAACATAAGAGCATGTCTACCTAAACACCATCAAATTTTGAGTTTTGGTCTTGCTATATGTTCCTGGCCTTTCATCGTCTTTCACTGCTGCTTCAGTGGGTACTGGAACCAGAAGGACTCCCTTATATCTTGGCTAGGCTTTTTCTAAAGAATTGAATGCGTCTAATTGGAAAACTTTTGCCATGCAGCATGAGAACATCATCAAAGAGAAGAAGGCTTGTCATGTTGTGCTGCATCCAACTTTAGTACTTTTTCATCAACCACCAAAAACTAACCTCTCATTGTTTCCTTTATCAATTTCAAAATATGCTATTCTTCCTAATAGCCCGATGATGTATTAAATTCTTCTGCCATACCAATCGATTTTACTTCTAGGTTTGCATTGATGCTGAAATTGATTTAGGGGTTCACTGGGATGGAGTTATTAAGAACTAGAAAATTACAACATGGGTAAAGCAGGCCTGAAGGCATTGGTGGTGTGGTGGATATGGAGGTTGATGTCAAATTAATTCGATTATCGAGTCCCAAGTGTTTGGAGATTCATCAATTAGTAGAGCGCCACTATTGCAGTACATGGGCATCAGATGTACCTCATCCATTCTTCAGTTGGATAACTGTTTAGCATGGGT
>JAESVK010000138.1:2271270-2285831 GCA_017140935.1 Hamamelis virginiana | reverse complement strand
TTTCATTAACGGTGAAAAAAGGAGTAAAATTGGCATACCTTATTGAAAAGTAGCTAAATGTCAAGGCCTCGGGGGAGAGGCTCCGTCTTCCTTCTCTTCCTGTTAGCGGGAAAAAGGATATAGTTCAGAGTACGGGAAGAAGTTCTCTTCAACAGAAGCAGCCCAGCACAATTCAAAGACCCTTCTGTCCCTCACTTCAAGTTTTATTTGAATACGGTATTTTCATGTTATTCCTTATTTTTGTGAAAGGAGCATGTAATTTTTTTTTTATTTAATATTTTTTTCATTTGAATATTGAGAGTATGGGAGAATGTTGTTTAATATAATTAGAGTAGGATGAATGTAGCGAAGAAATATTTGAGTTAAAATCAAAATTTTATAAGAGAGTTATTAGATTATTCATGTTTTATGGTATTAAAAATTAAATAATTTTAGATGTAATATATTTTTTAAAATGAGTGTAGATGAAATGATGACGTTAAGATGAATAAGTGGTAACATAAAAAATATATTTAGAAAGTTGTGTGTATGTGAGTTTATATGTGTGTGTTTTATTTATATGTTTTCTCCATTTATCCAAATATATATATATATAATAGAAAATTAGTTCATTTGTAAGAATTTAAGAGTAAAAATAGATGTAATTGAGTGTAATACGAGATAAATCATTTAATGTGATTTGGTTATGTGAGCTGCTCCTGTTGTATCTTTTTATCGAAAGCAGTTACCGTTAACGGTAAGATTTTTGATATTTGATATTTCTTAAAATCATAGTGATCCAACGTTGGATCACTATAATTTTTGATATATATGACATGCATAAAAAATGTATTAAATCCAACGGACAATTTGTTAAAATATTTATCATGAGTAGCATTTTGAAAATGAGATATAAACATAGATGTCAAAATATGGTCTAAGGGGAACGTGACCCTTGAAGTTAAAATTGAATTATAAGTTTCCTTGAGTTGATAAAGATATCAGTTTCTTATAAAGGGAAAGTTTTAGATTTAAATATTCAAATCTTTTAGAGGATTTAAGAAAAATCCCTTTACATTAATTATTTCTTTCTATATTTATTTATTTTTATTTTCGTTTAAGTCATCTTATATATATATATATATATAAAACCATTTTGATTGTTTTTTTATGATCCATCTTACATAATTTATTAATATATTGAAAGCTTGTCCATACGATAGCAAATTGAGTTGAGCCAAGCTCTGGACAAGATTGATTTAGAGTTCCTTTGTATTAGCTTTTTTAAAAAAAAATTACTTTAACACTTCTAGATGACTTAAAATATGATAAGATTGTTGTAAATTTTTTATGCTAGGGGTGATTGTGGCGATAGGTATAGACCCAACTTTTATTACAATCATTTTTAATTTTAAAATTTTAACATGTGAATATATGATTTGAACATAATTTTAAAAAAATACATGAAGAGACATATCTATAAAAAGTGACTTTATAAAAATGAAAACATGACCTTAGATTAAAGCTTGATTATTTAAGTGTGAGCCAAACTATAATTTATTGTAATCAAACTTAGTTTTGATTTATTTGAGTTTGGTTCATTAACTATTAAATTTGTTTGTGAACTGTTCATCAATGATTTAATTCATTAACATTCTAATACAATAAAGAAAAATTGAAAATCAATATAAAAAAAAAAACAAAAAACAAAAGGCTTCTATATATTGGGTTGATACCAAAATTCAAAAAAGAAAGTAAAAAACGAATAAACAAATTTGTATATATATATATATATATATATATATATATATATATATATATTAAAGGAAAAAATACATTTTCCTCTCCTGAACTATCATTGTGTTACACATTGCCCCCTATGGTTTTAATTACAATACATCGTCTCCCTATAATTTTAAAATGTGACAAATAACACCCTTACGTCCGTTAATCGATAGTGGAATAGACAAATAGTGGTTGACAGACATATTCATGGTTAATAGAACATCAATACAAATTCAGTGATGGAAAATTAGAGTGAAACACAGCAATAAGACCTTGGTGATGGAGAATTAAAAGTGAAATAATAAGGGGCAAATAAACGTAGTGATGAAAAATCTGATTTATGCAATCAGGAATAAGTCTATCAATCATTATTTACCAGTTTCATTGCTTGTCAGCAGACAAAATGGTGTTATTTGTCACACTTTAAAATTGTAGGAATACAATGTGTTGCAATTAAAACAATAAGAGAATAATGTATAAAACAGTGGTAGTCGGGAAGACAAAATATAATTTTTTTTATATTAAATTTTTTAAGGCTAAATTATAAATAAATTCATTTATGAATCCAAACACGGGAATGCTCACGACCTCAAAGTTTATTTGCTGCCTCATTAATTATCTACAATCCAGCATTCTACCTAGCTGAGTGGCGTGCAGCTGCCCTCTCCGCACAGGCCAAACAGAGCGATGTTAAATCCTCAAGAATCAATAGGGCGTTTTGGTCATTTAACGCAAATTATCTCCGCTCACTTTGGGTGCTTTAGGCGAAACTCCCAATCGGGCCCCGGGTGGTTTGCCTTATAAATACCCCTCGCTTCACTCTGACTAGACGTCAACTCTCGTGTTCTCTCATCCGCGAGAGAGAGTTCTTCGCGAGCCGAGGGGCGATGGAGGCAGTGCAATCGGAATCATCGTGAAAAAGCAATCGTCCAAGTTGGGAAAGCATAAGAATTAAGACAACTTTGTATAAAGTCTGATCGTGATCGAAAAACCAAATCCCCCATCGAAATTTTAAACCCTAATTTCTATTTTCTCTCTGTAACCTAAATCGATCTGTAGAAATGGACACTCGATTTCCGTTCTCCCCGGCTGAGGTCGCCAAAGTTCGAATGGTTCAGTTTGGCATACTCAGCCCTGACGAAATCGTAATCTTCTCCAACTCTACTCTATTTGCCTCGGATTTTCTTTCCTCCTTTTGGTTGCTGAGAAAGTGTAGGAAATGAAAAGAATTCTGCAAGGCCTGTTGCAAGATGCACTTGTTTTCCTTGGGTTTCTCAGCAACCGAATTGATTGTTAGGGCTTCATAAGTTTAGATATTGTAATCTTCTTCATGTTTTGTTTCATCATATTTTTTTATCAATTTTCTGCAGAGGCAAATGTCAGTGGTGCAGATCGAGCACGGTGAGACGACTGAGCGAGGGAAGCCGAAGCCAGCTGGCCTCAGTGATCCTCGGCTCGGCACCATCGACAGAAAGATGAAGTGCGAGACTTGCACGGCTAACATGGCTGAGTGCCCCGGGCATTTTGGGCACCTTGAGCTCGCCAAACCTATGTTCCATATTGGTTTCATGAAAACTGTACTCAGTATAATGCGATGCGTTTGCTTCAATTGCTCCAAAATCCTCGCTGATGAGGTACTAGTTGGGGGGCAGTTTATTCGTGGCCAAGAGTTAATGTTTTGTTAGTTTCTAAGTTAATACAGTCATCTATAAATTATCTCAGAGTGATTATGTTGATTCCTCCTATACAAGGTGCCTGTCATACTCAGTATAATGCGATGAGTTTGGTGATTTCATTCTAATACTTGATATCATGTATTCATGAATTCACGAAACGGGCTGACCTAATTGGGTTTGTCTGGAACAATTTCATTGAGAAAAAATGGGGAAGTAATGCGAACTGGTTTGATAAAGTGTTTTGGCTGGCATTTTAGATAGTTAAGCTTACAATAAATTATTATTATTATTATTTTTTGCCAAAACTTACAAGAAATTCAAAAACTGTATAATTGAAGATAAATTTAAATTAGGGACAGCAATTTTACATGGGTTGGAATGCTTATAAAAAAAGAAAATTGCATGTGTTGGAAGGTTAGATGCATGGCACCTTTTATAGAGGCATCTCCACCAGTTGAGCTATATATGTACAAGATGCGTGTATTTAAATTATTCATATTAATTAAGGATTACAGACTAAAGGTCAACTTTGATTTCCAGTACTAGGCATCTGAACTCCTACAACTGTGACTTCAAATGCTATACAATTCAGAGCCTTCAAACCAATCCTCTCAACCACGTGATATACTAACTCTGTTGTAATTGTAACGTGCATTTTGTGTTGGATGATGGATTTCTCCTTGTTTGTGGTTGAAGTCATGCTTATTTGTAAATGAGATCTACTTCTCATAAGTTTGTATAAATTTCTTCTTCTACATGCTATCTATTATAGTTCGACTGTTTTTTTTTTCTTTATATCCTTTGTTCTTTTCCACTTGTTCTTAGTGTATACTGTTGCAGGTTGAATTTCTTATTTGGTTATGACTTCTGTAGGAGGATCACAAGTTTAAGCAAGCTCAGAAAATCAGAAACCCAAAAAATAGACTTAAAAAGATTTTGGATGCCTGTAAGAACAAAACCAAATGTGAAGGCGGTGATGAAATTGAGTCCCAAGGTCAAGACACTGATGAACCGATTAAGAAGACTCGAGGGGGCTGTGGTGCTCAGCAGCCAAAGCTCACTATTGAAGGTATGAAAATGATTGCTGAATACAAGATTCAAAGGAAGAAAAATGATGATCCGGAACAGCTTCCTGAACCAGCTGAAAGAAAACAGCAGCTGTCTGCAGAAAGGGTAATTCATTCTGCAAATAATGCTTGTCAGTTTTGTCATTTTTTTCCCCTTTAAACTTTCTATGCCTTACTGATTTCATTAACATTAGTAATACTTTCTCACATCTATTCAGGTACTAAGTGTTCTGAAGAGAATAAGTGACGAAGACTGCACTTTGTTGGGCTTGAATCCTAAATATGCCCGTCCAGATTGGATGATTTTGCAAGTCCTTCCAATACCTCCACCTCCAGTGAGACCTTCTGTGATGATGGATACTTCCTCACGGAGTGAGGCAAGCCCTTTATGCCGTCTTTAACTCATTTTGTCAGGAGTCCTAAAAAATAAGAGGTGTACCTGTTCTTGTAGGGTTTTATAGGAATGTACCATATGGAGTCTCATTAAATTGATGGGCTAAAATTGTAGATGATGTTTTTTGTCACGTAACTTATATGGAAATTTTTTATATTGGTGTTAATCTGTTTTCATTTTACAGATTATAAGTTGAGCTCTAATATCTTTATCTTGGATGTCTCTTCTTGAACCAGGACGATTTAACTCATCAATTGGCCATGATAATTAGGCATAATGAGAATCTTAGGAGACAGGAGAGAAATGGGGCTCCTGCTCACATTATCTCAGAATTTGGACAGTTATTGCAGTTCCATGTGGCTACATATTTCGACAATGAGCTTCCGGGTCAGCCAAGGGTATGCCTTCTTATACACATGCTTTTATTCTCTTATTTTTGTTGGTATCATATCGTAGGTATCAATTGAAGTCCCTGTTAACTTTTCAGGCAACACAAAGATCGGGCCGCCCTATTAAATCAATCTGCAGTAGGCTTAAGGCTAAGGAGGGTAGGATCAGAGGTAATTTGATGGGGAAACGTGTGGATTTTTCAGCACGGACAGTCATTACACCTGACCCAACCATTAACATTGATCAACTGGGAGTACCATGGAGTATTGCTTTAAATTTAACATATCCGGAAACTGTGACTCCTTATAACATCGAAAGGTCTGAGATCTTAAGTAAATTTTATTTGATTTCGCTTCCCATGTGTCTGGATCCCCTGTTGTAAAATATTACCATAATTGGCAGGCTGAAGGAGCTCGTTGAATATGGGCCCCATCCCCCCCCTGGTAAAACTGGTGCCAAGTACATTATAAGAGAAGATGGTCAGAGGCTCGATCTTCGTTATCTGAAAAAAAGCAGTGATCATCATCTGGAGCTTGGGTACAAGGCAAGTATTTTTTTTTTTTTTTTTTTTGAATATTCTGAATTATTCTTGATCAGGTTGTCAATCTTTCACCTAGAATTTGCTCAATCCTCGTTTCAGGTGGAGCGACATTTAAATGATGGAGACTTTGTTCTCTTTAATAGACAGCCGAGTCTGCATAAAATGTCAATCATGGGACATAGAATCAAGATCATGCCATACTCAACCTTCCGTTTGAATTTATCTGTTACTTCCCCATACAATGCAGATTTTGATGGAGATGAAATGAACATGCACGTTCCGCAGTCATTTGAAACCAGAGCTGAAGTTTTGGAGCTGATGATGGTACCTAAATGCATTGTGTCACCTCAATCAAACCGACCTGTAATGGGTATTGTTCAGGATACACTTTTAGGTTGCCGCAAGATCACTAAGAGAGATACCTTCATCGAGAAGGTATTGCCAGGATTTTTTTTAATGTTCTAATCCCTTTACAAGTTTCTTACCCAATATGTCTTTGGGTTTTTGCAGGATGTTTTTATGAATATCTTGATGTGGTGGGAGGATTTTGATGGGAAAATACCTGCACCGGCAGTTTTGAAGCCTAGACCTCTTTGGACGGGAAAACAAGTGTTTAATCTTATCATTCCAAAGCAAATAAATCTCATCAGAACATCAGCCTGGCACTCGGAATCTGAAACCGGATTTATAACTCCAGGAGATACACAAGTTCGAATAGAGAGAGGGGAGCTCCTTGCTGGCACTCTCTGCAAGAAAACCCTTGGGACATCCACGGGAAGTCTTATACATGTCATCTGGTATGTTGCTTAAAAAATGAGAAACAATACTTGGATGCTGTTTATACAATTTCTCCACTTGTTAGAATTACACATCACCATCATTCATGTTCATGTGTATAGGGAGGAGGTTGGTCCAGATGCTGCTCGCAAATTCTTAGGGCATACCCAGTGGCTTGTTAACTATTGGCTTTTGCAAAATGGTTTTAGCATTGGTATTGGAGACACAATTGCTGATGCAGCAACCATGGAAAAAATAAATGAAACTATTTCTAAAGCCAAGAATGAAGTGAAAGACCTAATTAGGTCTGCCCAGGAAAAGCAGTTGGAGGCTGAGCCTGGCCGGAGTATGATGGATTCGTTTGAGAATAGAGTGAACCAGGTGCAGGAATTCTATAAGATCTTTTCCTGAACGGTCTGCACTACTTTCTGTTGATTTTACTAACACCTTCTTCCCTTTCAGGTGTTGAACAAGGCTCGTGATGATGCTGGAAGTAGTGCCCAGAAGAGCTTAGCAGAGAGTAACAATCTCAAGGCAATGGTTACAGCTGGATCAAAGGGAAGTTTTATCAACATATCACAAATGACTGCTTGTGTAGGACAGCAGAATGTTGAAGGCAAGCGAATCCCATATGGCTTCATAGAACGTACACTTCCCCATTTTACCAAAAATGACAATGGACCTGAAAGTCGTGGGTTTGTGGAGAACTCTTATCTACGTGGGTTAACTCCACAAGAGTTCTTTTTTCATGCTATGGGTGGTAGGGAAGGTTTAATTGATACTGCAGTTAAAACTTCTGAGACTGGATATATCCAGAGGCGACTCGTGAAGGCTATGGAAGACATAATGGTCAAATATGATGGTACTGTTAGAAATTCATTGGGGGATGTTATTCAGTTTCTATATGGGGAAGACGGTATGGATGCAGTTTGGATTGAATCACAAAAATTGGATTCCCTTAAAATGAAGAAATCTGAGTTTGACAGGGTTTTCAGATATGAGATTGATGATGAGAATTGGAACCCGAGTTACATGTTGCCTGAACATGTTGAAGACCTTAAAACCATTAGGGAGTTCCGCAATGTTTTTGATGCTGAAGCTCAGAAACTTGAAGCAGATCGGTTCCAGCTTGGGACAGAGATAGCCACCACTGGTGATAACACTTGGCCTATGCCCGTAAATCTCAAGAGGCTCATCTGGAATGCACAAAAGACATTTAAGGTTGATTTGAGAAGACCTTCTGATATGCATCCGATGGAGATTGTGGAAGCTGTTGATAAGCTTCAGGAGAGACTGAAGGTTGTCCCTGGTGATGATCCGATGAGCATGGAAGCTCAGAAAAATGCCACACTCTTCTTCAATATCTTGCTTCGTAGCACATTTGCCAGTAAGAGGGTGTTGAAAGAATACAGGCTCACTCGTGAAGCATTTGAGTGGGTTATAGGTGAGATAGAATCACGCTTCTTACAGTCACTTGTAGCACCTGGAGAAATGATTGGTTGTGTTGCTGCCCAGTCCATTGGGGAGCCAGCCACACAGATGACCCTGAACACCTTTCATTATGCTGGTGTTAGTGCTAAGAATGTCACCCTTGGTGTTCCAAGGCTGAGGGAAATTATTAATGTAGCTAAGAAAATTAAAACCCCTTCTCTCTCTGTCTACTTGAAGCCTGAAGTTAACAAGACAAAGGAAAGGGCCAAGAATGTCCAGTGTGCTTTGGAATACACTACACTTCGCAGTGTGACCCAGGCTACTGAAGTGTGGTATGATCCCGACCCAATGAGCACCCTTATAGAGGAAGATGTTGATTTTGTGAAGTCCTATTATGAAATGCCTGATGAAGAAATTGCCCCTGAGAAAATTTCTCCCTGGCTACTCCGCATAGAGTTAAATCGGGAGATGATGGTTGATAAGAAGTTGAGCATGGCTGACATTGCCGAGAAGATCAATCTTGAGTTTGATGATGATTTGACCTGCATTTTTAATGATGACAATGCTGAAAAATTGATTCTACGTATCCGCATTATGAATGATGAGGCTCCTAAGGGGGAGTTGAATGATGAATCTGCAGAGGATGATGTTTTCCTCAAGAAGATTGAGAGTAACATGCTGACTGAAATGGCACTTCGAGGCATCCCTGATATCAACAAGGTGTTCATTAAGTCCGGTAAAGTAAACAAGTTTGATGAAAATGAAGGTTTTAAGCCAGAGGTTGAGTGGATGCTTGATACTGAAGGTGTTAATCTTTTAGCTGTCATATGTCACGAGGATGTTGATGCCAGGAGGACGACTAGTAATCACTTGATTGAAGTAATTGAAGTTCTTGGAATTGAAGCAGTTCGCCGATCCCTGCTGGATGAGTTGCGAGTGGTCATATCTTTTGATGGATCTTATGTAAATTACAGGCATCTGGCTATCTTGTGTGACACAATGACCTATCGTGGTCACTTGATGGCCATCACTCGTCATGGTATTAATCGGAATGATACTGGGCCAATGATGAGATGCTCATTTGAAGAAACAGTTGACATTCTTCTTGATGCTGCTGTGTATGCTGAAACAGATCATCTCAGGGGTGTTACAGAAAATATTATGCTGGGTCAGCTTGCTCCCATTGGTACCGGAGATTGTGCCCTGTATCTTAATGATAAGATGCTGGAGCATGCTATTGATCTCCAGCTACCTAGTTATATGGAAGGTTTGGATTTTGGCATGACGCCTTCTCGTTCGCCTATCACGGGTACACCTTACCGCGATGGAATGATGTCACCGAATTACTTGCTGAGCCCAAATCTCCGCCTGTCACCAATTACAGATGCACAATTTTCACCGTATGTCGGCGGGATGGCCTTCTCTCCTACATCATCCCCTGGATACAGCCCTTCATCTCCAGGGTACAGTCCATCATCTCCCGGCTATAGCCCTACCTCTCCAGGTTATAGCCCAACCTCCCCTGGATATAGCCCTACATCACCTGGGTACAGCCCAACTTCTCCTACATACAGTCCCAGCTCTCCAGGTTATAGTCCAACAAGTCCCGCATATTCTCCTACGAGTCCATCTTACAGCCCCACATCGCCCAGCTATAGTCCCACATCGCCCAGCTACAGCCCCACATCGCCCAGCTACAGCCCCACATCACCCAGCTACAGCCCCACATCTCCCAGCTACAGCCCCACATCTCCTGCATACAGCCCCACTTCTCCTGCATACAGCCCCACTTCCCCAGCATACAGCCCCACTTCCCCATCTTACAGCCCCACTTCACCTTCTTACAGCCCAACTTCACCTTCCTACAGCCCAACTTCACCATCCTACAGTCCTACCTCACCTTCTTATAGTCCAACCTCACCATCATACAGCCCCTCCTCTCCTGCCTATAGCCCTACTTCTCCTGGATACAGCCCAACCTCTCCGAGCTATAGTCCAACCTCTCCGAGCTATAGCCCTACATCTCCAAGTTACAATCCATCTTCAGCAAAATACAGCCCATCCCTGGCATACTCCCCGAGCAGCCCAAGACTGTCACCATCCAGTCCATACAGTCCAGCGTCTCCGAATTACAGGTAAATGGCAATATGTTACTTTTTGTAGTTGATGTGTTTGGGTTCTTCGTCCACACTTGGTAAAGTTGACCCAGCTTTATCTACTAAATAACCCCTTGCTAACAATCAGAGAACACCACAAATATGCAAGGCAAGAAGACGACAGTAATTGTGAAACAGAGTAGTAGGAAGGCCCAACTCTGTGGCTTGTTTACTATGTAAATAAGAATGGAAAGTTGAACACCAACTCATTCATGCAGCTGTACTGCTACTGTGGCTCCATATGGGTGAATTTCCAATTATTCTTAGGTAAGGAATAGAAGCAACTAAATCTTGTGTCAGAGGGCCCCTGAAAGTCCCTAAACCAAGAGATAGTTCTCTGTAACTCCTAAGAAACCCCATAGGAGAATCAGAGCTGGTAACAACTGAACTGTCTTGCTGCATCTAAACCTTGACTGGTCTTATCCTTGATTTGTTTCTTTAATGTTTAAATTAGTCTAAGATGGTTTTTCTTGCCAAGTCACAGTTGGGGTAGATTTTTAAACTTATCATGGTTCATCCTTTAGTTTGACTCCATGCAGTCTCATTTACATGTGCTTAATCTTTCTTTTCTTTTGTTGCAGCCCCACATCACCGTCATATTCACCAACCTCTCCATCTTATTCACCCTCAAGTCCAACATACAGTCCCAGCAGGTACCTTTGCTTCTCATGATCTCATGTGTAGCTGTTAAATATTTTGTGCACAAGTCATTTGTTTTTCCCCGATGGTACTCCATTTACAGCAACTACTAATAATGTTTCAACAGTTCTAGCTTAGTTCCCAATACATAATTTGTGCTGCTAGCGCGAAATAAGTGAACAACTAGGAAAAAAAAAAGTGTCCAAGATAATTGTTTTTGTTTACAAAGCAACTAGTTGCCAAGTCCAATATTCATTCTTGGTGTTTTTGATAGATTTAGTCTTGGGAAGCTAAGCTTAGCTTATGTTGTCCTTACAGTCAAATGGCTTACTTTATTTTCAATCTAATGAAAGATTTCTCCATACGTCAATCCTTGGTTTTTGAAAAACAATTGATGGCTTCTTGTGGTAATTTTATATGACATAGATGCATGAATCTTTGCTATAGCTTACTTTCTTTTAAAGGTTACATGACAGTGGATAAGATAAACTGAGTAACCCACCTCACCCCACAGCTATTTGGACAGAGAGTTGAAATATAGCAGCAGGAATGGTACTTGAGATCCCAACCTGCATCGGGTTTGGGATCGGGTAGGATGCTGCTCGCTATGTGCTGATTATTATTCAATATTTTTAGTTCAATTTTTGAACTGGTTTTGTTTCATAAGAGGATTTCTTAATTGAGAAATTAATGTTGAGATTTAATTGTAAATAGTTGAGAGTATCTGGTATGGATGTGCCACACGAGTGGTGTGAAATCTAAGACGTTTTGTGTATACAAGTATAAAACCCCGACAGTGCAAGGCCTAGTCCTGTTGTTCTCTTTCATCCCACCCCCACCACTGCTCCTTTATGAGTTTGTGATGAATTTAGGAAACGATATATCATTTGCAAATGTGGTTAGGGTAGGGGAAAGGTTAGCCCAACTACCCTGTTCCCTTCCTACTTACATCTGGCAATATTGGAGGCACAAAAGACAACTTGTTCTTGCTTTGCTGTATAGATTACATCAGTGACTTAGCCATGATTTATATCTTGGCCAGAAAATTGTACCAAACTTCTCATCAATGGTCTCTGGTTCAAAATTGGAAAGGCAGAGTGCAGTGCACTGTAGGCTGCCTTGTTCTGGTTGAGGTTGGGTTGAGTGTGCACTAGCCCATCAGTAGCCTATGATAGTCCTATATTACATGGATTCATTTGTGTTGACAAAACACCCCCAATTCCCAAGTGTATTCTTCATAGTAGAGTACTTTTTTTAATCATAAATTTACTTGTGTGCTTAGATGACGATCCTGTATCGCCTTTTTCTTTATTTTCTTTGTTGCAGCCCTTACAATTCTGGTGTGAGTCCGGACTATAGCCCAAGTTCGCCCCAGTACAGGTGGGTAAATTTCTCATTTCTCAACTCTATTTTGGTTTATCTTTTATTTATGCTTAGTAATGAAATTTAAGAAAGTGATACTAGACTGAAGGAAAGACCAAAATTTGTTTTACAGTCCAAGTGCAGGGTACTCACCAAGTGCACCTGGGTACTCACCGTCATCTACCAGCCAGTATACACCGCAATTGAACAACAAGGACAAGGGGGGGAGTGGTCGGTAAAATCATATTCGTAAGCTGGAGATGGTGTACCAAATGTGGTGTGCTTGCCAAGTTGTACCTGGATACTCACTGACATCTACCCGCCCGTACAGCCCACACAATTTTACTAGTTCATGGTGACTCACGTTATGTCAAAAGATATGGCTGGACGTCATCATAGGGGAGGAATGAATGGGAAGATAGGATTTTGTATTGCCGATCCCAAGTGGTTGGGGCAAGGCTATGTTTGTTGAATTTATGCCATAACAATAATGGCGCTATGGAATTAGGAGTCTCTTAAAAATTTTGAACTAGAAACAATTTAACTGTATAAGTTGGATTAAAAAAATGTAATATTCTAAACCGCTTTATTGACGCCCACATGGTTACTTTATTTTTCCCCAAGGAGGTTGTTTGTATTATACTGAAGCCTGTTGCTAATAATATGGATATTCTAATTTACTAGTAAAAATCTGGATCTTTTGTAAATACTTGTGCAATCTAATTCATTCAGTTTGACCTTACAGATTTTACTTGATTATCATTTTTATATATTACTCCCTCCGTCCCATAAAAATAGACCACTTCTAAAAAACATGCATATTAAGAAAGGTCATAAATGTATTGATTTGTGTATTTTTTACCTTTTATTTTCTAAAATACCCTTTTTCTACAACTGCATTTAGTGTCATCTCAAGGCATTCTTGGAATAAGAAATGGTAATATGGAAAAGTTAAAAGAAATATAATTTGATTTTTAAAAATGAACTATTATTTTAGGACAGCCAAAAAAAAGAAAAGAATATCTATTTTTATAGGAGGGAATGAGTATCATTTTACATTTCAATATATGGTGCGTGGGGTGGAGGTTGGGTGTTGGTCTAATTTCGTAAACTGCAAAAGTTCAACCCTAAGGAGTGGTCTTAGGATTTAACGCCTTTAAGAAGTGAGAAGTCTTGGATTTGACTTTTTGTTATTTGACGTGGTTTTGGATCGTAATTGTTGCGGGGAGGATTTTGATCTTATCCTGATTAAAGGAAAGGATTATTTGAACCTAAATGTTTGGACACCTCTAAAAAAAGAAAAAAGAAAAAAGAAAAAACTCCTAGACCCTAGTTTATGGGTGAGGAGTAACCATAGATTTGCAGAGTGTTTATGTACAGACTCCAGTCCTGTAGGAACCAGGAAACATGGCATACTTGTCTTTATTTAAATGACAACGTGTTTCATATATCAAAATGGAGAGAAACTCAACCCGGATAATATATATATATATATATATGGTCCATAACTTGGACACATGCTTGTGTTTGGTCTTATGGTTTCATTTTAATAGTTCGCAATGGATTTTTGAAGTGCTTGTCCTTTTGTCTCCTTGTAAAAAATACATGCAACAACTGTCTTTTAAAATATATAAATATATATATATATATATATATATCTCCAATATGAGCAACAATTCTTTCCAATGTACTGCAAATTCTTGTACAATTTGGACAGTTCATAATTGTGATTTGATTTACCTCTAGAGAGGATGCTCAATGGAACTTTTATATATACACTGTATTTTACTATAGATATAGTTAATTTATAGTGTGAGCTTTATCCAAGTTTTTGAGGGAAAATATTTGTCTCCTCATTGATGAGGAGGAGGTTCCTCATTATTTTTATTCACAAATTGTTAAGTGTTTATAAACTAAAAGAGAATTAATCGTGTCCATACAACTTCATATTTATATTATCATAGACATATATTCATATATCTGTGTATGCCTATTCATATTTTTACGTCTGCCGTAAAATAAATGTATGTTCATATTAATTATATATTTGCACTTTCGTGTCAATGTATTCATAACTAAATTGAATGGAAGGAAATGCTAGTAGTGTCCATTTTTGAGTCCATGGAAGCATTCAAATGTACACCTTAATAAATAAATAATTGGTATAATAATTAGATGAATATATAGTCATCACAAAGACAATACCGTCAAATGCTGTAATAAATGTTTAATCATATGTATTTTGAAAGTCTATTTAAGTTCGGAAAAAGATAATATTTACAAGACATTCCATTCTCTTTTGAACGCGGATGTTTTGACATGTGTTCATAACTTCATATATTAGCAAGAAAAAAAAAAAAAAAA
>JAESVK010000138.1:2257778-2271260 GCA_017140935.1 Hamamelis virginiana | reverse complement strand
GTATGCATGCCATTCTTCTTGCTAGTGACATTCCAATTTTTAAGGGGTTTTAGACAAGAAAGTCATGGCCGAATTAGTACGGCATCTTTTCTTAATTAATGAGAGCGGTGCTTATCTTATTCTATTCCAAGTTGGTCGACGTGGATCTCTCTCTCTCTCTCTCTCTTGGCGGCAGGAGGGCAAAAATGTCACGGTTTCTGAATTGTGTACATCATAATTAATACCACGTGGCATGTATGTAGGCATTTGACCTCATTGAAAAATCAATGGGAGGCAATCCAAAATGAATTACGCTTTTTCTTGAGAAAGCCAATTACATGTTTATCTTAATCTTCGTTACCAAAATTGTTTAATTCAATAGGGTCGGCCATAAAATTAGTAATACAAGGTAGGGCAAGATTATATATAGACCTGGCCATGCAGGGAAAGAAATTAAGGGGGTGGTGGGACATGAATACATGACTAGCTAGCATGCATTAAAGGGGAAAAAATACAGTTATTATAATCGTCATGGTCAAGCCAAACGTGCCCATTTGGAAAAGGTGACCAGGGCTCCTCTCCCATAATGCTTGCCTTCATATCATGTCGTCATGAAAAATCAATTATCTTATGAATGGATGGATATTTTTTGTCTGTGTCATATTTTATGATTGAGTAAATTTGATTGGTTCATCGGTCATTTTTTTCCCCATCACCAAACGATTGAAATTTACTCCCAATTCAAATTCCATTTAATACTGATAAATATATTTTGATGTATTTTGATGCGTTCAAATTCAAAAATTCTCTCTGAAAAGCAAAGATACATCGATATGAGATAAAAGTAACCGTACATCAAGCTTGATTTGTAGCTTTCTTATGGTCTTTGTAAATTGCTCTCTTAGACCATCTCCAATCATGTACTCAAACTCTTACTTAAATTGAGTAAAAAAGCTCCACTTGATATGGAGCTCTCCAATCATTTACTCAAATACTGCCAAACACACTCAAATCTACTATTATTTGCACAACCAAATAAAGCCCTTTTTTTCCTCTTCCCTTATTTGCACAACCAAACACAGTCTCTCTCAAACAAAGAGTGAGATCTGCAAATCGCTGAGAGAAAGAGAGAGAGATCTTTGCATAAATGATCATATTTTGATTTACTCGGGAAGAGAGATTGAGGAGCAGCCATGGAAGAGCAACCAGGAATTAAAGAGTTTCTCCAACGGTCATATTTTGATTTACTCAAATATTTGAGTTTGAACTCAATTTGGGTTTAAATTGAGTAAAACTCAAATTTGAAATAAGTTTTGAGTAAAGGTTGGAGAATAGTTTTTAACCTTTTTTTATCTAAATTTGAATTTGAGAAAGAGTTTGAAATAGGATTGGAGACTGTCAATATCATATTTCCAATTCCAAAATCCAAATCTAACCTAGCACTTTCAAGAATCATCAATTAGCTGATATCTAATCTCCTTTGACATTGATGGAGCCATCAACTTGGCCGTATTATCCTCGACCTCCTTAAATAGAACCCCATTCACACTCACTTTGTAATAGTCAGCACCTACTGTAAGTTGCCTTCCCTATTTAGACATGAGACAAATAATAAAATAAGAGCCATGGAGGGAACCTACGAGTTGCGGTGGGTTCGCGAAAGTTATGTCATTAAGCTCTATTAGGAATCCCATTGGCGAAATTTCCAGGCTTTTCCCTATATTATTATAGTTGACTAAAACAGAAGAAAAAAAAAAAAACCTTAATACAATTCCTCCTATATTGATTTTTAGGTTTTCAATAGATATTTGTTTAGCTAATTTGAAGGAAACTGTGAGTCACATTTTTATCGTGTGAATTAAGCGTATTGAAAATAGTCAACGACTTCATAATCTATTCTTGTTTGGCTCGGGTTCCCTTTATACCTTATTTTTAAAATACCATTTTAGGTCGAATTTTTCTTATGTTTGTCGTGTATGATAAAAATCGGAGTGATCCAACGATTAATTTTTGAAAAATATCATTGTGAAGGACTATTATATATTTTTTTTTATTAGTTAAAAATATCACAGTTCTTTATAATGATATTTCTTAAAATCTAACCGTTGGATCACTATGATTTTTGGCATATGTGATATGCATAAGAAAGATATCGAATCCAACGATTAGATCGTCAAAATATTTACTGTAAGTAGTGTTTTGAAAATGAGATCGATGTAAATATAGGTGTCAAAATAAGATGTTAAAGAAAACGTGACCCTTCTTGTTTTTGAGAAGAGTTATGAAAAAGTAATGATATAATACCCATTTGTCAATAATAGATTGAATAGGATTAGAACAAGGTAAGAGATTTGTTGCCTGAGAGCCACACTTGGTGAAGGGAAAGTCTCAATTTAAACTCCCGTAAGTTTCTATCTACTCTCTCTGGTGTGGGTGTCAGAGATGGTATCTCTATAGTTAAGAAATAGTTATTTTTATTTGAGATGTTTACCCATAGGTCTTATTTATAAGTTTTGTTTATCCAAAAATCCCGCAATCCTTTTACTTTAACCAAAAATCATTTTTAATAAAAAACACTTCAGTTTGTTATTTGATTTTGCAGAAACTGATCATTTTGCAGAAAACTTATGTGTAGTTCAGTTTTTGGAAAACTGATGCATAAATCAGTTTTTTGGAAGTGCTTGAATTTTTGGATTAAAAAAAAATTAAAATTTGAATTTTTAGATAAAGTGAAAAAATGATGGGATTTTTGGGAAAAAAAGACTCAAAATGGGACTTTTGAATAATTTTTCTTTATTATTATTATTATTATTATTTTCTAATTAAAGAGGTAGAGAAGTTGGGAGGAACTTATCTTAATTTCTTACATTTTACCGTATTGTCATCATTATCCCGTGTAAGCCGCACGCTGGGATGGACTAACAAATATAAAAACAAGGGGACATGATGCCATTTTTGCATATAGACAGCTCTTCTGTATAACAAGTCAATAAATCGGCTCACAGGTTAAACTTTGAATGCAAATTAATTTCGCTGCATGAAGACAGAAACCTGCATCCATCAAACCAAGCTCTAATATTAAATTTTGGTGGGCAGAGAAGGTTTCCTCAGTCGTACCATCTTCTTTGACCAAACACCCCATCCTCCTCCTCCCTCCCTCTCTCTCTCTCTCTCTCTCTGTGACAAGGTCAATAGCACAACCCTGAGGTAACTTCTAGTGTTGTAGTTGTTATCTTCTAATAGCCGTATAGACACACACATATATATATATATATATAGAGAGAGAGAGAGAGAGAGAGAGAGAGAGAGATCATTGAAGAAGAGATTGAGCAATTTTGCAGGGTGTTTCTGTCTCAAAATTAATGGAGAAACCAGCAGCACCTAAATCAAAGAACAAGATCATGAAGTTTCTACCAAGAGCAGTTTCAGCAGTAACGTTCCAAAATCTTCCTTTCAGCCCAGGCAGAGAAAAACAGAGAGCATCAGCATACGCCGGCCCCGGCGGCAGAGGATTCTCCGGTCCCATCATCTCCATAATTCCGGCAGAAGCTCGAAGGAATTCAAAGAAGAAAGAAAGCTACGACGCTCAAGAACCCACTTCACCAAAAATCTCATGCATGGGCCAAATCAAGCACAAGAAAAAAATTCACAAAAGCAGAGAATTAGCTAATAAGCCCAAAATTTCATCTTCTTCTTCTTCAAAGTCTAATTCTTCTTCTAAAGAAATAAAGAAGCAAAAATCATCGATTCGAAATATATTTCGTGGGGCAAAATTACCAGGAAGAAAGTCTGATTCTTCTCTGGCTGATAAACCACCATTGCCAAACAAAGCACCTTCTCTGAGCCAGGTAAAGAGGTTTGCTAGTGGCCGTGATACGTTTGCTAATTTTGATTGGACGGCTCAGATTGCTCCGGTGGACTCAGATCACCGGAATTATTATTCCGATGAAGAGAGAAGAGACAGTGAAGAAGAAGAAGAAGAAGAAGAAGAAGATATTATAATTCCTTTCTCTGCTCCTATGATGGTTGGTGGAGGAGGAATTTCTTTGGAACCAAGGAAAGAAGTAAACTTATGGAAGAGAAGAACCATGGCTCCACCTGCACCTCTTCAATTGAAGAGCGTGGTCAAAAAATCATATTGATCATGAATTAATACTCCAATTTCTTTATATTTTTTTGTTCTTTTTTCATTTAGTCTTTTTCAAAGCTAGATTCTGCTTTGTTCTTGAGGTTCTGTAATGGTGCAAATATTGGAATACTGCAATTGGCATGATGATGGGTTTTCTGTAATTAATATACATATATATGCATGCACAGCCATACATATATACATATATATAACTATTGAAACCACAAACATTTCTTATAATTTCTCTATCTTTTGTTTATGATTTGGAGAGTTAGCTTTAAATTGAAGTGTTTGATCTTACAAGCAAAGTTGTTTATTTAAGTTCTCTAGTCATGGGTGGTAATTTATCATTCAACTGATCATTCATAAGGATTATTTACCATTATCCAATCATTTCTTGTGGCTTGCTTGTGGGTAGCTTATACAGCCAGCAGCCGCAATGGAAGTTTGACAATATCAAGCAATGAACTGGCTTCTCTGTCATTTCTTCCAAAATTAATGTACTTTAAATTTTTCTAGCTAGTCCAGAGTCCTTTTCAGCCATTTCTCATCTTGGCAGCAATTTTTTGTTTGAATTTTTGATTTCTGGTAAGCTGTAAAAATCGAATTCATGATTTATACTCTTTCCTTTCAATGTCATGCAACCTGCATGATTGTGATACAATAACTTTGAATTTATGAAATAGAGAACATACTGTGGTAAATTTAATGTAAAAAAAAAAAAAAATTCCTTCAGATCGAGAAGTTAAACGTACTCACCAACTAGAACTGGCCCAGTTGTGGGATTGGAGAAATTGATCTTGAATTCGAGATTTCTTAGTAGCATGAAATTGCGTTATTTGATGTTTATATATATATATATATATAGGGACAGGTTCCCTTACACCCTATTTTGACACTTATGTTTACATCTCATTTTCAAATACAATTGTAAATAGAAAATTTTGAGAAACCGACCGTTAGATTAGATACTTATCTCATGTTTGTCATGTATGAAAAAAATCGAAGTGATCCAACGGTTAGTTTTTAAAAAATATCATTTTGAAGAACTATTAGTTTTTTTATTAATTAAAAACATAACAATTTTTTATAGTGACATTTCTTAAAATCTAACCGTTGGATCACAATGATTTTTGGTATTCTTGATATGCATAAGAAATGTATTGAACCCAACGGTCGGTTCGTCAAAATATCTATCATAGATAGTGTTTTGAAAACGAGGTGTAAACATAGGTGTCAAAATAGGGTGTAAGGGGAACTTGACCCATATATATATATATATATATATATAGAAAAATGTTCCAGTTAGTATTTGCTGACTTTAAGTTAAAGTAAGCAAATAACACATACCTTTGGATTGGAATCTTGAGATGAATCTTCCATTAAGTGAATGAGAATCCAAGGCAGTTGTTATTTGCTGACTTTAACTAAAGTAAGCATTTGCTGACTAGATCACTTCTATATATATATATAAAGAGCTTCTCTTATCAGCATTTGCTCACTTTAACTAAAGTGAGCAAATAACAGGAACCCTTGGATTCCCATTCACTTAATGGAAGATTCATCTCAAGATGAGAATCCAAGGGTTCCTGTTATTTGCTCACTTTAGTTAAAGTGAGCAAATGCTCACTAGAGAATTTTTCTATATATATATATATAACAGAGGTGCTATGGTCAGGTGCACTTGATGCTTTTAGCATCAGGTGCCCTCTTGTAACACCACTTGCAGTGCAAATTTTGGAAAACTGATCGTTGGATTAGATACTCCTATCATGTATGTTACGCTTGCCAAAAATCATAATGATCCAACGGTTGGTTCTGAGAAAACTGACTATGAAAAAATGATAACATTTCAAAGAACAAAAAAGTCAGTTTTTCAAAGTTACATTTTCAAAAACCAACCATTAGATCACTGTGAATTTTGGCAGACATGACATACATGATAGGAGTATCTAATCCAACGGTCAGTTTTTCAAAATTTTCACTGCAAATGACTTTACAAGAGGGCACCTGATACAAGATGCATCAGGTGCACCTGATACAAGATGCATCAGGTGCACCTGATATTAGAAGCGCTCTCTCTCTCTCTCCATATATATATATATGGAGTCTAAACTTGAGAGAGGTAGGTCTAGTTATTAAAATTTTATTCTCTATTTATAGCTGGCTTAAAATATGGTTCAAGGTTTTTAGCACTTTGTTTTGGTAAGAATTGTAGCATTTCAATACCTAGGTTTCAAACTTTCACTATATTGTTATAATACGTCGTTAATGGAATGTTAGTCTAATGGCATGTATCCTACTTTTAGATGATCCAGAGTCAACTTGAAATTTTTTATTTTCTCAAGAAAAAAAAACACATTATATTAGTTCTCCAAATCTCTTGGACACTTGATTTGTTCAATCATATTTGCATTGCACATACTGACATACCACCTACTAGCAAGTATAAAACACACTTGGCCTGCTTTAAATATTGTCAATTCTCACCTACCCTTTAGATTTTAATAGACATTAATTTCACCAAAAATAATTCCAATACAGAAGCAAGATTCTCAAATTGCAAATCACATCCCATTAATTCAATGTATTTAGGTGGGGAAAGTACTTCTTTCAAGGATGATGCACATATATCTACCACCGCAATTATATATTTATATGAGTTGCCATCTTTATCGAATGCCTTGGCTTGTATCGCCATTTTCCTTTAATGGAATATAAAGAAGACAATAACAAAAGGGTGAACTTACCATTTTGCTATATTTTATCATTTTTCAAAGAGTTTAAAGCAAGCTTTTCACTAATATGTTTCAATGTGTCTTCGCATTTGGGACATGATTTTAAGGGAAAGAGGAGGGTTAAATAGCCCAACTTGAGCCCCATGGTTGTGTCGCCCAAGGATTTGTCCATATGGACTCCCCTCGACCATATATATATATAGTCCGGTCTTGTGTATATACGCTGACTTTAGTTAGTATGAGGGATACATATTTTGAAAAACCGAAAGTTGGATTGAATAGTTTTCTTATGGATATCATGCATGCCAAAAATTACAATTATCCAATATTAATTAGCATTATATATATCTATATATGTGTGTGTGCCCGCCGCCACGTATATGTAGAGTCATGATCTTATAAGGACGACCTTATACTTCTTATGCTCAACTCACTTTCACTGTGATGAGTATCTAAAAAAACCGACCATTAAATTATATAATATTTTTATGTTTATCATGTATATCTGTTAACCGTCACAATAACTCAATAGTCAGTTTTCAAAATATAGAAAGCCACTATGATATAATGCATGTTTTGTAATTAATGGCATTGGAAATTTCAATCATACCAAACATTTGGTACTTTTGCCGATGATTTCATGAAAAAAATAAAAATAAAAATTCACTAGTTTAAAAATGAATTCACACCTTCTGGCACTGTCGGCACAGACCCAGGTTACAAAATATTCATGACTCAGCTCCGACTCGAGATTGGAACTAGAAAACGTTGGATCCTAGAACAAGAGTAAAGGTCATTTAAATAAATATATAAATAAAAAACAATTTTAAAATCATATGATCGTGACAAGTTCTGTAGCTAGCTGCCTAATTTTAGTTTTTGTCGTGGCATATGATCGGCCACGCATATATGTCTGGCCACAATGGTAAGATCACATAATAGATTGTGTAGTTTTGTATTTTTGTGCTCTAATTTCTATGAACACAATTCCCCCTCCCTATCTTTCACATATGACTATTTATGCTGCATTCCCTCATCCTGTCGGGATTCCCCCCCCAAATGATAGAAACTTTTTTTTTACTCCAAATTTTTATGAAAATAATAAATGGGTTCTAATGAGTTATTAACAGTGTTATTAAATTCGGACCGGACCGGCCGGTTCAACCCGTTGGATCGGGAACCAGTCCCTTATTCGGCTAATTCAATCCTCAAAAACCCATTTTTCAAATAAACCATTCAACCCGGCGGGTCAACCGGTCAAACCGTTTAAAAAACCGGTCAACCCGGGTTTTTTTTAAAATAATTTTTTAAATTTTTTTTAAGGCGCTAAAATGACTAAAATAGTCCCAATATTTGTAATGACTGCACATAAATTCAAATATATGAATTGATTGTACAAATATTTAAAAAAAAATTATATTTTGAATCATTTATAGCTTTTATTCTAATAAATAATTAAATAAATAAATAAATAATATATTTATGACGTCACGGTTCAACCCGGCGGTTCAACCGGTTGACCCTTAACCAGGTAACTTTTCCGATTTGATCAACGGTCCAGTTTTTAAAACAATGGTTATTAAAGACTCGAACCGATATCCATACCCTAAACGTTGTGATACATGTCATTAAACTAAAAAAGGTTATTGACAACTTTGTTGGAATTTGATCGGTCATTCTTTAATTCTGTTGGAATTTTTTTTTTAATTTTTTTTTTTCTATTCCAAGCTGTTTTGAAACTAACAAATAGATATTAATGTGCCTTATGGACTCGAACCCAATATCCATACCCTAAAAGTAAGCAAACATGCTATTAGATGAATGATGATCCTTTGCTTGGATTTTTTTGGTGCTCGGGTGATGTGTCATGATCTGGATCATCTGTGCATCACCTAAGTGAAAAGTAGAACATTCAGATCATAACACATCACCCAAGTATACCCAAACCCAAGCAGCTATTAGACCAAAAAGCTACCGACAACTCTATCTGGAATTAATTTGGTCAGTATAAATTTTCCATTTTTTAATTTTTGGACAGACTCCATTATCCATTTCTTTGAAATTTTCATAAATTGGTCCAAATTTTTATCACAATTATTAAACTAAAAATATAGAACCCAAAAGACTAAATCGTCGTATATTTCCATTATTTTTTCAAAATATTTCCACTTCTACTCCAACAATTTCCCCATCTTTATTTAATTTGGGTACCCAATTAAGCTAGAATATGGTTGACTAAGTTGGCTCTTGATGACGAATTTTAAAACCATGCATTGGAGAGAGTTATAGGAATATAGGAATGGTTTAGGGATGGATTAATTAGAGTTAATTATTCGACATTTTGAATGGTTCTATGACATTGATTTCACGAAAGAACTAAACCAAATTTTGAGATGAACTCACCTGTTGACCCGGCTGCACAGTCTACAAAATATGCAGCATTCCCAACTCAAAGATGGGAACTCTAAGATTTTGTCCAAGAGATTAAATTAATACCACATAAATCACTAATTTGGACCCATTAAATGTTGGCTAGCCCTGCATGAAAACAACGTATTTAGCTTTCAATTATTTTAAAGGATTATTTGAAATATATAAAATTTCAATTGCTCTACATAAATTGGTACATAAAATGGCAGCTTCCATTTGTTGTAGGGGCTATTTGGTTATAAGATAGAAGAAAATGCCAAAATATGGTGCCAATGTATTATAATACATTGATGTCAAAATTTGGCATTGGAGCCATTTGGGGTGTCAAATTTTGAGGAAGTTATAAGAATGATGACACGTGTTAAGAAGAGAGAAGAAAAGAAGTTATAGAAATATGCAGGTAATAAGGACACGTAGTGGGAGAAGTGACAGTTATAAGTGTGAGAAGTGGGCCATGATTTGAGGAAGTGTGAGAAGCGGGCTATTGCTTGGACGGTTAATGAGCTTCAACCCAAAGGTGTATATAAAGAAGATCTCGCAGCAGAGATAGGGGAACAACTCCAGCCAACGCAAGCTACGTACTCAAAGCAATTTTTCTTTTCAAGCTTCTTTTCAAACTCTTAGCTCTTAGTTTTAGTTTTTGTAGTCAAGGTTTAGATAGTAATTTTATTATCTTTCAAATTAAATTGTTTTAGTTCTATTTAGATTAAGATTAGCATTAGTTTCTGAGTCTGAAATGAAGTTCAATTCATATTTTGCAAAGTCAAACAATGTAAGTATTTCTCATTCATTTGCTTTACATTTTGTTTATGAAATGTTCTGTTTCTGATTAGTTTATCCTATTTTAATTGTTTAAGTTTTTCCAAAATGTAATCAGATGGTGATGCACGCTTTCAAATGGTCAAAAAATCTACTTAAATGATAGATTTTGGAAAAACTTTCTTCTACAAAGTTGTTCAAAATGATGTTTTCTAGTGGATAAAGCGGCTAGTTTTCTTAAAAACAATGTATTTTTTCATAAAACAATAAAAAATCAAAATTGGTGAGGGTGGGCTAATAATAAGAGGGTGTGTCAACATCCGCTCCCTTTAAAAATGGGCTGCAGGCCAACCCGTTCCCACCCCAAAACCTGGAGAATGGAGTTCTCAACTTCTCATAGACCAGTGTTCCACTTGGCACTTTCTTTGTCCTAATACAGACCTGAACTAAGAACTAGGACTAGTATATTATTATAAAAATTAGTAATTATGCAAAAATCTGAGCCTCTTTTGCCTTTTAAAATAGAAAATATTATCCAAAAGTCATTGAGTTTGGAACTTTATACAACGAGGTCCAATTTTATACTACGAGGTCCATGAGAATTTCAAATTCCTTTGATATAAAAAAATATTCTTGGACTTAGTAGTATAAAACACTCATGTTAGGGACTTTTGTGTATGTTACCCTAAAAAATAAAGAAATAAAATTCAACGTCACATTTGGCACATGAATACGTAATGCAAAATACTCTTTTTCCCATCATTTTATCTCAATGTTTTTATCCCAATTTATATTGGTAGTTGATGTAACACTTTAGGGCGCATTTGGATAAGTTTCTACTTTCTGCTTTTCTACTTTTAGAAGTAAAAAAAAAAATAAAAAAATTTTGATATTTTCTTTAGTACAAAATCTTGATAGTTACTTTTAAAAGTTGAGATAATAAGAATTTCTGGCTGCGTTTGGCAAAGCTTCCACTTCCAGATTTTTGCTTAAAAAAGTAGAAAAATGGAAGTTTTGGTAGCAAAGCACGTTTGGTTCGTCAAGTTGCTTTTTACTACATGAAAGTAACTACCACAACTTTCAAAATTTGTGGAAGCAAAAAAAAGTTGCTTTCACTACTTTTTTAAGTAGAAAGCGGAAGCTCTTTTGTGACCGGCCCATGCATCGAATCCCCGTAGATGCAAAAAAAAAAAAAAAAACTTGAAGCAGCCTTATTTCTCCCGAGCCATTCCTCCTCTCTCCCTCTCTCTCTCCATCTCTCTCATTCTCACTACCCTAGCGACCAGAAGCCCTCGCCTCACACCAGCAACCAGCTCGCCGTCGCACCTGCAACCAGCTCGCCGTCGCAACAGCGTAAGAGGGCTCGCCATCGAACCATCATCCTGCTCGCCGTCGCACCAGCAACCCGCCGTCGGACCGCACGTTGCTTCATCCGCTTCAGGTAACACTTCTTCTTTTTTTTTGGTACTTCCTTTCATCCATTTTCTAAGCAACCGATAGAGTATTGGGTCTGACTTCTGATTGAGTTGGTTTAAAGTGTATTTGAGGGTTTTGATTTCTGGGATTGGATTGAATAGGAGATAGATGTGTTTGAGGACTTAATTTTCATCTAGGGTTTGATTGAATTGCTTTGGAATGAATCTCGGAATCTTGTTTTATGATTTTATTATTTGAGGTTTGATTAGATCACTGTGGAATGGAGTTTGAGAATTTAATCTGGGTTCATCTGGGTGTTTGATTATATCGATCCAGAATGGATTTCGAGGCTTTTTTATTGTTGGATTAGATTGAATTGGTTTAGAATGGATTCAGTGACTTGAATTTTTCCTATGCTCTATGTTTGGTTGCTGAGAAAAGTTATGCAAAGAAATGAAAACAAAATGTTCAAGTTCAGGTTTTCTCATCATTTGTGTCTCGAGACTACAAGAGCCTCCATCAGACTAAGCCTTATGCCCTTGTACAATTACTTGGCTTAGTTTCGAGTTTTTCAATGTTTTGGAGCATAACAACATAAACCATAGGAGTTCTATTATCTCTTCATTTTCCTCAGGTTTCTTTGCAACCAATGGAGAATGAGGGTATGATTGATCACTTATCTAGTTTCTGTTTGGATCTCAAAAAGAGCAAGGGAAAGGAATGGAAAAAGCTTAAAAATGCCTCAAACAGGAATCCATTACAGTGTAATTTTCAGCACATTCCTTTCCTTTTTCTTGGTCCAAACAGAGCCTAAGTTATGTGGGAGCTAAGAAGCTTATTTTTTCTGGGATTAGATACTAGAGTTTATAATTGATATTGAAAACTTCATTTCATAATTCATCAGGTGTTAATTTAATCAGGGTAACATGAATACTGCATTAGCCATTAATAGAGAAATGTTAATTTATTTTTTTCATCAGGGTTAATCAACTCTGACCTCCGCTCAGAAATGTTAATTTATTTTCGCCTCACATCAGGTGTTAATTTATTTTTTCTGGGATTTATCAAGGAGGGTAACATGAATACTGCATTAGCCATTAATAGAGAAATGTGTGAAAATGGGTTTTCACCTAATGTTGTCACTTACACCAGTTTGATTAATGGATTCTGCAAAAGCAATAATATTGATCTTGCTTTGAAAATGCATAATGAGATGAAGAACAAGGGCCTTGAATTGGATGTTGTGGCTTATAGTGCTCTGATTGATGGGCTCTGCAAAAGAAGAGACATGGAAAGTGCACAGGATCTTTTCTCTGAACTCCTTGAAGTTGGTTTATCTCCAAATAACGTTGTTTACAACAGCATGATTAGTGGCTTCAGAAATCTAAATAATATTGAAGCAGCACTTGTCTTGCACAAGAAAATGATCAGTGAGGGAATTCCATGTGATTTGCAAACATACACCAAGAAATCCTATGTTACTTCTATATTTTTCGTCCCATTCAATTAGTTTCTATGTTCGGTTTTTGCATAATGATGGAACTTTAGTTGAATTCCTTCCTGTTTATGTTATTTACATTTCTGTGTTGTTCTCTTGCAAATCTAATAATTGCACTAACACATCTGTCTGTTATGAAAAATGCAACTAGAGATGCTATGTTTGATGATTATGGGACGAATGACATTGACTCACAGAGTGACGCACATGTAGCAGCTAGCACATCTGAAGACAATGTTGAGATAAATGTTACTCAAACTCAGTTACGTTATATGGCTAATATTCGCGATGAAATTGCCCAAGATATGTGGGTAGCAAATCAAAATGATCATGTATCATGAATATTTTGGAATACATCTTGTTGTTATTTGTAGTTTTTATTTATTGCACTTTTGACATATATGTATTTTTAATATTAGGATGGACCTTTTTAGTGGATGAATGATTTTTAATGTTTTTATAGCTTCTCCTATTTTGTTGTATCCAAAACATGCTTTTTGTTTTTTGCTTTTTAAAACAGGTAGCAATTTTGG
>JAESVK010000138.1:2193523-2251417 GCA_017140935.1 Hamamelis virginiana | reverse complement strand
GAAGAATAGAGACGTCATTAATAAGTCGAGCGATATGGGAGGGGATATCCTCTCTAAGAGCATCTACAATGGAGAGCTCTCGTTTGGGTCTTTCATTTTCATATTTGGGAGTGCTACAGTGCCAAAATGGAGCTCCTATTATATTTGGTTATATTATGCTCTTTTGAGGGTACTATTGCGCTCTTAGAGCATCTCCAATGGACTTTCATTTGGAGTTGTCATTTCAAATTTGGGAGGCATGCCAAAAATAAAATAAAAAATAAAAAAATTCTCCAATGTTATGTCATCTATAGCTCCCAAATTTGGCAATGACACCAATGCTTCCCATATTTGAGAAATTATTTGGCAATTGTCATATCTCCCAAATACCCTATATCATACTTTCACGAATTTAAAACCCATTAAAGCACAATAGAGTAAAGTATGGGAGCTTCCCATTGGATCATAGTAGTGCCAAAATGGGAGAAATTCTCATTTTGGCATTGTAATACTCCTAAATATAGAAATAGAAGACCCAAATGAAAACTCCGTATTGAAGTTGATTCCATATTTGGCACAATTGTATCCCAATAGGCTTTAAATTGAAGGAAAATATGACAGTGAACTACTTTAAAAGCAATGTCATCACCAAATTTGGGAGTCATAAATAGTACCCACTGGAATACTTCTTTTTTTTTTTTTTTTTTTCCAAATTTGACAATAACAAACCAAATGAAAGCCCACGGAAAATATTCTAAAAATTATCCAAATTTAAAGAGGCATATGAGATCTGAAACACTACTTCGAATGACAACTCAACTCTAATTCAAAATTTAAATGTTGAAAAGTTGTTGCAGTATGTCACAGTGGAATATAACTTGATTTATCAAACATTTATGATCCAATAAATACCCAAATCCTCAATTCCTACCTCTCATTCACTCCATGCCCTTTCATTCGCCAATTTGGAATATTTGTCTTCAATAATGCCCACTTTCCCATTTATTTTCCTGAGTAGTGGTGGGGTCCGCCCGCTATAGCAAAACTGTTGTGGCAGTCCCTCTCGTTAGAATATTCAATCCAAGTAAAGTTTCACAATTTCAATTGGCAAGACCCATCACCTTTCAAGGCGTTTTGGCTGATATCTTCAACATTGTCCCACCCTTGAGGAATTTTTCCTTCCTGCCCTGCTGTCCCCATTATTTAATAATGCTATACCTCCTCCACTTGACCATATGTCCTTTCAATGGCCTTTCATTTCCCACTTTAAACCATAACCCTTAATTAAAAATTAAAAAAAAAAGTTAATGGAAGAATTAAAAGAAAAATGTTATGAAGTTCTGAAAAATTATTTCAAAACTATGTCTCAAATGTATGGTCTTAAATGATGATATAGTAAATTCAATCTATTGAAAGATTTGTCCCACATCGGTTTCTCACACCACCCAAATTTGATTAATAAGTTCTAGAGACCCTCCACTTGATAATTTAAGTTGTTGAATTGGATCCTGATTTTTAACACAATCCTTAAAAAAAAAAAAAAAAAAAAAAATCCTCTCAATTCTTGGAAATAAATTTAGTGAAAATTTTTTTTATAATGTATAGAATCATTCAGACCAAAACTTAGATCAAATTATGAGAATAGATGGATAGCATAATGAAAGCAGAAATTCTAAATATTGCCGCGTCATATGGTTGACATAATTTGAAATTTTTTTTTTCCTGTATTAATGTGGTAAGCCAAAACCATGTGATGTTTTCACTGCTTTTAAAGACAACAAAACAAAAGCAAAAGCCCAAAAACAAAACAACCACCACCACCACCAAAATAATGTGTGACCAAAGGCAACCCCCTGTGCACGTTAAATTGAAAGGTTTGATGAAAGACTAGAAGAAGGGGAAATTCATGGTTCCATTAAGATTTGGTCTCATGCGACCCGTGACCAGGCACGTGCTGGACTCGACAGAGTTTGATTAATTTAACTACCTCTATCACCATCTACTACGCACCAACTATTATTTTAATTTAATAATAAAAACGATGATAAAAAAGGAGAACAAAACTCCTAATTATTTTAACTCCTATGTAAAACATTCTCAAATGGAAAAGATTTGAAATTAATGCATGAAATAAAAACTCATCAATCATCCCAAAATTTTCATTACAAATAAATGCGTTACCTCAATAAGTCAATAGTGATAAATAAATTTTGCTACGCAGAAACAACTCTTCCATGCATATCATTAATAAGACATTGGGAAATTAAACATATTGCTCCCTCTGTCTTATAAAGATAGGTCTTCTTTCTTTTTTTAACTCTCCTAAAATGATAGTTCATTTTGAAAAGTCAAATTATATTTCTTTTAACTTTCCCATATTACCCTTTATTATTCCAAAAATGCCTTATCATGACACCAAATGCAATTGTAAAAAATATGGTAGTTTTGGAAATAAAATGTAAACAAATCACAAAATAATGCATTAATAAGTTTTCTTAATATGCGTATTTTTTGAAAGAGACCTATTTTTATGGTACGTATGGAGTATAATTGAACAAAAAGTATATATTATTAATTATATTCATAAATTATTTCAAGTACTCAAAATTTAGTTTTGAAACTACCTATAAAATTTAGGCACTGTTTGGATTTGTTTTTTATAAGTACTTATTTGCTTTTTTGAAAATTTTTCTAAGAAATTATATATTGCAAATTTTTACAAAAGCATATAAGTACTTATAAAAAATAAATCCAAACGGTGCTTTATTAAATTAAAAGAATCAAGTTAAAAATATTAAAACTTGTCAATATTTTTCATTTTTCTGCATGAAAGTAACTAGCCTTCGAGTTTTCTAAAATATTCTACCAAAAAAATAAAAAAGTTTACTAGAACAACTTTTAATGAGTATGATTAATTATAGAAAGGGAAGAAAATAATATAGGTGTATACTGGGGCCGAACTACACGGCCCCTTCACTTTCTAAAAATTGTTACCAAAATTTGTTATTATATAGACATATTTTCTAAGGGAACGGATGTTGACACACCCTCAAGCTATTAGCCCACCCCCACTAATTTTGATTTTTTACCGTTTTATGAAAAAATACATTGTTTTTAAGAAAACTAGCCGCATTGTCCACTAGAAAACATCATTTTGAACAACTTTGTAGAAGAAAGGTTTTCCAAAATCTATCATTTAAGCAGACTTTTTTTGGCATTTTTTACGAAATATTTTGTAAAAATAATAAATGATCAAAAAGTATACTTAAATGATAGATTTTGAAAAACTTTCTTCTACAAAGTTGTTCAAAATGATGTTTTCCAGTGGACAGCGCATTTAGTTTTCTTAAAAACAATGTATTTTTTCATAAAAAGGATAAAGTCAAAATTAGTGTTGATGAACTAATAGCTTGAGGGTGTGTCAACATCCACTCCCATTTTCTATACATAAGAAGTAAAGCATCCCACGGCACCCCACCCCACACTTTCCCTAGCCTCCACTGCCAAAAAAATCACTTTCATGTCTAGGTCCTATTAATATATTTTATTTTTATCTTTACCAATTTATCGTTCATTTAATTTCCATAAAAATATAGAAAAATAAAAAGGAAAAAGAAAGAAGTTTTCAATCCTGTATTAATATAAATTTTAATTAAGTAAGAATAGTATTATTCACTCTAACAAAAGTTGCAAAGAATTTCTAGGAAAGATTATTGAAGTAAGCTTGATCTAGGAATTTTCAATTAAATTTTTTTAGAAAGAAATTTATTCTTAAACTTATTATATTTTAAAACTTATAGTTTTGAGATTTTGGTACCCAAAAAAAAGATCTGGTTCCGCCAGTGGGGGCATAGCAAATGACGATGCCTTTCTCTCTCTTTATAATCCTAATCATATAAAGCAATGTCGACCCACTTTCACTAAGATATGTATTTTGAAAAATCCCTTGTAGATTAGATACTCTTCTAAACAAAAATGCTGTTATCAAGTGAACCTGATGCATCTTATCAGGTGCACCTAATGCAAGATGCATCAAGTGCCCTCTTCTAGAGCCACTTGTTGAATATATTTTTGAAAACTAACAGTTGGATTTGATGCTCCTTACATGTATATCATGCCTGTCAAAAATCACAGTGATCCGACGGTTGGTTTCTAAAAAAATGTAACTTTGAAAAATTGTGGCTTTTTTGTTCTTTGAAATGTCACCCTTTATTCACAGTTGGTTTTTTCAGAAACCAATCTTTAGATCACTGTGATTTTTAACAGGCATGATATACATGAAAAGAGTATCAAATCCAACGGTGAGTTCTCAAAAATATACTCAACAAGTGGCTCTAGAAAATAGCACCTGGTGTAAGAATAACAACACTTATATATATATATATATATATATATATCAGAGGTGCTGTTATAAGGTGCACCTGATGCCTCCTCTACAGCCATTTGTGATTAAATTTTTTAAAAATTGACCGTTGGATTAGATACCCCTATAATGTATGTCATGTCTGCCAAAAATCACAGTGATCCAACGGTTGTTTTATAAGAAAACTGACTGTTAAAAAACTATGATTTTTTTGTTCTTTAAAATGTTATCATTTTTTAGCAGTCAGTTTTCACGGAAACCAACCGTTGGATCACTGTGATTTTTAGCAGACATGACATACATTATAAGAGTATCTAATCCAACGGTCAGTTTTTAAAAATATTCATCACAGGTGGCTGTAGAGGAGGGCACCTGATACAAGATGCATCAAGTGCACGATGCATCAGGTGCACCTGATATTATTAGCAAGTCTGTATATATATATACAACAATAATCTACTAACTTTATAAAATAAGCATCAAATATTGGTGGTGAAGGATAAGACAGAGGAAGGAAACGTTACAAGATCCAAAAGAGGTGGTCCATTCCTGTTTCCTTCCTCCTTCCAGAGATAAATTAAGATCACGCGTAATAAGACAACAAGAGAGAAATTGATAGCTTATCGTTTCGTTATCTCTGAGCGATAAACAACGAAACAATACGACACAAAGCCAGAGATTGCCACCTTGCATTGTCCCCCCTATCTACTACCCATGTGCATATGCCATGTCTTCCTCAACTCATGAGAAAATCTTCTATGTGCTCACGTGTACAAACTCATGCTGCATGTGACCCCATATCAATAAATCTAAACCGTTCAAAATATCCGCTAAGTCAATATACTGCTACTGCTACTGCTACAATAGAGGACATTAGGATAAATATAAATAAAGAGGATTTTTTGTTTTTTTTTTCTGTTTCTTTAACTGTTGTTTCATCTTCTGCAGCTACAGCTGTTTTTCCAAAGTCCTCACCAACACACGCATTAATTAAAAAAACAAAAACAAAAACATAAAAACATAAAAAACAAAAACAAAAACAAAATTCTCGATCTCTTCCCTATCACAATAGTAGAAACTAGAAACCAAGATCCAACAACAAAACTGGGAAAAAAAATTGAAAATTACGAGATGACAATAAATAAAAATAGATTCGAAAAACCCAAGAGGGAAATTAGAGTAACAGGGGGAGGAACAGAGAATTGAGTGTTAAACTCACTCGATTGATTTGATTTGCTAAGATGATGAAGGAGGAGATTCAGGTTTTCTGCAGAGAATCATATGCATCGGAGTGAAAATTCCAGTCTCTCCACCTCTAGTGAGAAAATCAGCAGTCTTGAAAAGCATCTCATGAACATCCACAGTTCCTTTCGGCGCAATTCCCAAGAAAGCGAGTACCATGATAACAATATGGTTCCGCCAGTAGGCGATTCTACCCATCTTCAACCTCGTCCACCATGGATTCGCCGGCGGTTTTGCAAGATCCTTTTGTCTCACTACTTCAAACCCTACTTTTCTCGCAGTCTCTGCAATATCCAAGTAGTTTCTCAATCCCGGCAAGGCATCGCCTCTCTCGATCCCCTGAATGACCTCCACGTGTTCAGGATCCTCGCCTCTGTATTTGTCCGTCGTCACCCACTCGTACGATACGTATAGAGATCCAGGCTTTATAACCCTAAAAATCTCAGCGTATACCTCTTCGAGTTTCGGCGCGTGACAGGTCGCTTCGATTGAGTACGCACCGTCGAAGGAGTTGTCGGCGAACGGCATTTCTAAGAAGTTTCCGCACACGACTTCACAGAGCGAGTCGAGACCGGCTTTTTTGTTGTGGAGGCGAGCGCGCTTCACTTGGTACTCGTTGATCGTGATTCCCACGACATTGGCGCGCGAGTGGGCGGCGATTGCGCGCATAGGACCACCGACTCCGCATCCGACGTCTATGATTTTGTCGCCGGGCTTGACATCGATGAGATCGACGGCCATCTCTTCGTGGAGGCGCGTGGCATCACGGTGAGATTTGCCGGGAACGGAAGGAGAGAAGTGGAAGGATTGACCCCAGCCCCACTCGTAGATGTCGGTAACTAAGTTGTAGAATGTGTCGACGAAATCTGGAACTTTCTCGGCGGTTTCGATCTCTTTAGGTCGGCGAAAGAAGGACCAATATTGTTTATAGTTGTCTTGGACATTCTCGGCGGAGATCGAACCGCCGGAGAGGTCTACGGCTCGCTTGCCCTTTTGTTCGGCTGAGCCGAGTATGCAGACGAACCAGTAGAGGCCGCCGGCAAGGAGAACAGCCGTACAGAAGAGACCCAGCGAGTCCATGAGAGAGTAAGTGGATGGAGAGAGAGTGTGAGAGAGAGAGGGGGGAAAGGAGACGTTTGAAGGGAAATAGAAGAATCTGCTTTCTCTCTTCTCGCTTCTTATCGCGTTTGAAAAGCTGGGAATAGCAGTGTGAGTGTGACGTGGTGTTTTTTTCTTAAGGATCTGTCTTTTTTGAAACGTTAAGCTAAAGTGCGCCGTGGTTAATTTTACCGGCTAAGGACTAAGTCTTAAAGGTTAACCTAATGGAAGGAAGGAAAGTAGGAGGGATGAACTTTCCTTCCTCAAGGGAAGGAAAGTCTTTTTCTTTCATGTGTGTTTGGTATGATTGATAGAAAAGTGGTTTTCTTCCTTCCATGTGTTTGGTAAACAAAGGGGAGGGAAATGATTTATTGTATTGAATTATAATTTTATCCTCTCATATTCAAATATATTTTAAATGCTTTTAATAATTTATAAAAATATTAAAAATGATTTGGAAGCCTTCACGTGTGCGCGCTCACATGTGTTTGTGTGTATATATATATATATATATAAAACAGTGGACCTGAGCATATATGTATAGGTGCTTGCTTGGAGAAGAAAGGGGGCAATTGTGGGTTTTCAAAATGTTAAAAGGGCAAAAAAATCATTGTACCCCATAAAATGAGCTTCCCTCCACTTTTCCGCCCAACTTTGGGCAGATGGCCAAAGGGCTCTTTTTCCTCCCCTTTTCCTCCCCCTTTTCCCTCCCCTCCTCCCCCCTCTCCTCCCCCTTCAGCCTTCCACCCCTTTTTCCTCCCCTTTTCCCTCCCCTTTTCCCTACTCTCCCTTCCTCCTCCCACTCTTCCCTCATACCAAACAGGCTGTAAGACTATTTTCATTTTCATTTTCATTTTCAATTTCAATTTCAAATAATATTCTTATGGGAAATATTTTATTTTAAGCAAAATCAACTAAAATCTTTGAGTCATTAGATTAAAATCTTAAGATGAATCATGTATTAAGTGAATGAATATCCAATAACTTGTATTCTTACCTGATTTTAGTTAAAATGAAATATAACTGGTAACATCAAGTCTCGTTAATTTCAATCTAAATCGAATTTTGGATACCCGATTTGTGTCTGGAATTTGGATCAAACTTGATATAGCTAGATAACTCTTTTATGCAATGCATCTCCAATCCAATTGAACTTATTATATGTGGAGTAGATTTATACATGATATGTCTATGTTTAATTAGATAAATCCGAGGCCTCCCTTTATAAAATATCTTTATAATTTTTATTTTATTACACTATGATATTATAATGTTCTTATCTTATCTTATATTAAAAAATATTAGATGATTTCAAATATGACATTAATTCGTATATAAATACTAAGTAAATAATATAATTCAAATTGAATTCCATTTTATTTTTTTTTAACATATAGAATTCTAATTTGTTGAGGTGCATTTAGTATTTCAAATATTATAAACTAAGATAGGATTATTTATATATGATGTCTAGTAATATTTTGAGAAAATTATTCAAAAGTCTCTTAATTTAGAGTTTTATATAATCCTAGTATATGAAAGCACACTAATATACTAATATAAAAATTTATCAACTATTCTAAGACACACTCCCTTCATCCTACAAAGATAGACCTTCTTTCATTCTTTGGCTATCCTAAAATGACAGTCCACTTTAAAAAGTAAAATTATATTTCTTTTAACTTTTCCATATTACCCTTTATTATTCCAAGAATGCCTTAACATAAGTCCACATGTAATTGTAGAAGAATGGTAGTTTAGGAAAGACAGGGGTAAAAAAGATCACAAATCAATGCAATAATGAATTTTTTTAATATGCATGTTTTTTTTTAAAGAGACCTATCTTTATGGTTCGAAAGGAGTATTCAATTAAGAATCAAAATCGTAATTTGATTTGATATTTTTAAGGTGAGACTTTTGACATATTGGGTAAAATTTGTTACATTTGGTATCAAAGTATATACCATATTGAGTCACGAAGAAGGCTATTAGGGGTGAGGGTTACCAGGAACAAAGTGCAAGCCATTTTAAAAAATGAAAAAGGGCAACCTTCCGGCAGAGTGGGAGTCATTGAGGATGTTGGTTACATAAAGTAAAGTACAAAAATTTGTGATGATGCTAAAAGCTATATTGTATTTTGATTTGATGTGTTATATCAATCTTAGAATTTTTGACATATTGATTGAACTAAATTCAGAACATAATAGCATCATAGAATCTCTCTATGCTTATAAGATCGTCTCAAGTTTAAATATTAATGCAATATATTTTGTGTGATATCGTAATGTTCAATCTTTTTTGTACAGAAATGAGAGAGAGTCGGGTGTTTGATAAACTTAAGAACCTGGCCAGTTTATGATAAGTCTGTCTGGTTTTTATTTAGTATTGTTTGGTAAATGCATTTTTTATGTAGATGAATTAAATCCTGTCTAGAAAATAAGACATGAGTATAGTTTTTTTTCAAACCAACTGTAAGCTGGTTTACATAAAAACCATATAATAGAAAGAAATTAGAACTAGTCAGATTCAGTTTTCAAAGTTCTCAAACAGGCCCTGTACTGTCATTGCATTGGGTATAAAATGATAGTCTCCATCCAAATAACAGAAAGAGACTAAATCAAATTCAATTTAACTTTCAAAATTTTCAAATAAATTCTATAAAAATTAAGCACCAATTGGCAACAATCATAGACTTATGTTGCAAGTGGCTGACAGCAATGAGTTATAGCATAGGACTCTCTTACACATTCATGTTACTCTCTGTCATAAAAATTAACCACATTTCTTGATATTTATGTTACTCTCTGTCACAACTCACAAGAATCTTCCCTTTTATTATTCATTCATCACATGCTAACCCTTTTTTTTTGTGTGTGTGTGTGTGAGGATTGGTATTTATTATATTAATGGGATTAAATCTTTAACTTATTATTAATAAGCAAGAGAATTTGCTTATAAAGAGAAAGACTTGATAATTTTTATTTATTTTTTATTTTTTTGAGATATATAAATGTTTTTATATATGTCTCACACTATTCGCATAATGAGATAAAAATCTTATTTGCGGGATAATAATATTATTTGTTTTGACACACTTTTTAATACTATAAATAATCAAACTGTTCAAGTTTAATTCGAAATTAATTCGAAAATTGATTCATTCAAGTTTGCTCATAAAATAAAGGATATTATAAGTTCAGATTTTATTTTAGAGTTTGGTAATTTATTGAGCCAAATTGAAATAGCCTACTACTTTACTCGACTAAATTCGTTTCATTTTTATATAAATTATGCGTGATTAACTAGGAGGAATAAAGCCAAAATTTACTTAATTTTTTCGAATTTGGCTACTACAAGTCTAGAACTAGGCCAAGTGGTCCAAACTCTATTCTTAATTAATATTAGTGCGAGATGATTTTGCCCATTGAATTTTGTCATATAGAGGTTTGGATAATATCCTCTAGCCTTTTCTCGATGGAATTCATGATTCCATAGAGTAAAGAGGGGTCCTGCATTTTTTTTTATTTTTTATTTATTTATTTATTTTATTTTATTTATTTTTTGTAATTTTGTCTTGCTTACTTACTCTACAGATAGTAACAATGTTGAATGGACAAATTACAACCAGACAACCTTTGTTTGGATTTCAAAATTTTTAATAAAAACTGAGAGAAAAAATGCTTTAAAATGTTATAAAAAGTAATTAATTTATAATAAATTTTCAGTATTTTTCTTTTTCTTATTATTTTCGAAATCCAAACAAAGCCCTCATAAACCTAGAAAAGGGTGTCTTTCATTTCCTTTTTTTAAAATTTTTTTGGATATATATATATGTGTGTGTGTGTGTGTTTTCCAGATATTGACTTTCAGCTCATAGGTAATTGTGAGATGTATATTTTAAAAAATCGATCTTTGGATTAAATTAAAGAGAATGGTGGGAAGAACAATGTCCCACCCCCACCCCCACAAGAAAAAATTGTAAAATAAAAGAAGTTGAACAGGCTAAATTGTTTTATCCATAGAGGTACATATAAAACTCAGTTCTATTAATATAATGATTGTTTTGTGTTAATAGAAAGGAGGTGTGTTTGGATAATCAGCAAGACCCGTGTATGTAAGTTCATATGATTTCTTGTGACGAAATAAGTCAAGAAATCTGTGCTCCAAAGATACAATAATGAAAACAACAAAAATTTGTACACCCTAAATCAAGAAAGAGTGATTTTTTTTTATTTTTTTATTTTTTTTTTGGCATTAAAGAGTGAAAGTTTTGAAAATCCACCTTGGGGAAAGTTTAAGGGGGAAGGGGATGACATTGCATTGTGAATGACTATATCTGTATAAAAAATAGGATTATATTAACCATGCGATAGCCTCATTGAGTATAATCTCAAAAAAAAAAAAAATAATAATAATAATAATTCATTGGATAAATTGAACATCCATTTTGCATGCTTTAATATATAGGGCTATGTACCCACAAGTTCCTCAAATGAGTATTTAATACCATTAAATTCAAAAATCAGTTTAATATAATAAATAGACAATAAATTTTGGAAATATGGAAGGCCTCATGGTATAAAATTGGATTTCGTGGTATACAGCTCCAAACTTGGAAACTTTTTGATAATTTTTCCTAATATGTATTGCTGTAATGTTAAAAAAAAAAAAAAAGGAAAAACAAAAAATTTTTTAAAAAGTGTTTTTTCACCGTTGGGTGTATGGTTGTGACTGGAGGGTGGAAAGTGGTTTTCATGCACACTAAGCGCCCGTTTGGATTGACAATCACAAGCTGGAAAAGCAGCTTCTCAAAGCTCTTCTGCAGTTTTGGTTCGTTTGGCAAACTTTGAAGCTGCTTCAAAATCACAAAAAAGTAATTTTGGGAGAATCCGGTTCCAAAGTAATTCACAAGCTGCTTTTGTGATTTTATTATTGAAATACCCATTTTGCCCTTTAACAATTAACTCCAACAAAATTTATTCCTTCCATATCCCACCCTTAACTCACTTTTATATTAATATTTATAAACCTTCACACTTACCTTTTATATTAATATTTTAAATTTTAATTAAAATATTATTTATTACTTTATTATTAACTATTTTTATATTATATTTATTTATAATTATAAATAAAATTATTTTTAATTTTATTACCAAGGGTAATTGTGTCAATTCATAATTAAAAGCAACTTCTTCATATAATATCCAAACAGGCAGTAAAAGCACTTCTAGTGCCAAAAGCACTTTAAAATAGAGTATCAAAACGCAAAATATCCATTGGAACTATTTTGAGAAATAAGTTCAAATAATTGCCCAAACTACAAATACAATGAAATAGAATGAGTTAATCGAGATACAAACGTGACAAGAAGTGAAAAAATAATTTTAAAAAAATTTCAATATTATTTTTTATGATTTGTTGGGGGTAAATGTCATATACTTTATATATTTTCAAAACAAAAGGAGTAAATTATATGATATCTATGGTATAGCTCAATTTCACAAAATGAATTTCAAAAATTTCACAATCAAATAAATAATTCTTTAAATTATAAGTTAGTTAAAATTAAATAAATAACTATCTCAAATATAAATTAAATTCACAAAACTCCCTCAAACTTCACACAAACGAGAGTACTAATCGAGAAGAACAAGTATTATATATTTATAGTTTAGAAGTGATAATTTTAAAGTTGGTAATTCTGTATCACCCGACACTTTAACCCGAAATTAAAAATCACCCTAATGTATCGTGGTTGGAGTGATGTATGAAAATGAAAAAAGCAGTTTAAGACGAGAAAGCTCACCACTCAAAACATGACACATCAGGTGGTGATTTTTAATTTTGAATTAAAGTATCTGGTGCTATAGTATTTTTCTTTTAAAATTTATCGAAGCTAGTTTTGTGAACCTATTTTATTGTTTTATTTATTTATTTATGAATAATATACACTACTATCCTAAACTTAGATTTGATTTAAATTTAAAATTTTAAAAATTTAAACAGCTCTTATGAAATCAATAATAGCAACAACGGGTCCAGAGGGGTGGTGCCTGGCAATCACGTGGAAGCTTCCTTAAAGACAGTGCTTTCACTTTGTACACCTGTACTTTTCCATTCAGATTGGAAAGACACCGTTCAAAAGGTCCTTTTGCAGTTCTGCACTTCTGCCTTTGGATCTTCCAGGATCTCCCTACTTTCCTTTTTCTTTTCTTTATTTTTATTTTTCTTCGAACAACTAAAGAATATTTCTCCTTGCAAACCCTTTTTTTTTTTTTTTTAATGTTATATGATTTTAAATTAATGTGATGAATGAATAATTTTTTTAAAAATTATATACATAAATGATCATATCATGCTGACTTTCGCGAAAGTTAGTATGAAATTCATAGATGAGTGTTGGATACAAATTTTAAAAAATTGACCGTTGGATTAGATATAATGCATATGTATGTGAGACCCAAAAAATCACAGTAATCCAACGGTCGGTTTTTCAGATATGTCACTGATAAATATTATGACAGTTTTCAGTCATCTGTATTTTGAGATGTCTAGATCAGATCACTGTGATTTTTGGCATCTAATCCAACTGTTAGTTTTTCTTTTAGTTTAATTTCTCAAAATTTGATTACCGATAGAATGAAATAACAAACTAATAGTTTGTTTGATTGTCCTAATAGATTCAACATAATTTTTCTTCTTAAACGACACTATTTAAAAATAAAAAATATCACCATATGTTATATGCTTGAATATACAATCACATTTCTATTAACCAATCATGTCAAAATCAAATCCAATGCCCAATACCAAACTCTAAATCGTGCCCTAACTTTGAGCTTAGAGCTGCTCCTTTGTGTTCCATCTCTGTTATTATTTGTTATTGATACAAGGTAGGATTTGAAGCACCTCCTCGGTTCAATAATAATAAGAAAAAATAATTTAAAAAATTTTAAATTTAAAGCTTTATATCATAAAGTCCAATTTTATATCATAAAATCCATAAAATTCTCAAATTCTTTTATATGATATAAATGCACCTGAACTGAGTGGTAAAAAAGCTCATGGGCACTTAAGGGTTGTAATTTTAGTTCCAACCCAGTGGACTAAACTGGGCCATAGTTCAGTTTCAAAGCTTGTGCGATGAGAGGCAGGCAATATAACAGACTCAATTTAGGTGGTCTGATTTGGGTTTAGAAAATCAAGCCCCTATGAGCCTGACCTCCAGTAATGCTATTATCAGGCCGGCTTGATGCAAAGTTATATTTGATCGCTTGCATATGACCAATTTTAGATGACATATTGTAAAACTAACCGTTGGATTAGATGCCCCTCTTCTGTATGTCATGCATGCAAAAAATCACCTGCATATGTCATGCATGCAAAAAATCACAGTGATCCGACGGTTGGTTTTTGAAAATTTGACGTTAAAAAAATGGTGATATTTTGAAGAATAAATAAGTTACATATTTTGACAATGACATTTTTCAAAAACCAACCATCTAATCACTATGATTTTTTGTGGGCAGGACATACAGAAGAGAGACATCTAATCCAACGGTTTGTTTTATGAACGGTCATCTAAAGCTGATCATATGGAAGCGATCTGACACAATTTTGCATCAAGCCAGCCTGATAATAGCATTACTAGCTTGATCTCTCCCTGTGTTAGGATCAAAACTCTAACATTAACATTTTCCTATCATTTTGTTAAAAAATAAAAAAATTTGGGGATGTGCTGGATAATTAGAATGTCATTGGGAGTAACATCATGCAACCAATATTGATGCTGAGATGGCTCATGCCCAATGAGTGTTAGGACCTGTCTGACGTGGATCGGTTAAAGGCATGAAAGTTAGATCCTATTTGGAAATGTTAAAAACTTGATTAGTCTAAATAAAGTCCCTTGATGCTATTTAATTTTTAAATAAATTAACTTAGCACATAGTTAGTTTTAAAATAGCGTAATGCTATATATCCCAAAAAATCATTCCAAATCAATCATAACCTTCATTTATTATTAATTAAGGGTCCGTTTGGATCCAAACTGCTACTTCTAGATTTTTTATTTTTAAAAATAAAAAGATGAAAGTTTTAAGTGCAAAAAATCTGATAGTTATTTTAAAAAGTTGAGGTAGTAAGAAATTCTTGCTTTCTCGACTTTTAAAAGTAAATACCAAAATTTTGCACTATAGAAAATATATATATATTTTTTTTCATTTTTTTACTTTTAAAAATAGAAAAACAGGAAGTAGAAGCTTATCTAAATGAGCCCTAAAGAACCCTAAATAATTTTTTTTTTTTTTTTTTAAATGGTTAGATCAACCGCCACATCATTTGGGATATACTTTTGGGACAATATTTTGGGAAGATATAACATTTTCTTAAAAATAATGTGTTTATGTCTTATTTTCTATACTAGAAAAAATGAACTTATCAAACAATAATAAAATCACAACTGACCAAACTTTTTGTCAACTGGACAAATTTTTATATTTCCCAAACAGCTTCTTACAGAAAAGTTTTTTTTTTTTTTTTTAATTTTTTTGGATTTTATACCAATAAATATAGTCTTCACATAATTTCAAGTTTGCATGAATTGAGCTCACTTGATCACCACTAATAGAGTTACAGATGTACTTGGATCGGGCAGGGCCAAGGTCAGCCTGGACTAGCAAATTCGATAATCCACTAGGTCCAAGTCCAATCCAATTTTATACTGGATTTGGGCTGGCCTAAGCTGGCCCTTTCTACAATTTTTTTATTTAATTTTTTAAAGGTCAAAAAAGAAAAAAAAAAAGAAAAAGGAAAAATGAAAATTTCTAACGTAACAAGACGTAGTAGAAAGCATAATAAAGGAAGGAGTATCATTCTATATTTTTATAAGTTTTGTTTATCAAAAAATTTTGTCATTTTTTTTTTTTGCTATATAGGTATCCTGGGCCAACTTGCGCGCACCAGACTAAATCCTGCACCACAAACAAGACTTTTGAAACAAGGCTTGCACCTTGAGGTCCGTGGCCTAGGATATTAGTAGTTAGTGGGAGTCGAACCCAGGACCAAAGGACTTTGTATGCCCTTAACCCTGCTCCTCAACCACTAAGCTACCCACCCTTGGGTTAATTCCGCCATCTTTTCACTTTACCTAAAAATCATTTTTAATAAGAAACAAATTAGTTTGTTTTTTGATTTTGGAAAAATTGATAATTTTGCAGAAAACTGATCCACAAATCAGTTTTTTTTTTTTTTTAAAAAAAACTAACGCATAGATTAGTTTTTTGGACTTTTGGGTAAAAAAGAAATCAAAATGGGACTTTTGGATAATTTTTTCAATTTTAAAATACAATTCAGAATAAAAAATTAAAACTAACCTAAAAAGAAGGGAGTCAAAAGCCTTAAATACAATATGAAGGACTTAAAACAAAAATTACTATTAATGCTAAAAGAACACCTAAAAGTAGGTAAAACTGTAACGGCCTTTCTCCGGAGTTGAGATCTTCTATCCCACTTTTATGTATCACTTCCTATCCCCTTTCAAAAAAGTCCACCTTGAAAACTTAAATATGAATATTTATTAAAATGTGGGATTTTCAATGTGAACTTTTGTGAGAGGAGACATGAAAGTGATACATACAATATTTATTAAAATGTGAGATTCTCAAGGTGGACTTTGGTGAGAGTAAACAGAAAAGTAGTACATACAAGTGGGACAAAAGATCTCTACTCCGTTCTTTGAGACCAAAATTCACAATTAACAGTGTAACAATTAAAGACTCTCATAAATCTCAAAAAGAACTTTCTGAATTATTATATCATGCATCAATCATTTTTTTTTTTTTGGATAATTCATGCATCAATCATTGGTCTCTCATTTATCACCTTTGCCCAGCATGTATCTTAGCTTTCATAAATATGAAGGAAATAATAGCAGCATCCTTGTGCAAAGTTGCTTTGGAATTAATCATAAGTTTGACTTAAAGTTTTGTGATTAGTAGCCTTTATATATGTGCTCCAGATAGTCAAAATATTAGTACATTTTTTACGACAAGCAGATGTAAAATACGATTGGATTACAAGCCAAGTTAAGGAAAATGATGAACTATATATATATATAGATGTGAAGTTCCTTGATGACGTGGCTCATTGCAAACCCTTGGATTTTACTTTGCAATCTTAACCATTAACTCCATAAAACTGCATTAATAAAGTAATAGGGTTCAGCACTTCAGCCTAGCTAGACTCCCCAAAAATATGGCATAATTAACTGAAACCTGCACGTCACAAAGAGTAACGCAAGTTATGCACGCGTCCAAACAGTCCCTAAATTTGGACTTGGGTAATTTATAGCTTTGCAGTTTGCATGAACTTACAAGCCACGCATCTTTCAGCATCGCTCTTTCCCCCACTCCGATCTTGACCAGTATTGCAAGTTTCAATTAAAGTGGGGGCCCCCCCGGCTACCGTCACAGTAGAAGCTTAATCAATATATTCACAGACAGTAAAAATGCTATGCCTTCTATATTGAGCTTGGATTTACTGCTGATCGATTAAATGCTGATCGACCATTGGGTGCTCGCCATGTGGAGATATTCTCAGATCTAATGGTTGAAAATTCATAGAGCTAAAGTTGAGACACATAGTTGGGATTCAGCTTGTGGGATGCATGTACATCGTCCTCCTCTGTATAAGAGTATGCTTGCAATATTGTTCCTTAAAATTCAAGGTTTTCGATCATTGGGCTGTCATTATTTAAATTGAGACCGTGCTGTTAGTTTAGCACTTTATTAAGAGTGAATTGACATGCAGCGTCTCTTCAAATAGTAATGGAGAGAGCAAAAGCAAAGCTAATGGATATACGACACTAAATTCTTTAAATCAAAGTCGTTTAATTGCTTTTGGTATTACTTGCAGCTTACAGTAAGAGTGTGGGCTCTTTTTAAGCTGTTCCTTTTAATTTGTTGTTCTTTAAGAAGCTGCTCTTTCTTCCTTTCAATCTGTTGTTGTTGAGAGAGAGAGAGAGAGAGAATGGAAAAGCTGTCAGGGTTAAGCCACCTGTTCATGACAGTGTTTCTATATAATTTCTCCATATTCATGGTCATTCCAGCCATCACTGATGTTACAATGTCTGCTCTTTGTCCTGGACAAGATGAGTGCTCACTTGCCATTTACCTCACCGGATTTCAACAAGCGGTATGATATATATATATATATTTATATAATAGTCTTCTTTTATTGATTTATCCAAATTCAATCATCTTTCTTATCTTTTTCTAAGTTTTTCTCAACAACCAAACACTGCATTGTGTATTTATATGAAATTCGAGGTTAACATATACGTGTGAGAAACTTGTTCTTTCTATTATAAAGTTGAAATCACCAGGCTTTAGAGTCCAAATTACTATACCCAATTTCTTTCCTTAATTTTCTCGGCAAGCAAACAGAGATTTTGTATGTTCATTTGAAAATTGAGTTCAAGATTCATGCGACTTTTATCCTTTTCTTCCGTGATGACACGAGATTTAGTGGCACCCGACTGGCCGTTGCTATAGTTTTCATCTTTTTGTACATTTTTCTAGACAACCAAACAGAGCATTGCGTATTTATATGAGAATTTGAGGTTAACTTGTTTTTTCCATTATAAATTAACAGTAGTAATTTCTTGACCATATTCAATATATTTCCCTAGTTTTCTCAACAACCAAAGAGACTTGTATTTTCATTTGAAAATTGAGTTTAAGATGCATGCAATTATTAACCTGGTCTTGAGTTCTTATTCTATGAAAACTCAAGATTTAGTGGCGGCACCTGGCCGTTACTGTAGTTATGAACTTATAATCTTATTACCTATTTACAACATTTTTGTTCTACGTATCACATGAGGTCATATGTTTCTCTCAATGCGAAATTTCCTGTCAGTTTCCGGGAAAAACTTTTCCGCTCTTCGAGTGTTTTTTTTCTGGATACCGACAACATACAAACTTTGTAGGCCACGACAATATTTCTAGTCATCCAAACAGAGAGATGTGGGTTTCCGTTCTCTCATTTCTCGCAGGAAACCTCGGCTTGTCCTTCAACCGTACATTTATATTGTCTAATTATATATTCTTCATGCATCCAAGGAGCTATTTGTTCTTTGGTGGGCCACTCATTGCTTTGTTTAATGCTCTATTGCTTTATTAACATGTATTTTTACTTTTTAAGTTTTTAGGCAGCATGTTTTTTCTTTTTCTTTTTCTTTTTTCTCTTTTTTTGATGATGAGAGTCTCAGGGCGCTTATGCGCACCTTGACTAATCTATCGGGTGACTGCAATACCCTACTAACAATGGAACCAGATAAGACATAAGGTAAAATATACTGGGTAGATAGTTCGGGAGACTCAAAGTGGAAATCTCGGACTTGGTAAGTCCAACCATCTGTACTACCCTCCTAGGTTTAGGCAGTATGTCTCGTGTTCAAGTACAAGGAATGCATAGAAATTTATTTATTAATTTTAATGAAGGTTTAGAATAGGAGGTAGATCGATCTTTAAGACAAATGAAGTTAATTTGCTTTAGATTGAAATTGGTTCAATAAAAAGTTTGGAATCACTGGTAAGATAATCAACTAAACTTTAATTTTTTTATTTTTTTTCTGATCGAATTCGTTAATTTACCAAATCAAGTTCAAATAAATTACTATTCAGCTGGATAAGTCCACTAAAATTTTAAATAATCAAATAAACCAAACTCAAATTTTATTCCTAAACTCCTTATCGAATTAAACTTGAAATCTTGAATCACTTACAACTCAACTCATAGGATATCTACGGTTGAGATTTTCCTACACCTATTTATTTTTGGGCAACAAGGATTCCCACATCGACTTATATTAGAGATTTATGGATATATAACTTCTTAAAAAAAAAAAAAAAAAAAAAAAAAGAACTGCAAGCTAATTTTGGCCTTGGTTATTCAAATATTGCTCTGTTTTTACATGAAGACTGTGATATATGCAGATTATAGGGCTGGGAACGCTCCTGATGATGCCGCTGGTCGGAAATCTCTCAGACAAGTATGGGAGGAAAGCTCTGCTCACACTCCCAATGATTCTCACCGTCATTCCCCTAGGTACGCATGCCACTATTAAATTTGAAACCGGTTCAATGACTTTTTTTTTTAATATATATATATATATATATACAGAAATGCTATTATGAGGCCAACGCAAGGTTGCGTAAGGTCCCTTCCATATGACCAATTTTATATGATAATTCGTAAAACAGACCGTTGGATTAGATGTTCATCTTATTTATGTCATGCCTGCAAAAAATTACAGTGATCCGACGGTTGGTTTTTGAAAAAATCTACATTAAAAAAACTGTGATTTTTGGCGGACATGACATATATAAATATTGTACATAATTCAACGGCCAATTTTTCAAAATATGCATTCCACAATTATCTATGGGCTTAATTCTTGCTTACATAATCTTATTTAAGCATATAATGACTTGATCATTTCTATTAACTGTGCTACTAAATTTTACATATTCTCTTATATATTTTAAAAAGATAATAGCTAGATATGATAATTGGTATTGCATCAGTTAAAAAATATTGCATTATAACCTTTGCTCGTCTAAGTCATTGGTAGGCATGCCCTTGTAACGCCTTATCAAAACAAGAGAACGCACAAACTTGATGTCTACGCAATGCAAGTTTTCTTTTCTAAATTTTTAACTTAAAAGAGAAGAATAAAGCATTCAAACCCCACATATATGGTTTAAATTTGATGGTTTGATGTTTAGTGGTCCATAAAGTGGCCATATCCCGTTGCTTTATATATATATATATATATGAAGTGTTCTAATCAGGGGTCTTAACTTTAACTAAAGTCAGCAAATAATACAAATTCTTGGATTCTCATTCACTTAATGGATGATTCATCTCAAGATTCCAATTCAAGGGCTTGTCTTCTTTACTGACTTTAGTTAAAGTCAGGTACCCCTGTCTAGAACATTTTTCATATATATATGTGGTTACGTTCCTGAACCATTCTTTTTACAATTATTTCTATCATCCGTTTTCAAAACACCTATGTGGATCGAATATTTTGAAAAACCGACCGTTGGATTAGATACTCTTCTTATACAAGTCATATATGCCAAAAATCATATCGATCCAATAGTCAGATTTTAAAAAATTTCACATTAAAAAACTGTGATGTTTTTAATTATAATAATTTTTCACAGTGACATTTTTCAGAAACCAACCGTTGGATCACTATGATTTTTGGCATATATAATGTATATAAGTAGAATATCTAATCCAACGGTCCGTTTCTCAAAATATTCGACCAACATTGGTGTTTTGAAAATTGATGATAAAAATAATCTTGCATTATTTGAATTTGTGTTTAAAGCAGGATTAGAAACAATTTTAGGAGTGTAACATTAATATATCGCGTTATATTAATACTCCTCAAACATCTTGTTACAGTCATATTGGCTTACAGTAGGACCAAAAACTACTTCTACACGTATTACGTGTTCAAGACTCTCACTGGCATGGTTTGTGAAGGAAGTGTTCACTGCCTCGCCCTTGCTTACGTGGTAAATTTCTCTCTAGCCTTGCTTCCTTTACCAGCTATGATTGTTACTAATTCTAGTCATTATTTGAAATTTTGGATGTTGAAAAGAACAAATTAAACGAAAGGGGAGGGAAATGTTTTGAAACAATTTTCTTTTGTTTTCCTTACTTTTTATAAGATCCAAACAGATCCTTAAGATTTCTGATGCGAGACTGAACCTAAAAGGAGAAAGCCTTGAAGCGCAGAACATTTTAAATTTGAAAGAAATAAACCATTAGACTAAAAGGGATCATTTTCCTCTAATTAGTAATTAAAGTGGTTAAGGCTGTGTTTGGATACTTTCTAAATTGAGGAGATACGTATCAGCAGCACCATTGCTCTTTTGTCAAAAAGCACATTGATGGGATTCCAAAACGCAAGATGCGCCTAGCTGATTTGAAAGCAGAGGCAAAATGGGAAAAGAGGGAAAAAAATGAAGTTTCCATTGATGGGATATCATGGGTCCTTATGTTTTTAAATTGTCGACCATGAAACCATGTGTGTGTTATTGTGACATTCTCAATGTCTGAAAATTAAAAGCTTTTTAGAACCTTGAACAAAAAAAAAACACCCCTTAAAATAAATAAATAAATAAATAAAACTAGAGTGAGAAAAAAAAAAAGAAAAAAAAAATATATCCGGGTGGGTAGCTTAGTGGTTGAGCAAGCAGGACTGAGGGCGAACAAAGTTCCTTGGTCCTGAATTCGACTCCCACTAACTACTAATATCATGAGTCACGGACCGCAAAGCGCAAGTCTTATTTCGAAAGCCTTGTTTGGAATGAAGGATTTACTCTGATGCGCCCAAGCTAGTCGAGAATACTTGTATAGCAAAAATAAAAAAAAAAAAATAATTACTAGTATTGTTTTTCCCTTCCCCACATTTACCTATTCTTACCAATAACGACATTGCACATTTGAATTTATCAAATATGTCCTTTTAAATTTAATTTTCACACTCCATCCCTATTTTCATGCCACTTAACTCCTTCGTCTCCTTCATATATCTTTCTAACTCCTTCATCACCTCCATCTATATCCATCATTCTATTTAACTCTCACTCTCATAAAAATCCAAAAAACAAAGCCATTAATAATTGTTTTTTTTTTTTTTTTAAATTTATTTTTATATATTTTTTTTTTTTTTTTTTTTTTCTTGAATTTTCATTCGTTTTTTTCCCTCCATTTTTTCTTAATTATGATTCGCCGTATCATTCTAGAAGATACAGAACATTTTTGGAAGTGTTTTATTAAGCTTAGAAAAACTTTATAGAATATTAGAATCCGCCACTAGTCAAAAGAAAAAAGTAAAAAACAAAATGATAAGAGAAGAGAGAGATGGGAAGAAGGGAACAATAAAAGAAAAGAGAAGGAAGATAAGCCCAAAGACAAGGAAGATGGAGATAGAAAAAGAAAGAGCACACAGGAGGGATGAATCTGATTTGAAAATAGGATGTGATCACAATGATTAATGGGGTTGGGGATATTTTGAAACTATTATAAGGTGTATTGATTGATTAGTAGAATTTAAAGAAAAATGCTATGCATCGTTATCATGTATTGTTACAAGAAAGAAATATTTTGATTTTTCAAAACTTTAATAGGTGACGTTTCAAAATTATCAAATTTTTTTTTTTTTTATAGCAATACGTGTATCGATTTATTGTAACTATGTAGAGTATTACAGTATTACTTAATAAAACATAATGAAATTTGAAACCAGGTGGGGTGTGCGCGAGTCGGGTGAGGGTGGGTGAAAAGTAAACCCACCAATCCACCCGTCCTAAGCGGGTGGCTAATCCTCCCACTCGCCTACCTTAGTAACCGATGGATTGATTGAATATATAGTAGGTTTCAATCAACGAGTTGGACAAGATTGAGCGGGTGAAGGATTACTAATTTTTTTTTTTTTATATAAACATCTAAAGTTCTTAAAATCTTATTAACAAACAAAAACACTTCAAATTTGTATCTAACAATGCAATATTGTGTTATTTAGTGATTAAATTGTAATCCAAACAATTCTTCCAACACTAATAAATTAAAATACCAAAATAAATTACCCTACAACAATGAAAGCTATTAACTAGATACATAATAATAAAGGTTCATCGTTATTAAAAAAATCTTTCAAACTAACATATGGTTTCACGTTCAAAATTGAAAGCATATCTAATAAAATAGATGTATTTTCAAATTATCATAATAAATATCTTTAAAGAAATAAAAAATACTCAACTTGCAAGCATATCCAATTAAGGAAAAATATAAGATAGTAACGAAATTTATTATAAAGATATATTATTTATTTATATATAATTAGTTGGGGGTGGATTGGATCGAGTAGGGGTATGATTTTTATACCTGCCAACTGAACCAACCCATCAAAAATTCATTAAATCTGCTCAATCCAATCCGTTCAACTATTATAACTGCGGATTGCAGTTGGGTGGCCTCCGTCAGGTTTTTGAACAAACCCTCGGGGCTATACCCGCCCCCAATTTAAAAACAAAAACAAAAGCCCAACTGGGCTTGTCATATTATTTTCTTTTCAGAACCTAAACCGTTAACAGTCCGTGCCTGATTGCTTTGCAAGAACCGGATTTGATAGTTTACACTTTCCCTCCGGTGACTTTTGCCCTGATTAACGACCCTTTCATTTTCCCGCCAATCTCCGGTACTAGAAGTTAAGCTTTACTCTGCCATTCTGTTCATAATTTCTTCATACACGCATCTCTCTCAGGCAGACAATATTCCGGAGATCCGTCGGGCATCGGCGTTCGGAATCCTCTCCGGCATTGGATCCTCTGCGTTCGTCTGCGGAACCCTATCCACTCGTTTCCTCTCCACTCCTTCCACGTTCCAGGTTCTCTCTCTCTCTCTCTCTCTCTCTCTCTATGTATGTATATATATATATCAATGATTGCTTATATTGACTTACTCTATGATTAGGTTGCTGCATCAGTGTCGGTGATAGCAGCAGTGTACATGAGAGTCTTCCTCCCAGATTCGATCATTGACGAAGATCTTTCAACTCAGATAAAATCGAAGCGAAAGCTTGATATTAATTATGTAGATGGAGACCCGAAAAAGATCGTATTCAGATCAATGCCTTCGTTGGAGGATACAGTCTCCTTGTTGAAGAGCAGGTGAGTTGATTTCCATGATAAGCAATTGAACCTGTAGCTGTAATCTTCTGTAATTGAATTTGATGGATTTAAATCTAGAACTGGGGGATTTTTTTTTCTTGAAGGATTTTTGTTTTGGGGTAGAAATTCTGTATGTGTTATTAATTACTTCATTCATTGGAAGCGTTTTTGAAATGGTATGTGTTATTAATTGCTTCATTTATTGGAAGCGTTTTTGAAATGGTAAGCAATTGAGCCTGTAATCTTCTGTAATTGAATTTGATGGATTTAAATTTGGAACTGGGGAATTTTATTTATGTTTTAATAATTTTTGTTTGAGGGTAGAAATTCTGTTATATGTTATTAATTACTTCTTTTATTAGAGGTGATTTTGAAATGGTTCTATGAACTCATTTTGCAGCCCAACATTTTCACAAGCCGCCATTGTTGCCTTCTTTAGCCATCTTGGGGAAGTTGGCCTTCATGCTTCGCTAATGGTACCTCTCTAATTCAACGAATTGCATACAATTTTTTTTTTCTGTATTTTTTGAATGGAATAATTGTAATTTGGTTTGTTGGAAACTGTATATTTTTCTAATATTAGGGGTGCAGATTAGCTGAGCCATGATGTAGGTTGTGGAAATATCAAAATTTGCTAACATAGAATTACATTTAATTATGGAGTAGAATAATCCCATTAAATAGCTTGGATTCTACAAAAATAATATGAAGTTATTCACTTAGAAACTTTTATAATAAGGACACATGGTCACTTGAAACTCTCTTGATTGACCAGTTGAATTCCATTATTTCCTATGCAGTACTATTTAAAGGCTCGTTTTCACTTTAACAAAGACCAATTTGCCGACCTAATGGTGATTTCTGGGATTGCGGGGACCATATCACAGGTATGTCTTGTACTGCTTTGTTCTTGTTGTAATTCACATTTTCATTATAATTCTTTTTACATGTCCCTCTTCAATATATTTCAAATCTCCTTGTATATGCACATCTGAAAATTGAGGAAATTCTGCAGCTTCTTATCATGCCCATATTGGCTACTGCTATAGGAGAGGAGAAACTGCTGTCAATTGGGCTCTTTTTCACCTTTACTCAAGTAAGCACCTTGTTCACTCTGTTCTCTGCACCTCTGTATGTTACAATGATTTTTCTGTTACTTTGTTCCCTTTGTTCTTTTTTTTTTCTTTTGGTAAACACGTCGGAATAGCATGTATGCACTCACAGTCATGTGTAAGAATAACACATATCTGAATCATGGATTCACTGATCAATGACCTTGCATGCAGATGTTTCTTTACAGCATTGCCTGGTCCTCATGGGTACTTTTTCTCAACTTAACTAGCAATTATAATTTCCTTTTTCTTTTTCTCTTAATATTGTTACTCGAAAAGTTACCATTTCTGTTTTATATGATATAGAAGAATTTTTGGAGTTTCTTTACTATTTGTGGTTTATGCTTAGCTACCTTCTGTAATATTTTAGCATTGCTAACATCTTACAAGCTTATAGGTTCCTTATGCTGCTGCTATGTTCTCTGTTTTGATGGTTTTCGCTCCACCATGCGTGAGTTTTTGCACTTTATTTCTGGACATGAAGTTCTTTAACATTGGTTTATGCATTATTTTTCTTGCATTAAGTTTCTAAAATGTGCAGATACGGAGCATTGCATCCAAACAAGTTGGGCCCAGTGAGCAGGTAGTGTTCCTTTCTCTAGAGCAGAAGTATTTTAAATGTGTCCCTTGTACAGCAGAAGGATTCCCTTCTCTAGACTCACCCAATTCTCCTTGTTTCAATTCCATTCACAGCATTACTGTTTGGTTTATCTGCAATTGAATTTTTTTTTTTAGGGGAAGGCTCAAGGATGCATTTCGGGCATATGTTCCTTTGCTAATGTTGTTTCTCCCTTGGCTTTCACTCCTCTAACAGGTGTGTGAGACTTCTATTCAAAAAACTGTTGAGCCCAAAACTTAATTGAAACTGATAAAGTTCCATTGTTTCTCCAGCTCTATTCCTTTCTGAAAGGGCACCATTTCATTTCCCTGGCTTCAGTATTATGTGCGTTGGATTTGCTTCGGTAAGAACTTTTATAATGAATATGTATGTTATGTTTTTTTATTAGTCCTTATAAGATTGCTCTTTCCAGTTGAAATACTGCACACCAACAGTCAATGGTATTCAAAATGTTGCTTACATCAATCTATTTACTGCCATTCTGCGATATCTAAGATAAGCGTGGCATTTTAAATGTCTGAGATCAGACCCCAGATTGCTTGTGTGTGGCCCCAAGTCCAGCCTAACCCAAATTTTAGGATATACAATGAATATTAAGTCCATTCCTAAGTCATTTTGAGGGTCCAAGCCTGGAAGCCATGGCTGGCACCAGCCCTGTTTTCAAGTTTTAACATACAGCAACCACTCAAACCACCTAAGCTGACAGAAAAATTATACTCTTCATGGACTCCCCCATGCCAAATACTTCTTCATTGATGTGGCAGCGAGATTTTCGAAATTAATGGTAGAATAGCAGAACTTGCTTGTAAAATCTCAAGAACTGGCCAAAATTTTTCTGAACTAGCAAACTGTCCCAATTTGTAACCCTATATCTGTAGAGATTGGGAAATGGTCAACTGGGGTATGCACCCGACACACAAGTGAGAATGAGCTTCGCAACTTAAAATGCTAAGGGAAAACATGCAGTAAGGCTGCACAGACAAAGTCCCCTCTTTGCTAACAACAGAAAATGACCTCTTTAGTGCCTATTTGAACTTTAATATGTTTCCTTCTAAGTAATCTACATGTGATTCATTTATTTTTGTATTTTTGGCTTGTGGACTCGAGTTCAAAGAACAATTATTTTTGTGTAGATGATAGCCTTTGCTCAAAGTACTATGATAAGGGCAGCTCCTCCGATTTCAAGTCAGAGAGTCAGCAATTGCTACTATGTTGAAGCCTAGTTTTCAAGGATGTGAAAGGCTCAAAACAGAACCATTTCCTATGTGGTCTCAAGCTGGGCCCTATCATTCCTCCAAAATCAATCTCTCTCTCTCTCTCTCTCTATATATATATATATGAACTTGTCAAGACGAAATGGTCCTCTACCAGTGAGGGATTTTGGTTAGTTGTTAGTTATTTCAGGGTATTTTATTGCAGTTAGTGTTTGGAGTCAGTAGAGACAGAGAGAGATTAAGAGGCAATTCTTACTGAAGTCGCTTTTTTCAAAGAGGGAATAAAAACATGCAGGATGCCACACCCGAATTCTGGAAGCATTTTGGTAATGGCAATATCTCTATGTTGTATATAATTAGAAAATGCATGTATTTGCACTTTGAACATTACAGTTTCAATGTTTAGCACGATAGCATTAGCAAAATGCGACTATGGCCATTCATGTCACTTTTGACTATCCAAATGACCGCCTTTTTTGGGTATTTAGGGAAAATCATCTTCGGCTTAAGAGTTCCCCTAAATTGAAACTCCCAACCTTGAAGATTCGATTTATGAATCTCTAATAAAACCATCTAAAATTTTTACCGGCAAATTATACGACACATTTTATTTTATTTTTTAAATTTATGAAAGCTGGATTAATTTCAAGACTCTAATACAGCTAAAAAACTTTACGAGTAGGTTAGTGATCACCATCTCATGACTTCCTTTCTTGCAAGAATATGAAATCCATCCTTTTATGAGGGAAATGGACATTTGTGAACGAAAGTCCTTAGCATTAATGGATGATCCATGGACTACATGGATGCCCATGTATAGAAAATTTCTAAACCTTCCATTATGAGAACCTCTGGTCGGTGAGAATCCAGGTTCCTCCTTTTATCAAAGCTTTCGCATTTCCATTTCTGGTCGGGACTTGGCAAATACAACACAGGTGGCCTAAAGCTAAAGTTTAAGGCCTGTTATTAAAAGTTTTAAAGGCTGTTTGAAAACTCTGAAAACTGAATCATGCTATATTTACTCAATTTTGGATTTTATGCTATCCAATTTTTAAATAAATTAATTTATGATTAATTTGGAAAAAAAAATAATAATAAAAAATCTATATTTGTATCCTATTTTTAGGATAAATCTAAATTAAGTTACTAAAAAAATGAATTTATTAAACAATACTGAAAATAAAAATCCCTCAAACTCATTTTAAATTTGCCACATCTTCAAATTTGTGTATTCTTTGGCTAAATAGCATTATTGTTTGCCAATAAACAGTGACCACAGAAATAGGTGGTCTAGTCCAATCAAGTGTGTCTTAAACAGCATTAATGTTCTGTGACTTACTCTTTAAGTGTTTGACTTGGATGGCCATTGTGGGAAGAGTTTGGCTCTTGATCATGTATGGTGTGGATTTTTTTTTTATTTGGTCTTTTGGCCAATGTAAATTAGGTATTTTGAAAAACTGGCAGTTGGATTGAATATATTCCTATGTACTACAGGAATGCCAAAAATCACAGTGATCTGACGGTCGATTTATGAGATACAGACTGTGTATATTCCTAAATACAAACTGTTAAAATTTTCCACAGTCTGTATCTCATAAATCAACCGTCAGATCACTGTGATTTTTGGCATTCCTTTAGTACATAGAAATAATATTCAATCCAACGGTCAGTTTTTCAAAACACTTTATCTACATTGGTCAAAAGTCCAAATAAAAAAAATCTGTACCATACATGATCCACAGCCAACCAAGCTCGGCCATTGTGCCCACCATTGTTGGTCCCAAAAAACCTAACACCACCACATGGTTGACAACCCCAAAAAATTGTACAAATCACATTAATTTATTTAAGCTCACAAAAAGAGGATTAAAATACATGAAAAAACTTTAAATTATTTAGATTAAATAATTGAAAATTCTACTTCCAAAGTCTTGTAGAGATATTCCATATAAAGAACTTATTGTAAAATTGAAAATTTATAACATAACATAAGAAAATAAAAAGAAAATAGTATATATAGTACTAGATACTTTAACTCGAAATTAAAAATTACCTGATGTGTCATACTTTAAATGGTGAGGTCTCACCCTAAAACTGCTTTCCTTTTTTTCATACATTACGACATGTCAGGGTGATTTTTAATTTTAGATTAAAATATCGGGTGATATAGAATTATTAAAATAAAAATTAAGATATGAAATTTCTTTGATACACGATAAAAATTTAAATGTATTTTTATATGCTCGAAACTAAATTATCTCTTTTAAATAGTAATCTTACGATGAAATGTTTAAATAATAGTGTTTCTCCCATATATTTCCTCAGTCTAAACTTGCTGGGGGGGGGGGGGGGTTGTTCATCTTCTTTTTAAATTTCTACTAGTTGGAATCTTTCTTGTGCTAGGTTTTAAGAGGGCTGGCGCGTGGTAGTTGGGGATTGTTAATTCCTTTTGACCCAGTGTTTAGCTCGTGGCCTAACAAGTTATGCACTTGTGGTTCAAGTAGCCGGGTTTACGGTGTGGCTCACGCTGGCTAAATTAACCTTTTGAAAATAAGTACTCTCTCGGTTCCACAAATATAGGCCAAAGTGATCAAGACACGTATTTTGAGGAAGCAGATTAAATATTGATTTAACCATATTTTTTTAAATTTTTTTTAAATACCCTACTACTATAAGACTAGAATAGTATTTAAAAAAAAAATTAAAAAAATATAACCAAATCAATATTTAATCGGCTTCCTCAAAATGCGTGCCTTGACTACTTTATCCTATATTTGTGGGACGGATGGAGTAACTGGTCCTTATCTTACGGTAAGGTCCATTCACCATTTTCTCACTTAGGATAGGTATTTTGAAAAACCGACCGTTGGATTACATAATAATCTCATATATGTCATGTATGCCAAAAATCACGGTGTTCCGATCATTGGTTTTCAAAATATAGTTCATTTTCATTGTAACAGTATTTACCGTTGGATGTTGTAACAATTGTTTAATCGTCTGAATTTTAAAAACTGACAGTTGGATCATTGTGATTTTTGGCAGACATGATATAAATAAGAAGATTATCCAATCCAACGGTCAGTTTTTCAAAATACTTATTCTAATGGTGAGTGGACCTTACCGTAAGATTAAGGATCGGTCCGGATCGTTTCTATATATATATACAGTAGTTTTAAAAATTTATAAGTATTTATTTTTATAGCAAAATTTTATTGCAATGCATAGTATTTTCCAAAGTTAGCTAGTTTTGTCTTTGAGTTGTAACTTATAAGACATGGCCTCTCCCTATTGTTGAATCAATGCTAAATGAGGTCATACTTGTGTAAAAAGCTAAATTAATTAATGGAGAAAAAAGTTTACTAAATAATTGTTAAATAAAAAATATTTGGAGTCATCTCCATTGTTCTAAATTCACTTTAGGTGTGATAGAATAGTTGATAAAATTTAAAATATTAAAAATAATTGTAACAAAAACTAGAGGACCTAACTTTTATTACAATCATTTCCAGCGTAAAAATAATACGTGAATACATGTTTTGAACACAACTCTAAAGAATTATATTAAGGTATAATTTTTAAAAGTAATTTTATTGAATTGAGATCTTTTGCTTGGGTTTTTCGGTTCTTAAATTTGCTTGGATACTACAATCATGACACATTGTCCGAAAATATCATTTATCTCTCACTTTAAATCCCAACAATAAAAAAAAAAAAAAACCTTAATTAAATGATTTGGACTCAAACTGTGTATTCAAACTATTCCAAAGGACCTATTTATGAATTCTCAAAATTAATTGTTATTTTGATTTTTTTAATAAATAAATTAGTTTGAAAAATTATATCTGTATCTTATTTTTTTATTATTAAATTAAATAAATTAATAAATATTCAAAACAATTATAAATAAAATAAAAATGAATCAAATCACATCACCTCAAAAATACTATACAGTCAGAAACTTTAACTTGAATTTAAAAATCACGATAATGTGTCATGTTTTGAGTGGTGTGTGAAAAATAAAAAATCTATTTAAAAAAAAACTAAATCACTCAAAGCATCATACATCATGATAATTTTTATTCGAGTTAAAGTTTTTGATTGTGTAGCATTTTTCTTTTTCTACATATCACCAACAATTCTATATCTTTTTTTGGATACGAGGATAAATCCTATCGATCTGTCATTTTACGACTTTAAATCAATACCTAATGTCGTTTAAACATAGTAGAATCGAAAGGCAAGACCCTAAATGTGTGCACAGACTTTTTAACACACATACCAGTAAAATACGGACTTATATAATGGCGGGAATTCATGTCCATATCCAAATTCAGGAATTGATTAACAATTCTATATCACCAGAAATTTTAATCCGAAATTAAAAATTACTCTAAAAGCATCTCTAATGCAAAAGTCAAATTTGGCACCCCAAAAAATACTAATTGATGCTAAATTCTAAACTCATTTAATACTAGCTGATGTTAAATTTGACTTTATGATATCAAGCAATCATTTTGACTTTTGCATTGGAGATGCACTACCAAGTAAAAACGTCCCTTTTCGGTTATGGACGGAAAGTAACTTTTATCGTAATCAGACAAGTGAAGTATAACAGATATAATAAATGAGGAGAGAGACGATTTGACCCACATGCATGCCTCCACGTGTCTATTACGCAATTTAAGGCGCCAAACTGTCATAAACCCCCCAACTTGTTTCTTTTCCTTTCTTGCGCCTCACCGTCTTCGTTTCTGCCTTGCCTACGTCGGAGAAACCAAACACCACCTTCTCATGTAACCGCCGGCCACCAATTGCATTTATTGCCGGCCGTCTGGTTTCTCCGGTAATAGACAACGTTGGTGCACCTACCTGTCACGGTAGCCACAATTCAAGAAGAAGAAGAAGAAGAAAAAAATTTTTAAGAAAATCTCTCTCAGGCGAGTTTAAGATCGATCTTCTGTTACATACATACATTCATAAATTCTCATTCTCTCTCTCTATCCCATTCTCTACAATCTGTACATTGAGATTTTGAGACCTCGTTCTCTCTCTGCTAAAATGATGGAGGATTATTCAGAAAGTGCAAGCTACCTTCACGGTGACCTTGATTTAAAGATTATCGAAGCTCGGTATCTACCAAACATGGATATGGTCTCGGAGCGTCTCCGTCGTTGCTTCTTAGCCTTTGATTCTTGCCGGACCGGCAACAACAGCCGGCCTCCAACTAACCGGAAAATCATCACCAGCGACCCTTACGTCACCGTATGTCTCGCCGGAGCCACTGTAGCTCGTACGCGTGTAATCCCCAACTCTCAAAACCCTAAATGGAACGAGCATTTCAAAATTTCCCTAGCTCATCCGGTGTCGAAAGTCGATTTTCAGGTGAAGGACAATGACGTGTTCGGCGCCGATTTCATCGGAGTATCGTCGGTCTCTGTTCGGAGAATCAAATCCGGCGAGGCCATCAGCGAATGGTTCCCGGTAATCGCTTCAAATGGGAAACCACCGAAGCGTGATTGTGCAATTCGTATCGAAATGACATTTGTTCCTTGTGATAGCAATCCATTATACAAATACGGCATTGCGGCAAATCCAGATCATTTTGGGATTCAGAACAGTTATTTCCCGATCAGAAGAGGAGGATCCGTGACGCTATATCAAGATGCGCATGTTTTAGAGGGCACGCTTCCAGAGATTGAATTGGAAGATGGGAAAATTTTTAAACACGAGCAGTGTTGGGAAGATATATGTCATGCTATACTGGAGGCTCATCATTTGGTGTACATTGTGGGTTGGTCTATTTATCATAAGGTGAAATTGGTTAGAGAGCCAAGTAGACCGTTGCCTAGTGGTGGAGAGTTGAGTCTTGGTGAGCTGCTTAAGTATAAATCGCAAGAAGGAGTGCGGGTTTTGTTGTTGGTTTGGGACGATAAGACTTCACACAGCAAATTCTTCATTAATACGGTATGAACTGTATTGACGTATTGGGAATTTTAACGATTGTTTTAGTACATGGTAGATTTGGGTTTTGGTTTTACAATCAAAGATTTAGCATTAATTTGAGAGAGAGAAGGTTTCTCAGTGTTAACCAGAGAGAGAAAATAAAGTAAGCATTTGTATTAATTTGCGGCAGAGAAGGTTTCTCAGTGTTAACCAAAAAAACAGAGAGAGAGAGAGAGAAGGGGGGGGGGGGGGTTTATTTTCTATTACTTTTTTTAACACTAGAAGCAAATAAACAGTTTCTAAATAGTGGATTGAGAACCTAATATCGACAGAATTTTATCCATGAATAGGTTTTTTTTTTTTTTTATTATCAAAAGTAAAGCAAAGTGGGTTGTTGTTCCTGAATTCTGAAACGGCGGAGGACAGAATTTTAATTTGGGTTTGAATGCCTGTAAAATAAATGCCCGGTTATGCTAAAAAGGAAACTTAGGGACCGGCTCCCACTCTTAAGGATGATTGCTTCAGCCATTATTGCTGCTTCTTTTTCTTTTTTTTGGGTTAAATCCTAATCTAGCTTTCATTTAGCATTTTGGTACTCTGTTGAACTAGGTCGATAGCATGTCCATCATTAAGCATGTTGTGCATCTGACTTCTTCTGTGCGAGTGCATGCGCATTAAATTGTCATTGATTTCTGTTGAGGTTCAATATTCTTAATCTTAATATGATAAGGCTTTGCATGCAGGAAGGAGTGATGCAAACTCATGATGAAGCAACTCGGAAATTTTTCAAGCACTCTTCTGTTACTTGTGTGCTGTCACCTCGTTATGCCAGCAGTAAGCTTAGCATTTTCAAGCAACAGGCATGCTTTATACCATGGACCAGTAATTGTTGCACATATTTGATCTTTGTTAGTATATGTAATGTTTTGATTACAGCAAAGTGCTTAAGTATTATATTAAGAGTAGCTTGCCCTTTCACTAGATTTAGAGAGGAAAACCATCTAATTCATGCAGTTTGTACTTCAATCTATAGCCATTTCTTCTCTTTATTTGTTTTTCTCTGTTCTTGATAAGTTTACTCAGGACGTCATTTAATTCTCTGTACACAAATTTAACTGACTGTAGGGTTAAAAGAATACAATATCTGTATTTTATTTATATGGTTCATTTGAAATTGTAAAAGAAATTTTAAAACTAGCAAAAAGCATTCCGATTAGACAGGATTATTTGATGAAAACCTGTTTTGATCTATATGAAGCCCAATATTTCTTGCCGAAGTGTTACTTTTGGATGAGATCTCATTGAAATGTAGTGTGTAAAATTATTAATCGTTGAGCTATCACAGGGTTTATGTTGGGTTTATGATGCTATCCATGCGATAATATATTCTTTGGTGATCGGCAATGTGATTCATCAATCCACACTTACATATACATGTGTATGTATTTAGATATGTACATATGTTTGTCTTCTTCACCTGCTTAGAAGCATTCAGCTACCTAAATTGGGAAACTGTATAAATTTCTAACAAATGCACAGAATTCATAATTCAAGGGTTGACATTGTTTCAGTTATTTGTGTTGTAGATTTAATATTTTCATTTTTATGTCCTCTTTGTGGGATTTGTGTGATTGTTATAAATAGGGTCTCACTCATGTAGGAGCTAGGGAAGGAATAAAGTACACCCTTAAAAAGAACCACCACTCAAGGTTGGGATTTGGAAATCCTGCTATCCATATACAGAGATCAGTTGGAAGAAAGGCTTTTACCTGTTGGATTATTTTAGATCTTTTTTCAACAACATCATTTTCTTTTCAATTGTTATCTTTTTCCTTCTACTCTTCACCCTCCACATGGCACTTCTTCTCACTAATGCTGTCAAGTGTCTTAACACTCATGGGTGGAAGTAATGAGGATATTTTAATGTTCTAGGATTTAAGTAAGAATGTGGCAAGAGATAGCAAAGGATGGCAGAGCAAGATTTTAGCACTTCTGCTATCGCTGCTTTGATCCTAGGTGGTTTTTATCGTTTTGAACCCTCAACATACACCATTGCATTTCTTCTCACTGATGCCAACTAGTGGCCATTGCTGGGAATGATGAAACCAGCATAGTTAATTCTGCTTTATTGAATATTCTAATTGATCTTCCTCGTGTCCCCTTATACTCTTCTCTGATTGTCTTTTAAGTCTTGCACTCATTTTATGTTCATGTTTTATCCTCTTGAAATGAAAATATTTACTATTTGGAAAAGATCTTAACTAGACTTGAGTAGGGATTCCCATTTCACAAATATAATACTTTTTTCCTTAAAAAAATATTTACCGATTGTTTCTATAGTTGTCGGAAGAGGAAATACTAACCTTCTATTGCTTTGAATGCCTTGACCAACACGTTGTGGCAACTGGAGACCAGATATTGTTTTATTTATACCATATCCCAATAAGTTATTGCACATGTAAATGCGGATTTTCGACCTACTTTGTGCATATGTAATTCTGTTAACGGATTGCTTTATCTGATCAGTGATAAAAAGATTCTGAGTCTTAGAAAGAAGAAAACATTTATTTTTTCCCAACTGAACAGTGACGTGACATTTTTTTTCTTGTGACATCTGACTTCAGGTTGTTGGAACACTCTTCACACACCATCAGAAATGTGTGATTGTGGATACACAAGCATCTGGAAATAACCGGAAGATAACTGCTTTTTTAGGAGGTCTGGACCTTTGTGATGGCCGCTACGATACACCAGAGCATCGACTTTTTCGTGATCTTGACACTGTATTTCAGGATGATTATCATAATCCAACGCTTTCTGTGAGTATTTGCTTCACTGGAACTTTTATTCTCCATAAGTGGTTCTTCTTCAGCCTACCAAATTTACATGGATATAACTAGAAGTGCTGAAGCAGTATTTCCTGGCTACATGTTCCTTGTCATGACAGAAAAGTAGATTGGGATTTGATATATTACAAACCTAGTTATGCTCTTCTTGTTGGGTTACATATTATGTGTATTCAAATTAGATCTTTTTGGTTGCTTGAGGTTGATGATTTGACACTTTTTCCTCCATATAGAGTATAAGATAAATATTTGTTGCTACCAGTAAATTATACTTTCCATTACAGCCTGTTTCAGCATTTTAAGTTTTTTCCCTTCTATGAAATTAAACCCAAAGTAGATCACTTTATGATGTTATTCTTAGACCAACGGCTCTTACCAGCTGTCTTCTTCTTTTCTTTTGTAAATAATAGGCAGGAACTAAGGGTCCAAGGGAACCATGGCATGATATGCATTGCAAAATTGAAGGGCCTGCTGCATACGATGTGCTTACAAACTTTGAGCAACGTTGGAAAAAAGCCACAAAATGGTCAGAGTTTGGACAACGTTTTAAAAGGATATCTTATTGGCATGATGATGCTTTAATTAAGTTAGAGCGCATCTCATGGATAGTTAGTCCTTCCCTTTCAATTCCAATCGATGATCCTGCATTATGGGTTTCCAAGGAAGATGATCCTGAAAACTGGCATGTTCAGGTTAATTAGTATGCACTTCCTGCCAATGCAACACTAATATCATTTGATTTAATTCGTTAGCATTGCTGAATGTTAGTTGTTCTCTGATGACAGGTTTTTCGATCCATAGATTCAGGATCTTTGAAAGGATTTCCCAAAGATGTTCATTCAGCTGAGGCTCAGGTTATCTAATTTTTTCATTAAAATTTTTATAGAATATGCAGTTTATATATCAACGAAAGTTGCATTGCTTACCATACTAGTCGTCCTCATTAAATCTCCTTTTTATTTTTACCTACCAAAAGAATGATTTTTTGTTGTGGTGATTGATCAACTTTATGAATTTCTCTTTTATTGCAGAATCTAGTCTGTGCTAAAAGTCTGGTGATAGACAGGAGCATTCAGACAGCATACATCCAGGCAATTAGATCTGCCCAACATTTCATTTATATTGAGAATCAGTATTTTGTTGGATCTTCTTATGCCTGGCCATCTTACAAAGAAGCAGGTTCTGGCACCTTTTACATGGTTACTTGCATTAGATGTTCGTATTGTTATGGCCATTTTTGGTGCTCATGCTAAATTTCCTCTATATTAAGCACACGTAAGGAGCATGTATAGGCTTTGCACCTGATGCATTTCATTTTCTACATGCAGAATATATTTCATAATAAAGTTGGTTACTTAGAATTTAGCAACCTACACCTTTGTTCTTCTATATAAGACATGGAAGACTTATATTTTAATTCACAAATTGACATCTTACATCCATTTTTTGGAATTGTGAACGCATAAATTCATGTTGCCTTCATTTAATAGAGGCTGTCATGATTCTATACTTGATAGTCATATCTGCCTAGATATCTTTCATGCTGAAAGCATTTTTTCAGCTTCCTTTGTTTCTTACTCGTCAAACTGTTCCTCAAATGAACAATTCTTTTGTTATGATTAGGTGCCGATAATTTAATTCCAATGGAGTTGGCATTAAAGATTGCTAGTAAGATCAGAGCGAAGGAGAGATTTTCTGTTTATGTTGTCATGCCGATGTGGCCTGAGGGTGTCCCCTCTTCTACTTCTGTGCAAGAGATTCTCTTTTGGCAGGTATTTTGCATTTCAATTCTTTAAAATATTTAGTCCACAGAAGACCAGCGATAGCACTAAGAGTTGAGCTAGTGCAAGTTGAGGGTGCTAGAAGGTGGAGAGGAAGAGGCCAAAACTGATAAATGGATGTCGAGTAAGTCAAGAAGCTTAAGTCAAGTGCTTCACTTTAAGACCGATGACAAAAGTTTTTAGTTTTGCCACTTCTGCCAGCAGTGATTCAGTTAACTTGGCATGGCTCATTCAACTTGTATCAGCACTGGCTCTGAATCACAAGTTGTTAATTTACATGGGAGAGAATATGAAATGTGGTGTCTGACACACAATTTGATATTAGTTTAACTTTGGCATTTTTGCATTTGCAGGGACAGACAATGCAAATGATGTATGAAATTATAGCACGAGAGCTGAAATATATGCATATTGAGGATGCACATCCACAAGACTACCTAAATTTTTATTGTCTTGGAAATCGTGAAGAACTGCCTGAAGTGTCAAGCTCGCGTAATCAACCTTCAAATAATGGCGATACGGTAATCATACACGATGGAATCTATTTTCCGCTGGTTTAGTCATTTAAACTAACAGCGTATTATTTGAAAATGGTAGGTATTAGGGTATGGTTTGGTCCCAACCCAGTGCTGAACCATCCAAGGTCAGCCTTTTGGTTTCTTTTCCTCGAGCGGAAGAAGGGGTTGGGAGTTGGGACAGAACTGAACCACGCTTTCTGGAGAACTGAATTGAATCAGCCTAGGTTGAGCTTACCTTTATTTGGTTTGGTTATAAGTTTAATTAGTTTCTCCATTTTTCTAGTTTTCTATACATATCTTCCAAGTGGGACTAAACAGATGAATCAGCCAAACCATAGACTCCTAGCATCTCTTTTTATATAAGCATTAAATCTATACGTATACTTTTCAATTTCTAGTATAACTGGCCTATGTGGAGATGTAAAACCAAGAGAAAGAGGAGAGAAGAAGAGAAGTGAAAAAAAGAGAGGAGAAAAGAAGAGAATAGAACAGAAGGAATTTAGGGGAAGAGAGAGAGAGAGAGAGAGAAGAAATTAGGGGAAGAAAATTCTCATTCAAATATTAATCATCTAGTCTACCTCAAAAATAAGATTTTAGGCTTTTATATAGGCTACAACCATAATAACCATAAAAAGGAAAGAAACATAAAAAGAAAATAAGCTAATAAAATAAAAACAATAACAAAAAGAAACCCTAAATTATTAAGCTAAATCTTATGATCCCGTCTAACATAAGTCTTGAACTTTCATGGCTCGTGGGCTATCTTGTGTGAGCCACACTGATTCCCATCATCATCTGGTGTAGCTATTGCTGTCAATTTCAAACCCTTGACATGAATTCAAGTTGGTCCAATGAGCAAATGAGACCAAGGAGTGTCAATGGAGAAAATCCATATTCTTAGTTTGTATCAACTGTACCTGGACATATACACTTTCAAAAGAAGAAAAAGATACCTCGGCCTACAATGTTGAGTTATAACACACAAAATCGACATTATATGTTGACATGTGTACACAAATTTTTGTAATGTGTGTAAGTAACTAAGTATGTACATAGCATACAGTAATATTCTCTAATGTATAATGGGAAAATTTTCAGGTTGGATTGCATTGTTTAAGATTGAATCTGGACTCTTGTAAAATGAATCTGATACACCTTCTGAGCTCTTCAGGTTTCAGCTTCACAGAAGTTTCAACGTTTCATGATTTACGTACATGCCAAGGGAATGATAGTGGATGACGAGTATGTGATATTGGGGTCTGCCAATATTAACCAACGATCGATGGCTGGTTCAAGAGACACTGAGATAGCTATGGGTGCATATCAGCCCCACCACACATGGGCCAAAAAGCAGCAGCACCCTCGTGGCCAGGTATGTGCTATCATTTTTATCATTTGATAATATCATATTGTATATTGCATAAACTTGAGAGCTTTGAGACCTGCTTTCTGGGATGTCCAAGATATGGCCCAACCAATCGAACCCCTCTGTTTATTGAACCTTAAACCATTTGGATTTTGGGCACAAATACAAGCATGCATAAATGTAAAAGAACATTAACATTCTCTCCATTAGTGCACTCATTGTAGTCGGCTGTCTTGGGTTATGAATGTTTCCCTCTCATTGAATTTTGTTCTGTTAATTAAAGTAACTTTTGAGTAATCTGATCAAACTGATGTGTTTTTGCAGATACATGGATACAGAATGTCACTCTGGGCAGAGCATTTGGGTCTAATAGATGATTGCTTCAAAGAGCCGGAGAGTTTAGTTTGCATAAAGAATGTAAACAAGATTGCAGAAGATAACTGGAATAAGTTCACATCTGATGATTTTATGCCAATGCTTGGTCACCTTCTCAAATACCCTGTCAAGGTAGACGCCAATGGGAAGGTAGGCCCATTGCCTGGACAAGAGACTTTCCCAGACGTCGGCGGTAAGGTGCTCGGAGCTCGCACAAACCTTCCTGATGCTCTAACTACATAGCTTCCATTATTTTTCTTCTTTATTAATTCAATGGGGTTTCATTTGGACCTGGAAGAGGAGCTCAAAAATGGTTCCCTCTGGTCAAGTTGGGGTCAAAATTATAGGAGATTTTTAGATTGAATTTGGACTAGAAATGCAATATTGGATGCGCTGTGTAATATACATTCATTGTGAGCTGCCATTTGAGACATTTAGCTTCATAATTATCAAATTTTTTATCCACTTGACTGTATAAACTGCTGACGAGAATGAAATTTAATGACACCCAGATGATTTCTAAATCGAATAGCTTCTTTTAAGTGTTCCAAAACTCTTGGACTCTATTTGGATCTGGAAAAAGTTAAAGAAAATAATAGAATTCGGATTTCTTTCTTTAGTATAATTAAAACTTTTTCCTTTTCTTTCTTTCACTTTCCTGTGATCCAAACAAAGGGCTTGATTAGTTCTCGGGGACCGTATATGAAAAATTAGATTAATGTTACATGAGGGGAATCGGACAAATGCTCAAATCTACAATTTTAAATATTGAAATGAAGAAAATGGAATACACAAAAGGCATTAGATAGATTCAATTCATACATCGTCTCATTCCTTATGCACTATATAATAAGCTCTAATAATAAACCCCAAAAAAAAAAAATGCATTTAAAACTCTTTCATAACGACTCAATTAACGGTCACTTTTCCAACCATGCCAGCGCCCTGGTGCGGAGAACAGTAGAAGGTATACGTTCCTTTCTCACTCAACGTCACGGCATAAGTCTCTCCCGGCGCATTCAGCAGGTCCTCATCGCTCATCGAGATTTTCGTAGCGTCAACACCGGGAGGAACTTCGTCCTCATCGAATATAACATTGTGTGGGAATCCAGCATTGTTCTTGAATACGATCTTCTCGCCGGAAGCTACCGAGAAGCTGTTCGGAACGAAAGCCAGTGAGCCGTCGTCGCCGCCGAGCAAGATCTCAAGAGCCATGGCATTGCTGGCAAGCATTGCGCTTGCGGCGGTGGCGATGACGGCGGCGCCGACGTCTTTCAGTGAAGCCTTAACGCTGAGCCTTGGGAATGAAGAGGCTGATGCGACCTTGGTGGTTGTATTGACTCGAGCAGTGGTTGCGCCGGTGGCCTTTAGGCCGGTGAATGATGGGACTGCGACGGCAGCAGAGGTGACTGTGGCCATTGTTGAGGAACAGTCTAATTGTGTGTGTGTGTGTGTTAAAGAGAGAAAATCAGAAGGAAGAGAGAGGAAGGGTGGGGGATTTAAAAGAGGGAGAAAGGGGAGATTGCTATTATCCAAAAAAAGAAAGGGGAGATTGTGAGGTGCTCATTGTGTGGTAGGGATGTGCGGATGATTAGATAATGGGTTATCTGCTACGGAATGCTGTTATTGGCTGGGTTGTATCCTATCCTCTGACGTGGCATGGATGTGCATATGTGAGGTGGAGACTGTTAGATGTGGTGAGTGAGGGAAACTCCAACTATGATGGGCTAAAATTCTATTTAATTAAAATCCTCAATAAAGTTCAAATAATATTTTCATTCTCTCTATTTTTTGGTTAGTAAATATTAATTTTAATTTAATTCAAATCATAGTATGAAGAGAGAGTTTTGAGAGATTTGATGAGTATGCAAGGAATAAGGATGGCTACCCATTTTTGGTTCGCTCTATTTGTCTTCCTATTTGAGAATTTTACAAAGAAATGCTGTACCTCCAAAAAAAAAATTCTAAAACTGTATCCCAAATGATGTGACGGAAGATCAAACCTTCTATTTTTCATCAATTTTTTTTTTATTGATAATAAATGAGAGATTACAATTCATTTAGGATTGTTTTTGGAGACAAATTTTTGGGAGATATAACATTACTTGTTTGTAATGGGTCCAGTCAAAATTTATCACCATTGGAGTAGTGTGGCAAAGTGACTTAATTGGCTATAGCCAGTTTGCCTAAAAATAATGGTGCTTTGGTTACTTCCATTGGAGTTTTTCTAACCTTCTTTACCCAAATAAAAATAAATTATAATTTCACGAATAAAATTTTTAATGCGGATAAGTTGTTGGTCTAATGAATTAAGGTATATAAAAAATACATTAATATTTATTTATTCATAATTAAAGAAATAAAAATGTTGAGATTTGGAATAATATCAAGAAAGTTTTTTCCTAAGGAATAAAAAAATTTCAATCTCTTAGAAGATGTATAGGAAGTAGTTTTTGCTAGCAATATAACAAATGGCTCCCGGCTACAATTGCAGCGTTGCAAATGTGAGGCATTGGTGCATCACCGAGGACCAGATATTTTCATTCCACCTCCAAGACGACCAAAGGGTGGGTTACCACAAAATCATTGCATGTATTCGCAGCACAAAAATATGTGAAGATACCATTATTTTATTTTATTTTATTTTTCTCCCAAAAAAATCAACACCCTATTCTCCCTTAAGCACGATGTGTCTCCATATGCTCAAATCCAAAACTTAAAAAAAAAAAAAAAAAAAAAAAAAGAGATATAACTACTCTACGAACAGGTGATTAGTGGCAATAAATCATCAACTATCACTATCACATTTCAATTGGATTAAAATATTTAATCTAACGGTTGGGTTTTTAAAATACTAATTGCAGATTAATTAAAAATCTGAGTCCTTACATAAGTTTATATGTGTACGTACATACCTATAATAAAATTACTCTGGCCCTAACTTTTTCTATTAGAGTGGATTAATATAAGTGGAATTCTCTCTCTCTCTCTTTGATGAAACAAATAAGGAAAAACCAAACATACAAACGAATGTAAGACCAAACCCCACCCCCAAAAAAACAAAAATGGAGAAAGGCTGACACTGTTTGCTCCAGCACATAGAGATATCCCCAAGTATGGCTCAAATTCGCAAAATAGTTTGCGGCCCTATTAACTTGTACATATGACTCCATACCATAATTATAACGTACAAGTAATTGACAATGAATTTGCGATTGCAACATTATCTACAAAACATTACAGAGGCTACGAAATATGGGACAGATTCTCCTTACATCTTATTTTATATCTATATATATACCTCGTTTTTAAAATACCAATGTGTGTGGAATGTTTTAAGAAACCGACCGTTAGATTAAATTCATTTCTCGTATGTGTCATTTATGCCAAAAATCACAGTGATTCAACGATAAGTTTCTGAAAATTGTCATCGGAAAAAAATATTATAATTAGAAACACATCAGTTTTTTATAGTGAGATATCTTAAAATTTGGCCGTTGGATCATTGTGATTTTTGGCATAAATGACGTATATAAGAAATGTATCTAATCCAACAGTCGGTTTCTTAAAATATTCGACCTAACTAAGAGTTTTGGAAATAAGATGTAAGTATAAATGTAAATCGAGATATAAAGGAAACGGAAACCTGACGCATGAAATATTGTGTAATATATACTCCGAATCACTTCACTACCTGCACAACCCTTTAGAAATAGGATGTAGATATAGATATAAATCTAAAGGAAACGGAAACCTGACCCATGAATTATTGTGTAATATGTATGACTTCACTACCCGCAACCCACCCAGAATTAATGATTTCATGATACGATGACCCAAAGACTGACAAATTAATCAAGCCACTCCCACCTACCCACAATTAATGAATTCTTGATTTGATGACCCAAAGACTGCGATTAAGATAGAGAAATTAACCAAGCCACTCGTACTTCGAGATCCGATCAGTAAAAAGCTATTTTGAACTCGCTCAGAAGATTAACAAATCAAGCCCAAATCTTATTTTTTAGTCATTACTTTGTTGATTCAAGCTTGACTTCAGGATGGCTCGGCTTGATTTTAAGTTCATTTGAATTCGCTCGTAAGATCAATTAGTTAAACTCAAGCTAGAACAGCGATTCAACTTGACGCACAACAAGTTTAGTTTAGTGGATAGACGGAGCATAATTGGGAATTGGATTCCAATTCCATTCGATGTCTCCCAAAAGGAATTACTGGGGTTTCTGCTGAAGGCCGGTAATATGGGGAAGCCTATAGTAGTAGAGAAATACCAATAAGATTTTCTGCAGCCAGAACAGAGATGATACCTGTTCCAGGATACAAAAAAGATCCAATTGCAGAGTAGAGATGAATCAATAGAGATCATTCTAGACAGTAGCTAGTTGGAAATAGCCTCAGCCTACTTCGAGTTGCTAGACATCTTTCTATACTTGTCAGTCGACAATACCTGACCAAGGCATTAGAAGACTACTGGTCGAATCTGATTCCAAAATAATGAATGACACCATCTACAGCCTGTTCTATCCCCCATTTACTTCCCGTCACTGTGAGTAACCTATTCATGTCTGCAGTTAGCCATCTACAAATGAAGGAAACCACGATGCTATCACATTCATAAAAACCTTGATTAATTTTGTTTCCCATAAAACAAACAGAGATGAGTGAAAGCAGGAAAAGAAAAGGGGAAGCTCTAGCAAATCACATCTATAAACATATGCTGTAATGATTCCTAAGTTTATAGGTTTGCTCAATAGATTCACAGTGAACTATGGGTCCATTCACCAGATTTTGTGGCCCAGTGTTGTCCTAATTGTGCTCCTTTATGGCCTTGTAGGAGATTTCAGGATCAGGTCTGACCAAAGATTCTGCACCAAAGCAGGCAGCTGATATTTTTTGCAGCCTTCTAGTGGGGTTTATGAGGTGGGATTTTCCTGACTTACTTGCAACCTAATAAGTAATGAAGGAAGCCGATGGATATGATTCAAATTTGAAAATCCAACCATTTTCCCTACCCCAACAAACAACATCAAATAACCAAAGCAATCAGACACTTAAATCATTTGTAATTAGCTGCATATGATTCAGGATATAACTTTGTCTTACTTTGTTATAATTTAAACTTATGAAAGGAGATTGCCATAACATAAGCTGATACTTGAGTGATAAATCCAAAAGTCTCCAACCACAGTACTCTGTACGTTACATGAATATAATACCAGTATGCGAGTGCAGTACTACCTAACAACAGCAGAATGAAACACAAAATACAAATAGCCAGATAGGAAAAGGAGGTAAACTAAATCCCGATGGCAATGGTCAACAACCAAGTAGTCTAGTACACAACCCTCACACAGAGAATTTACTGGTAATCAAATTGGTTGCCATGAAAGGGATTGGGCAGTAAACTGACAGTGAATAACCACAGTGGGTTAACTAACCTACTTCCAAGCAGGAGCACAGTGGTTCTGGTTATAAAATGTAATTCATGTTGTAACAATTTTGAAGAAGTGAAGATAACACTGAACAGTAAATGATATCACTTACCCCAAGAGTGATGCACATCAAATCCCCAAACCCTCCAAGCAAACAATAGATGAAAATATCTACCATCTCTCACTCTCTTAGGCTCTTACAAGGTACAAAATACTACCCATGGCACTGCTAAAGATGTTTACAACATTGCTGCCTAAATTTCATATTCAATTGGCTAATCTTAATTCTTAAACCACAGGGAGCTTTTCTTGATTTTCTGCAGTTTCATTTCTTTCAACAATCAATCTTATTCATCAAGAAAAAGATATAACCACATGAATCTAATTTGATTTCTAGTCACCAAAATTTATCCTAAATTTATCTAGAGATGAAAAATCAACAAATTATTGAATGCCATCCATAAAATTCAACTTCTACAAACTTGGCCATTTTGAGCCATTACTATAAACTGTCTCACAAAATATCAACTTTGATTATACAAGTAATCCTATTATTCTAGTTTCGCACGTTGAATAAATGGTATTTATGGCAAAGAAGAACCAAAACTAAACCCACTTTGTGCCAGCAAAAGCAACACAACTGCAGCACAGAAACAAACCACAGCAACTTCAAGAGCATCAAACATAGAACAAAATGCGACTTCTATATTTTCCAGCTATAATTGAAGCTTACGCGAGAAACCAAGGGTCTACTTAGATATTACGCATTGATCAAATTGTTTAATTATATTTTCTATAGAATTTTATTAGCAAATCTATTACTTTAAATGGGACGCTTCAAGATAATAACAATAAAATAAATGCAAGTAAAAATTTGATGTAAGTATTTCATCACTTTCTATAGATACTCTTATTGAACATGATGGATTTATACTTTTAATGATATTTAAAGTACATTAAAGCCACTCAATACAAGTATTAACACGAGTTGAATCCACGAAGTGGGTATTTTACCTCTCACTCTTACAGTGTTACCCTCTACTGCTAATGAGTCCTATAGCACAAAATATGGTTGTCCAACAACAATATGGAGAATATCATACACAAAACCCAGGCATTATTCTCGCATTTTTTTTATTATAAATACACACTAACAGAGAGATAATGATACAGATCAGCTCAAAAAGAATTCAATGCTGAATTACAAATTGGACATCCCATGTAGAACAATAATGAAAAACTATTTACAATCCGGAGATCTATCAGTTTTCCCAATATAAGAAAAGGAATGTACACACTATATGAGCGGTCATCTACTCCTCTCACCTCATTAGATTGGAAAGATATCATTGTTACTGTCATCATCATCCATATCAAGATATTTGAAGCTCACATCTGCTCTTGGGTCTCTATAATTGAAGCTCGGGCTCACGTAGCACTTCATCTCGTGAAACAGGTTAAGATTGTCCACCAACTTATGAAAGACATTGCAACCACAGCACTGCAAAACAGGAACAACCCAACAAGCAATAAGAAATCCTATACAAACACACATATGGATATATATATATATAGAGAGAGAGAGAGAGAGCGAGACCTGGACGAAGACAGTGCCATCGGTGTAGGCATGGGGATTAATGGCACGAGTGGTCCTCTGACCACAGACATTACAAGTGAAGGCAACACGCATCCTCCGACGTGGCGATTTGGTGAATAGGGACCACGGGAAGGTGGAGATCCTCTCCGTACTGGATCCATCCTCAGCGCCGGCAGGAACCGAAGGCCCTTCCATGCCAGACCCCGTCGTCCAACCTCTAACAGACGCCGCGCTCAAAACCAATCCCATCGCCTCATCCTAAAATTATCCAAAAACCCCAAAACAAAACCCTAAATTACCAAATCCCGATCAAATCAAACATAAAACAATAATTAAAAAAAAAAAGAACGAAAATTTCTTGAAATACCTTCGAGAGAGTGCGATTGCTGAGGAAAGGGATGATCTTCGACTCGTTCGAGTCGGATCGGAGATCGGAATCGTTGCTGTTGTCTGAGTCAATTTATGTATATAATTATATATATATATAGAGAGAGAGAGAATCTTATAACAATAATAATAAAAAAGTAGGAACCGGATGAAGATGATAGGTGGAGGAAGGTGAGAAGATATATCTTACTTTTGGAAGACATGTGGAACCGTAGGAGTCTTGATGAGTGCTTCTTCTTTGGAGATAAGATCGATAGAGATGACGATGAAGATACGATTGTTGCAGAGGAGCTTAAAGCATCCATGGCGATAACAGAGGGCACCGATGTGCCTTGCTTCTCTTCGCACGATTTTTCTTTTGATCTTGAAGAATAAGGGATACCTCTCTTTCTGTTCACAAATCCAACGCCGTATATATTTTGGGTTCCTAACGACTTTACGTGTGATGGGTCTGGTCTAATCAGTAATCATCCACTGTGAGTTGGACGCAATTAACGGGCCTCAGGCCCTCGGCCCACGGACAATCATTTTATGAAAATACTCATTCGGATAGGGGTGTGGCCCGATTCGATGAGTTTGCCTTAGTTTCAATCAAAATTATTATACTTTGTTTTTGATGAGTGTAATCTTGATATAAGATGGCTAAAGCTTATTGGGCTGTTACTTTTACAATTAATTTTTCAATGGAATGAGCATAAAGGGATGGTTGTAATCAGGGGCGGAACCAGGAAGTGAGGTTGGGGGGCCATGTTTGAACTGGGGGAGCCAATAGTGTATTATTTGAAAATTTTAAATTATAATATATATATATAATTTAAATAGTTGAGGCAGCAAGAAGAATTTCTTGCTACTCAACTATTAAAAGTAATTACCAAAATTTTGCACTAGATAAAATATAAAAAACTTTCTATTTTGTACTTCTAAAAGTAGAAAAACAGAAAGTATAAACTTATCCAAATGCGCCCTAAAATAAAAAAAAGTGCTGAAATTGTGAAGCCATTCAAGAGAACTCTATGTTGCTCATTTGCCCTCTTTCGTAGACTTAGAAAAAAAAATGATATTTGGCCAAAAGTCCTTATTTAAAGGTGTCTATTGCATAGGGTTTCCTATAAAAAAAAAATCTTCCAAAAGTCCTCATTAAAAATAAAAATAAAAAATAAATATTGCATAAGGTCCTATGTTTTGAAAATCAATATATTTTGATGACGGAATTGACCTTATTATTCCCAAATCATTCCTGATGCCCTCCTCGGTTCCTCCTCCTCCTCCTCTACTTCTTCCTCTTCTCTCATAATCGTCCACCTGGCCATAGTAGCTCCGGCTCAAAAACAGAGGAGAGAGAAGCTAAAAGAAAATGAGAAAGAAAAGGAAAGAAGCAGAGAGAAAGAGGTTACAGATCAACGTGAAGCAGCGAGATCAACTGGAAGTAGTGAGATCGACAGAATCCTTTCGTTCAATTGCAACGAGATCAACGACGATTTGTTGCAGATTAACCATGGAGTAGCTGGATCTGTAGCAATGTTTGGCTGGTGCGGTGAAGGTCTAATCTGGAGGTCTGTGTCATCGTTTGGCTACTGAAAAAATGCTACAAATTGAAAATTTTCCTACTGTCAGCAAGCAAGTCTGATCCTCCCATCTCTCCTCTAGTTCCCTTGCCGACGATAGTCACCGACGTGTTAAGGTGACTTTCCGGTGATAATTCTCACCGGCCCAGCTTTCCCCACCGGTTTGCTTTCACGGGAGAATTACTTCCTCTCTCCGATTTCTTTCTGCTTCGCTCTCTTTCTCTCAGCTTTGAGGTATGGCATATCAATATGGGTCTATGTTTAGGGATGAGTTTGGTGCGGGTATGAGTGGGTTTACGGTGATGATCATCGCCATGATTGATTTGACGCCACTGATTTGCTAGAAAATCTACTATCAATTCATAAAAAATTGTTGTTTTTTTTTTAAAAAAAACTATTATTATTTTTGAGCATAATCAACTCGGAATTCTGGCGTAGTGAAATCCGATTCAGGTGTAGAGAACTCGAGATTCCGGCATAATAAACCCGGGATTCTAATGTAGTGAACTCGGAGTTTGAGGTATAGGTGATGTTAAAGATTGTTAGAAATGAAAGGTATTTTTATCCAATTCATGTCAAAAGGACTCTTGGCATGAAAATCTTTTAAATGATGACTTTTGACCAATTCCCCCTAAAAAACTAAAAATAAATAAATTATCCCTTAAAAGGGGGGGCTGTCAAACCTCCATTTTTTTCATTTCTTTCTATACTTCCTAATTTCAAAAACTCATCCCAAACTACTAGCACAATTTCCTTTTCTCATTACCTGGTCCCACTTTTCTCCTTCTTTGGCCGAAACCCACATCAATTTTGTTGAGCTTTCTTCTTTATTAGGCTTCATTTTTATAAGTTCTTCTTCACCTAATTCATTCTGCATAACTTACCTTTTGCACGAACTTCTAGAAATCAAGATTTCAAAATTGACGTGGGTTTTCATTTTTATAAGCGTAGCAGAAAAATATCCCCTTCTTCCACTCCTCAATCTCGCTTCATTGAGTTTTCTTGGGTTTCATCACGTCCCATTAAGCCATGGCAAGCCATCTCTCTCTCTCTTCTCTCTTCTGATAATTACTTAAGTTACTCAATTTCGCAAAATTCCTTTCGCGCAATATTGATTTAAGTTTCTTATTTTTGTTGCAGGCCGTTTCCCCTCGGAAAAGGTAAACCCTAAAACATTGTATTAATCATACATGTTGCAGCAAATTTCTATGTTTAATTTGCGTGATAATTTATTCTTAAAAAGACTGGAGGGATCTCTCTCTCTCTCTCTCTCTCTCTCTATATATATATATATATATAATGATATTCTCTTGTTTGATTTTTGCTGATCAAATAACATCGTGTTTTGGGTTCGAAACATTTGGGTGTTTTGGGTTCGAAACATTTGGGGTTTTAGACTGTAGAGGTTGTATGGAGCACATTGTTGGATGCTGGTTTTTCTATTTTTCATTTTATGGGAGGGAAGACATTTATGATTTACAAGTGAGAAATTACAACCTCTTTCAGTGGCGTACACCCATATAAGTTCCTGATTCTGTTTGTGATAGAAACAAATGGAGTGTAAATCTTTCTTTAAATCATACTCATCTTTGTGCTTGATTATTTATCAAGCATGGACAAGGTCGCATGGGCAAATGATATGGTTCGGTTCGGTTTGTCTAGTTAATTGTTTGGTTCTGGGTTGATGGTAAACTAAACTTAACTTGTGAACTTGGAACTATTTGGACTAATTGTGGAAATTCTGCAGAGATATGTGAACTACAATTGAATTCTATACAATGAAAATCAGTTTTCATTAGCTGAATAAAATTTTTTGAATAGTTTAGTACTTTATTAAGATTGTGTAAAATTTTCATGCACCAACTGATACAACTTCTGATAGATTGTCATAAATTTCTGAACAATTAGGAAATGAAGAGTGCAGTGTCAAATTACTTGCCCTCTAAACTAAAGTCTGCGGTACCAAAAGGAACCTGCCCAAGTTTTGCAAATGAACCTCAACTGCACATTGCCCTTAAAGGAACTAAGATGAAATACACAATTACAATGTTTTCATACTGTGTCAATAAAAGGAAAAGGAGATAAGCTTGCTTTGGATTGATTTCATTGGCTTCCCTCTGTTCTAATACAATATTTAATTCACATCTTCTCATTTGCCCATCATTGCTAAGTTCAGTAGGCCATGGCAAGAGGATTTTTGAAGTGGTTGGTTATATTTTCTATGAAGTTTGACAGTGTGAACCAATAAGCTACATATTGAGAAGTTGAAAATAAATAAAGAAAGAAATAAAGCAGCTCTAAAATATCTGGATATCAATGTTCCTGATTTCTTCCTTTAGGCTTGTACTTGGTGAGTTTTTGCCCCAGACATACATGTGGTCTTAGGAGAGCACCAACACTAGTTTCTTGTGCTCATTTTAGGGAGAGTAGTTTCTTGAGTTTTTGTAATCTTTTTAACATGATCGGATTCCACTGAGGACAGCCCCACTTCATGGTTTCCATGGCAGTTGACTGTTTATATATCCTTATTTCCATGAGATCTCAATGCGAAAATTTTCCATTTTCTGCTTTCTAAGATTTGCATTTCTGTAGTTCTTATATTTTGTTTTATTAGTTAATGTTTTCTGTTGAGTATGTCAGGTACTCCCAATCGCCACACCGTCAGAGAGCACGATCAAGGTCTCGGTCAAGATCTAGGTCCGGGTCTAGATCTAGACTGAGACAAAGGGCCCGGTCCCGATCCCGATCCCGATCCCATTCCTTGTCCAGATCAAGGTCTGGAAGTCGTGGCAGGTTTGTGTCAATCATTAATATGTTATGTTGTGCCCTGATTTTATTAATTGCTATTTACCAAAATGTGATACTATAATGATTGATCCTTGGAAATCATTTGTCAGGGGTGAGGCTGTTAATCCTGGAAACACACTTTATGTGACTGGTCTGTCATCAAGGGTCACAAAGAGGGAACTTGAAGATCACTTCTCTAGGGAGGGGAAGGTTAGTCTCTTTATCTAGCAATGAACATGGTCAATTAATTAGTTTTTTATTTAATTTTTATTATTAGTATGTCAACAATCTAAACTTCTTATGTTAGGTAATCTCATGCTTTCTGGTTGTAGAGCCTCGCACACGCATCTCTCGAGGTTTTGCTTTTGTAACCATGGACTCGGTCAAGGATGCTGATCGTTGTGTCAAATATCTTAACCAATCAGTTCTTGAAGGCCAGTACATAACTGTGGAGAAGGTAAATTACTTTACCTTAGGACTGCGGAGGGTATTTGATTGGTTCTCCTTTCTTTTTAACTGGGGGGTTATTGGTTATATTCAGAATACATTGTGTCAGCTATGTTGGCAGCAATCCAAGATGATGAGTTCATCCATCTCAACTTAAGCCACAGGGCTTGACCAAATGGCCAGCTTAACAACTTTACTCATGCGTGTGATCAAATAAATTTAGCAAATATTGTCCCAACAACAACTAAACAACCTCAGCACTCACCATCAACTTTCTCAACTAATCAACGGAAATTCAACATTCAACAACTCTCTATTCGGGCATTTATGGTACCTCATGCACGGATCGTGTTGCTTCTTTTATGTGGCTATTCTTTGTTCACCAATTGTTCTTCCATGAGGTTCTCATTGAGATTGTTTTCCTTGGCTCTCTTTGTGTGTGTGTGTTTGCGTTAATGGTTAATATGGAATCCTTTGGTACCTGTAACCGTTATATTTTGGTTTTTTCCTATTATCACATTCTTTGTTCATTTTGTGGTTTATCTGAAACATATGGACAACTGAGGTTTGTTTTTTTACCTTTCAGTCAAGGAGGAAACGCCCAAGGACCCCAACACCTGGAAATTATCTTGGTCTGCAGAGCTCCAGAGGTTCCTCCCTCCTTCCCCTTCCCCTCTCTCTCTCTCTCTCTCTCTCTCTCTCTCTCATGTCATGTCATACTTGGTTCTGACTCTTCATATTCATGATTTCCCCCCATGTTTCATTTTGTGTTGGTGGTAGGCTATCGTGGCGAGGGGCACCGTCGTGGCTATGGACGTGATGACTATAGCTACAGGAGATCTCCAAGGCGGTCACCTTATCGAGGTGGCCGTGGTTATTCTCCTCAACGCTCTCCTTATGGTGGTAGGTCAAGGAGATATAGGTCCAGGTCGCCTAGATAAGCGGATATGGGCCTCAATGTGTATGCAAGGTAAGATTGTCCTTTGAGTTTGCCAGCTCCTTTTGTGAGGTTTACACAATCATAGGATCTCATTTTGTTAATAGATCTCTTTGTTTTGACTCGGAACTTTGGACCAGTTATCTCCAAAATCTTGTAAAAGATCTCTATAGCTGCTCTAGTTCTTTGCATCGATCACTTCTTCATGCCTTCTTGGCTGATGACATTTACTTCTGTATCTTACACTGCCAAAATGCTGTTAGGACACAATGGAGGTAATTTTGTTCAAAAGATTACCAACTTGCCTTAAAAGAAGTTCCTACTAGTGGATGGTCAATTTCATTTATTGACTGGCTGTTGTGATTTAGCACAATCATTGTCTGGTTAGATTTATTGTTAGCGTGGAATTGTGGAAGATAGTGTGTATTTATTCTCTCTCCCCACAAAAAAGAAAAAAGAAAAAAAAGTAGTAGTTAACATCCCTTATTAAATTGGTTTGATTATGGGCATCATGAGTTTGCTAGATTGACTTTCAAAGTGTTCAGTTGAGATTGGGTCAATACTCAATTGATCTAATGGAAGAAACAAATGGTCTGTTTGGGAAATGGGAATCTTAATATACAGAGTTGGGGTTTGATATTCTTACTTTTCTAGGAAAATGCCATAGCTTGCGTTTGAAATATTCCGAGAAAAATAGAATTCATGCGTTGAATACTTACAAAGCTTAGGATATGTAAAACCTGTGTCAGTATATTTTGTGGTATTCTACTACTAGTAGGATGCTTCCTGGCTATTGGTGCGTAGGCCATACGCACCTCCAATTCCAAAATCTGTCCACAGATATCTGATACCTTGCTTTGATTTATGTATTTGCTCCCACAAAGTTGGGGCGTTGTTGACTCTATAATTCATCTCTAGAATCTCATAAGATTTCACTGGGTCCCACCAAATGGTATTATTCCTCCAATTCATTAGCCATGAAAGGGGCAAAGGGAGAAGGGGAAAAGCAAAAATAAAAAGAAGTTGATTCTGTTGATTGGTTGGGTCACCCTGCCATTGTGGGCTTCACCAGTGGATATGGATTAGCCGGCCCATTGATTTAACCTTTTTTGTAAAATGCAGATTCCATTTGCTACTGGGGGGTTGGAATCTTCTCCAATTTATACCCCCTACGATTCTAATTTAACCCTCAACTAACCTTTTCTAATTGGATTTTCTCCTGCTAAATTGCAAGCGAGGTCTCATAAATATGGGTGTAAACTGGAGGGGATCCTATTCATTATCAACACCATGGTAGCTTGAAGAAATTGAGCTATTGCATGATGCTGGACCTAGGCCAATCATAATCTTAACAAAAATTCTATATCACCCAACACTTAACCCAAAATTAAAAATCACTTTGACGTGTCGTGGTTTGAGTGGTGTGTGAAAAAGAGAGAAGCAGTTTAAGAGGAGAGATTTCATCACTCAAAGCAGGACACATCAGGATGGTTTTTACTTTCGGGTTAAAGAGTGTGGTGCTATAATATTTTTCTAATCTTAATGGTCATTTTTTTCCTTTTTTAAAATAGATTCACAAGGTACTATTAGGCGAAGATAATTTTGACCATGAGATCATGTTTTGTAACCGAAAAGCTTTCAAAATCAATGTATTTTTATGTACTTGAATTCATGATTTTATTTTCCTAAAAATGATAATACTTGTCATCTAGTCAAAAAAGACCATTGACCTAATTCCATTTTTTTTAAAAAAAATTATTTATTGTAAACCTTATTTGAAACTCTACCATAACGTGGATTAGCAAGAAAATAGAGAGCTCATGGTAATGAGATAATCATACGAGGAAGCCCTGTTAACAATAGGCTTATTAAACCAATGGCTGTCAAGGAGAGAGCCCATGATCATACCCTGAGGGAGACCTCAAGGTAGCTTCACAAATCTCAATTAATAAGCAATTAAAAGGTCAAAAAATATTAGGCAATTTATTTTTTAAAAGTACTTGTTTATTTTTTATAATTTATTCATAACAAGATTATGATTATGATTATAATATTCTAAAAGTGAAGATATAAATCAGGAGTTTCTTCACTACAGGAGACAAAAAGAAAGCTAACTGTTAGCATGGATTCGAGTAGGCAAGGTGGGTCAATATAGATGACGTGTTGAACCCATTGAAGTTGGATCCGGCAGCCGCCGTGTACGCACCCATGTTGGGGAACACGAGCCAGTCGTTCACCTGCAGTTCCGGCAACAGGTGACCCGTCATCACCGTGTCCAGTGCGTCGCACGTGGGACCAAACACGGTCGAAGAGTAAGTCCTTGCGCCTTTGCAAGTGGGGTTCGCACGATTGGACGTGCATGCCAAGGGTGCGCACGTGACAGTTGCATGGTCGTAGAGTATACAATTCATGGACCCGTAGATGCCGTCGTTGATCCAGTACTCCCTCAACTCGCCTCTAACACGCTTCCCGATAATGTTGGTGGCTAGGGTGAAAGCTGACTCGGCGAAGAACCGACCGGGTTCAGCAATGATAGTCAGGCCCGGTTCATTCGGGAAATAAACTTGGATGGCCGAATTTACGGCTGAAGCGGCGTCAAAGAATTGCGAACCAGCCGTGAAGCCGCCGCCGATGTTCAGGACACGCATCCGTGGCATGCCAAGCCGGGAAGCCGCTTCAAAAACTGATTTAGCTGCGGCTATGGCCCCACGGTAAGCGCGCGAGTTTGCGGCTCCGCTTCCGATGTGAAACGACACGCCGGTAACGCTTAGACGAGCAGTTTGAGCGGCTTGGAGAAGCGCCGTCACTTCATCGGGAAGTGCACCGTACTTGGGACCTAGAGGGCACCGTGCTCCGCTATCATCCGGAGCTTTGACCCGGATCAGTAATGCACATTTCGGGTGCCATTTCCGGATCTTATCAACTTCGTCTCTTGAATCGAAAGTAGTGAGATTGACACCAACACTAGCAGCGTACTTGATATGAGATTCTGCTTTACACGGGTTTGCATAAACGATCCGATCTGGGGAAACTCCGAGAGCCAAAACGGATTCAATCTCAGCCCGGCTGGCACAGTCGAAGCCAGAGCCAAGCGCCGCCAGTGCGCCGAGAAATGCCGTCTCTGGGTTGCACTTGACGGCGTAAAAGGGTCGAACCGAAGGGAGGCTCCGGGTCCACTTGTCCATGAGAGCCACAACCTCGCCCAAATCGAGTACGTAAAAGGGTTCTTTCATGTCTGCTTTCTTGGTGGTGATAGACTGTATGAAATCTGTCAAGCCGTCTTTTGATAGGGCCGTCACCCTCTTTCCCCTCACCCCCGGTGCACCTAAAACAGCTTGGAGACTCCTAGGGTACGATCCCATGGCACGATGTCGGTGAGGGACAACAAATGAAAAATAAAGTAAGAGAACGAAACTTTAGGGTTTGGAATTTGGAGGGCCAAGAGCTTTGGAAATATATAGGGAGATATTAATGGGCACCACCACCATTATTTGGTGGACAAAAAGTGGAAAGCTGGGTCTATAATTGAGTTGCCTTTTGAGCTCGAGAGAATCAGCACAAATGTTATGTGTGTATATACATTTATACTACAAGAGCTCTTTTTAAATAAGGACGCACTGAAAGATGATATGAGTAGATATTATTTGTAAGTTGTTTGATCCAAGAGAAAGCAATTATATTGGAAGCATGCTTTCTAAAAATAGAGGCATCCAATGGAATTGCATCAAATAAAATATATTTGCCGATAAATAAATATATAAAATGACTTAATTAAGTTATATATAATATTAGCGGTAGTTGGCGTGTGACAAAGGAATGCGCTGTAATCCAGATATCCCGAATTTGAAATCAGTCAAATTCTCTTAATCAGCCACCCGCCAAAACTATTAGCGTGCTGGTTATAGAAATTTCATTTATTTAAGAATGTAGTGAAAATTTTGTTTTTGTAATATAAAGTCACCTAATTAAAGTTGATTACTAGTTGGGGAGGTATGCATGTCAATGTTGATATGAGAAAATGTGGGCCGTTTGATTGAAAAGAGGTTTGAGTGTTTGATTAGAATTTTTGTGGGCCCGTTTGGGGATGTTCGAACGATTCCAAGCGCGTAAAATACGCGTAAGCGGCGAATGGGATGATCATTAAAGCTGGGTGAAATAAGCCTGATTCTCTATGACTCTATCTCATATATTCTTTATCTTTCTTTTGATTGGGGATATGCATAAGATACTGCGTGGTAGGGTTTTGAACTTTCAGTTATGAGTTTGAAATGGAAGGGCCACTGATCAATCAGACGGCTAGGAGCAGTTGATCATCATTAATTCTGAGAGGTGGCCGGCCAGCAGCCATGATCCAACGGAGATGGAGGGTGTTTTGCATGTGGACCATGCTAATAATTGTGCCTCCAATTTCTCTCCCTCCATTTTTCTATATATCTTCTCTTCTAAAAGTTGACATTGAAAGTAAGGATATTTTTAAAAAAATTGAGTTTTTCAAAGTGTATGAAA
>JAESVK010000138.1:2150111-2174273 GCA_017140935.1 Hamamelis virginiana | reverse complement strand
ACCATTTTTTTTTTTTTTTTTTTTTTTGGGTCTCATTAGATTGAGGTAAAAAAATTGCAAAAATTATATTTCATTGATATTTGATAAATCATATTTCAATTCTTTACATTTACAATTATCCTTGACGGGCCCATCTTTTGAAAGCATTGTATGATGGCTTCATTATTAATAAACACAATCAAGTTATCATTTATGAATTGATTTCCCATTTTGTTACGCAATCGATTCTCCTGTGTTGTCCATTCCCATAGTTGTTTATCAATGGGATTTGGATTTGCTGTTGATTAATGCTAGATCAACACCCATGTTGACCCATCTAGTGTGGTAAATCCTACACTAAGAAGTAACAATCAGTAGAAAAGCCTTATATATGAGCCAATTTTAGAAATAACAAAACTACAGAAATACTAATAGACCTTCATGTTATCAATTGCAAAACAAAATTTGAAAATCTGACCATTGGACTAGAGACCCATCTTATGTATGTCAAGCTTATAAAAAATCACAGTGATTCAACAATCAGTTTATGAAAAAACTGATCATGAAAAAATGATGATATTTTGAAGAACAAAATAATCATATTTTTTCACTATGACAAATTTTTTTTTTTTTTTTAAATGATTGTTGGATCACCATGATTATTCATCAAAAAGTGAGTGAGAAATATAGGATTATTGCTCAAAAAACTTTGTCCTTTAGTACTCAAATCAAGACAAACAAAGGAAGACCTTTAGATCTCCTCAAATCATTATATTGAGGCATCCTAGTAGTTGATCAATAGGTGTTGATCTAACCTTAGATCAAGGGCAAATCCAAATCTATAGCGGTGCAGCTGCTAATATGCAAGTAATCAAGCCTCATAGAGATTGTGTGAAAAGGTGAAGAAGGGGTTGAAACGTGAATTAGGGTGGGTTTTTGCCTTTTAAAGGAAGGGTAAAGCATAAGAGGGTTATAAAAAAATCAGTGGATGAGGGGAGGCAAGATTAAATTTGTTAAAAAAATATAAGGTATAATTAATTTATAAAAAAATTTCAGGGATGGCAGGTGCCACCCCCTCAACCCTTAATAGCCTCGCCCCTGGATATATGGGCTTTAAATGCATCTTTCACATTTTGTGGAGTGCATCAAAATATGCATTGATTGATATGTGATAATGAACTGTCCAAATTTCCATTAATTTCCTTGAAAGCATAATGTTATCTGCGTATTTCTCTAATACTGTTTTTATATTTATTTTCCCACCTCATATAAGGTTTTTTAACTAAGTGGGGATATTCTCATACTAGTTAAATGTTGATATGTCGAATTTCCAAAATATTCTCATTGGGAAAAGGTTGATTTTATATATATATATATATATATATATATATATATATATATATATATATTGACATTTTTAATGACCCAATTGGTTTACCTTCTGTACTTATTGTTGGATGATATGAATGATACTCTTGGCTTAACTGTTTCTTGTTAGTGTTTGCATAACTTCTGCCTGGATGCTTTAATTTTAGTTCCTTAATATTGATGTTTATCTTCTCTGTTGCTCCTTTGATCACATATTTTGGTCGTAGGCCTGAAAATTCTGCAGTGGGTCAAATGCGATTTGGCAATATCTTTCTTGTGCAGGTTCATTCTGTTTATGATGGAAATTATGGTGACACCAATCAATCAAATTCTCCAAGAAGTGCGGATGTCCTAACTTCTGATTGTCTCAGCCGACAGAGGCATGATTTTTTTTTCTTTTTTTTAATATCTATTTGTTTTGGATTACCTAATTTGCTTTTGTGGTTGCTGTCAGTTTCTGATACCTTGCATGGAATTTGTTCTTAGTATTTTTTTGCCATTGCTAACCCTCCCTCTCTCTCTCTCTCTCACACACACACAGCATACATCCACCCCCTGCCTTTGCGCCTAATCTTGAACTTGCACTTGAAGTTAACAAGGCACATGTTCACGATGGAGAGAGTGCTGCAGATGGCCATCCACGCTTCCTCCGGTAATACTTCTTAAAGGTTTGCTCCTAATTGTGAGTTATTTCTCGAATTGTCCCTGGTATAATGTTTCAATGGAAACCTGATGTACTCTGTATATGTTTTGATCTTTCAAGCATCATAATTTTCAATATTCAGTATCCAATGCCAAGTTTGAAAAATAATTTTTCAAATGATCTTTGAGTAAGGGTTTGAAACATTTTTACTTAAATAACATAATATTACTTTCATAATTCTGTAGGCCTATACACGAAATTACGATCTCAACAAATGACAAGCCAAAACTCCTCAGTCAGGTAGCTGGCATTCTGTTTATTCTAACACTCTAAAATTCTAGCATGTAGAATCTTTTTATATGGTTTTTAAATTATTGGTGGATGTCCTCAATGTTGTATTGTTCTCAGATGGACTTATTATTATTGGATATACAGCATCACACACAATTATTGGTTTAGCGACATCTGCCTAATCACGTTCTACATTATGTGCAGTGCATTAACATACATGAGGCATCTGGAATTTGATTTTTGGATAAGTAATAAGGAGGATTTTATTACAGGAGAGGAAGTAACTTTTACATTGGTCACAGTCAAGATTTTTATTTTGAAATCTGGAATCTATATTCTTCTTTACTGTCTTACATTAAGCATGTAGCCCCGCTGCTTTCAAAGGCTTGTGGTGTATTATGGTGCTGTTGTTTGCACTTTTCTAATTTGATGCATTGCAGGCAGTTGAAGAAGTATATTAAATGTCTCTTTTTTATTGTAATCCATTCAAAATTTTTACCATATTGATGTACATGATCATGACCATAACATTGATGATTTTTCTGTTCTGGGTGCTTCTCTTGTCGTTCTTGTAATCTTGTTATGCACACCTCTCACTAAGTTATTACCTGGGATAGAATTGGTGAAATGAAAGTTATGTACAAAACATCCCAAAGTTACTTCTAGTACGACATTGTATCCAAATTAATAGTTTTACCTGTAACAAGTTAATTGTCTTTACTTCACTGCTTACTATTTCCTTATGTTAAAATTTCAGTTGACTTCCATATTGTCTGAGATTGGGCTGAACATTCAAGAAGCACATGCTTTTTCTACAATAGACGGCTACTCGTTGGATGTCTTTGTTGTTGATGGTTGGGAGCATGAGGTATTTTCATTCTTTTTTTCACTGGATTATGATTCCAGAATAGTCATTTGGGAAGAATATTCATTATTCATGGAATTGGTGAGAGTATTCATCAAATGAAAATTTCTTACTATTGATTTCTTTTAGTAGGCTTGTATATATTCTGGGCTCTCTATCTTATTTTTTTCATTTATTTATCTGTGGTTTAAATTTGAATTTTATATAGTTGAGTGACTTTTGATAAATTAAAAATGCTAGGTTGTATCTCAATACTTGGTTTCCAGTTGAAATATCCAGTTCGTAATGTGGAGGGAAGTTAAAATCCATTTTGTACTTTATGTCATGCATAAGAGCCCTTAAATCTTTCACAATCCTTTTAGTAGGATTTTCCACCCTATTGTAGAAACTCTGTATGATAGTGGTTTTGATGTTCCTATTTTCTTGTCTTTGTGGCAAATTGGTTGTGGTTTTTTCCCCAATTGATTTCAGGGGGACTGGTGAAGGTAAAGGAATATGAGAATATCAACATGGTTGGATGGTAACATGGCCTACTATGACGCTGAATCATGGGATTGTGCTTTTAATATAATTGATTAGGGTTAGGTACTTAGGTTAGAATAGATTTGGTGGATATTTTTAAAATATATGTGAAAATTGATTCCCTACTTGTCTCAGTACTTTATCTAAACTCAATGCGTGCTACGATCGACACAATTCAGTCCTCTCATTTTCTAGCAACACTTCTGGAAAATACACGAGCTTAATTTGTCATAACGTACTCGATTTCCATTTTGGTGTTTTGTATCTTTCTCATTTCTGATATTATGGCACAGACCCTTCTTGATTCTTTTGAGAGGTGTTAGTTATGAATTACTACAACATGTCTGTGGCATTTTATTGTGAACTGTGATCTCATTCAATTTTAATTTTTTAATAATTATTGGCTCAAGTTGATGAATTTGTACATAAATCTTAAATTGCAACAAGAGTTCCATTAGTTTGAATTCTTGTTTTGGGTTTGCAAGTTTGAATTCAGTTCTCGGGAACTGTTAATTGCGTGAGGATTCAAGAGTGTTTACAAGAGAGAGAAAATTTGTTCAAAAATACAACACACTTATATGTAGGGAAGAAAAGGAAAAAGAAAAGAGGAGCAAAAATAAAAACTTGTGGTAGGGTTAAAATGATAGAATAGAAATCAAGAGGGAGAAAATAGTGGGGAACTGGGGATAAATTTATAATTAATTTAAAATATGTATATGAAATTAAAATAAAATAAATTTGAGTTATGTGGCTCTGCCTCTTTAGAATGCTACAGGTCAGTTTTTATATTTTTGTTGTACGTAAATTTTTTGACAAGGTTATTATACTTTTTGGCTATTCTCTATTCATATTATTGAAACCTGAATTTCAGTTCCATGGTTCTTTTAAATGTATATCTTCAAGAATACTACACAGAATTTCTGAATTCTTCTCTCTCCTCTCAAGACACTGAATTTGCTACACACTGTTTAGACTTACTAGCATGTTCTAAATTTTCCAGGAAACTGAGCAGCTTAGAAATATATTGGTAAAGGAAATTCCAAAGATTGAGGTAGCCCCTTTAAATGCTACTTGTTGGTGACAATTATATTACTGTAAGTTGAGCATGAAGTTCCAAGGCATACAGCTATACACTACTATCATGTGCTGTCCTATGCATCTTGTTACTCCCCACAGTTCCCTGGATTAAATTTTCAAACAACTCCTTCCTCATCGTTGTTACTCCCTATATATATATATTCCTTTTCTGTTTTTGACCTCATCTTTGCTGAGGTTACTTTTGGTCTAATTTGGTTTTAATAATTAATTTAAAACCAAAAGAATAAAATGTAAAAAAAATTTTTTTTTTTTTTTTTTTTTTTTTTTTTTTTAAGTTCTTGCCTGAATAGGATCCATGTTCACTGTTTCTTTACCAGAAGCATTGATGATCAAATGAACAAGTAGAGTGATGATAATATACCATATAAAATGAGGAGTCAGTTAGATGTTTATGGGTAACACATCAGAATATGTATCAACCTTGTAGCTGTTGTGTCCTTAGTCGTCCAAGGATCAGCCCATTTCAACCATTTTGTTTTTCCAGGATTGACATGCTACAAGAAATCACTTTTAAAAAGATATTGAGATGCTATTATTGCTATCTCTGTAATGATTTAAGGTCGGCTTCCTAAGAAATTGTAACCAAATTAAGTTTCTATTCAGTATCACTACAGTCAGTTCCTACAAGATTTAATTAAACTACAACTACCACTCAACTAAGTCTTAATCCCAACTACATGTACGGTTGGATATTTAACTAAACTATTAAGTTTTATTCATGTTCTGAACAAGCAATTTAGAATATTTTCACTTTATTGCCTTACTAAGATTGATTTTAATCCTGGATTAGATTTCAGTGTTGTGACTCTAAAGGATGGAACAATTTTAAATATTTAAATAATACGAACATCTTGAGTAATATGTAACCAAGTCATGCTTCATCTCACGTTATAGACTAATGATTTCATGTCCTTATTCTGGTCCCTGGTTCCATGAATTTCTCTGTAATTCATTAATCTAACCAATGCATTGCTGCCATATTAGGACTAATCTTTACTTGGAGACAAATTTCTCATGTTTTCTCGTAGGGATCTCTTGGAAATTATATAATTAAAAAACCAATGGACAAGGCCAGTTAATTTTGGACTTTTAAGTCAGTTTTCCTTTCTTATAGTACTGCATCTATATGTCTGATATTATGAGGTGTACTGCAGAAGGAAGATTGGTCGAAAAGTCATGTAGTATCTCCTATTGCGGAGCGAGGCCTCATTATGTTCAACCTTGCCCGTAATCATGTGAACATACCCACTGACGGGATCGATGTCTGGGAAATAGATGTTGGACTGTTGAAATTTGAAAAGAAAATTGCATCCAGAACTAATGCTGATTTGTGAGTTTGTTATCTTGTAGACCATGATCTGAATGTGCAAGAGTGCTTGTTAAATAGTGTGTTTTGATTGACACAGGTTTAAAGGCACTTTTCATAGTCAGGATGTGGCCATTAAAGTTCTCAATGCTGAAAATCTAAATGAAAATATACGGGGGGAGTTTGCTCAAGAAGTCTTTATTATGAGGTTTGTTATGCCACATGCTTGTGATCTTTTTATTTATTTATATTTATATTTATATTTTTTATATTTTAATTTATACTTTAATTGTCAGGATTTCATTTATTCTTATAATGAGCATAATTTTCAGATTGTAAATGGTGACTTAGTGTGGCTTGTTAGGTCCCGTAATCTTTTCATAGATACATATATATTTTTTAGTCCCTTCAATGTAAGTAATAATAATTTTCAAGTTTTGTGTCTCTCCCATGGTGTCTATCCTTGGAAAAACACCCCCTATTCCCAATTCAAAATTCCATATTATGTAGGTCTCTCACAAATGTATATTACCTCTAGCAGCCTGCGCTTAAATTTGATGAGCTGTGTGATTCCATGATACATTTGTTAAATAAGAATCTTGTTATATTGGCCAAATATTTACCTTGATTTGTTCGTTGCATTACATTATGTCATTGACATCTAATATACTGCATTGATTAAGAAGAGGAAGACTGCTAGCTGCATTATTCTTGTACGAATTTTATCCTAGCTGCATCTTTTAACTCTTTTTGTGAGACTTCCAGGAAAGTCCGGCACAAGAATGTTTTGCAATTTATTGGTGCATGTACCAGACCTCCAAGTCTCTGCATTGTGACAGGTACTTATAGATGACTTTATGGGTATAGCTAGTCCCATGCACAGATGCACTCAAGTCATTTTAGTTAATTTATAATTTTAGTTCTGGCTATGCGATTGTCAATTTCACTTTTAGTTTTGTTTGCTTGTTCATCCGTCTGTTTATCTTCTTTCTCAGAATTCATGTATGGTGGAAGTGTGTATGACTTTCTGCATAAACAAAAGGGTATTTTTAAGCTTCCAGCCCTACTCAAAGCAGCAATCAATGTTTCCAAGGGAATGAACTATTTGCACCAAAATAATATAATCCACAGAGACCTGAAAGCTGCCAACCTTTTGATGGATGAAAACAAAGTATGAGTTTCCAATTCACTTGTATATGCTATCTCTTTGTATTCTAATCCACTCATATTAATACTATTTTGATGATAATGATCATTATTATTTTGTCTTTCATGTTGTATGTCTGAGGAATGTCCATTTGGAAACCTTGTATTGTAGTTCGACACTTGTAGGAAGACTTTCTATGATTCTGTAGCTGCACGTCTACACCTTAAGTGTAGTTTTCAGCTCATGTCAGCTTACTAGACACCATCCACTGCAGCTAAGGGAATTAACGTTAACCTGTTGTCAAATTTTAGATGTGTCCTCCATTTTAGCATCATATTGCTGCAGGGAGCCAGGGGATTCAGACTTCAATCAAAACTCTTAACTTTTGTTCCTAAGAATTCAAGGGTTGTTTGCCCCTTTATAATATTTTCAAGGTTCTGTTAAGATAAAATTATAGATCACACATAAATACCTGCTAATCTGTACATTGCTTAATAAAATTCATGCCTTTGTTCATATTGCTTCATCTTGATATGATATTTGTTAAGTTTAATGAATGGACCTCACCTAGCTTTATTAGGGTGGTATGGAATTTCAATCTTTCTGAAAGTTCGAGGATATACCTCGCAGGTTGTTAAGGTTGCTGATTTTGGAGTTGCTAGAGTGCAAGATCAATCTGGAGTCATGACTGCAGAAACTGGAACATATCGGTGGATGGCTCCAGAGGTTGGTGTTCTGCTGTCTTTTACTTTTGGATATTCACCATTTTATTGACATTGTTGCAAGCTGCAACAGTGGGACTGTGATTCAAGTCTCTATAATCTTGCTTTTGAATCAAACCCCGTGGCAACTTATTTGGGTTGTAGTTTTGAACCCCAATTGGTACTAAAATCGTAACCCCAAATTGTGAATCCCTGTTGAATCTTACAATTCAGGCGCAATTGGTGCAGTTTAGTTAGGAATTGAATTATAAATACAAAGTCCATTTTATTTATTTGTTTTTAGTGCTGGGCTATCAGCACTCTGCTTTCTTAGATTCTGTTTTTAGTCCATTTTATTTATTTGAATCTTACAATTCAGGCACAATTGGTGCAGTTTAGTTAGGAATTGAAATATAAATACAAAGTCCATTTTATTTATTTGTTTTAAGTGCTGGGCTTTCAGCATTCTGTTTTCTTAGATTCTTCTGGAATATATATGTATATTTATATTTCCACATTTTTTTTCGTGCCTGTAACACTTCATTCTAGCTGTATGGTATATTGAGGCGTCTCTCAAATAAAAATATTGGAGGAGAAAATTTAAGTAAAGTTTCATTCTCAATGTGATATGGATTTTGAATTTTTTTTTCCCGGCTTGCATTTGCTTCTAAGTATAAGGGGAATCATATTTTGAGGCTTCTTTGGGCTGTGACAAGCATTCGTTTATATATAATCTTGCTTTATCCCTCCATCAGCATCATCAATGACCTCTCCATTTGGTGATACTGATGAGGAGTTTTGGAGTTTCATCAAGCCTGAAATTAATGAAGATGATGGAGTAAACAAGTTATTTGCAATACAAGACTGCCGCAAAATAATAATGTGTGTGGTTTGAATCAAATTCAAGATGGACGCTAATGGTGAGTTATGCAACTTTTGTGGTGACCAAGTGAAAAAAAAAAGTGACTAATTTAACTGCCGGCTTCTTTAGAGATGTTAGAAGGGTCAATTTTAGAATTCTCAGGAGAAATATTATATTAAAATGACCAATTTACCACTTACTTCTCTGAAGATGATAGTCTATGACTTAACAAGAGTTGTTCCCATATAGCAGAATGGAGACAAATAATTTTTCTAGCAGACCCAAAATTGTTGGATATGGCATTGTTGAGTTGTTTCAGTTGATGAATTTTTGCTTGTGTAATGGAGAAAACCCAAAATCATGAAGATGTCAAGTAGATGATTCAATGTTATGTTTTGGTTGTTAAGCACTGTAACCTATGTCTTGTGTTCTCCACACAAATTTTCATTGATCATATTGATCGGTAGATAAAATTTGCATAGTTCTAGTGATAGTCAAATTGTGCCTTCTTAAACAAGGTAGCCTTGGCCACCACTTGACATTCTGTTTTTGATACATGAAAGGTTATTGAACACAAACCATATGATCAGAAGGCCGATGTTTTCAGCTTCGGGATTGTACTATGGGAGCTGCTAACGGGAAAGGTAATGCAAGGTATTTGTTTATTTACTTTCTGGTAAAAATAATGAAGCATTTTTCTCCCATACTGTAGTGCGGTCTTTGGATTAATGCTTTTATGTGTTGATAGATGCACAAACTCCACCACTCCAATCATCTTTTCTGTTTTGTGACTGATATGCCAGCTTCCTTATGAGGACTTAACCCCATTACAAGCTGCTGTTGGTGTGGTCCAGCAGGTATGCTACACTAAACAATTTCATTGTAAATGGAACTGTTAATTGTGTTTTGCCTGCACTAAACATAAATTTTCTTTTTTTCTTTTTCTTTTTGTTTTTCTTTTTACTATTTTCTTGGCATGAATTTCAGGGTCTAAGGCCTACAATACCAAAGGATACTCATCCTATGTTTGTGAAATTAGTTGAGAGATGCTGGCAACAAGACCCATCTTTGAGACCCGAATTCTCAGAAATTATAGATATTTTGCAGCACATCATGGAGAAGGTATGGTGAAGTTCTTAAGACTCGATATTTTGCTTTGACTATGCATTTAAAGAAATTTTTGTAATATCTTTGAACAGGTTGCGGATGAGAGGACTGGGAGGGGACGAAATCATCTAGTCGAAGTTCATCAGCTCTCGGGCAGTGCGGCCACTGAACTGGCAAGGGAATGAAGTGACTATGCTGTTTACAAAGTTTGTAATTCTGTAAAGCGTGCATGCTGGAAACCTTTTTCTCTTGGTGCAGGGTGGTTAATGACCAAACAATGGCTCATTAGTTTTTGGTTTAGGAAACCCCCCCTCCCTCCCTTTCCCCCACCTTCCAAAAAAGAAAGAGAAAAAGCCCTGTAAAATAGAAAATAAATGAATTAAGGCTCTGTTTGGATCTCAGAAAGTAGAAGGGAAAGGAAAAGAAATGCTAAAAAAATACTTACAATAGATACCCCTTTTCAGTATTTTTAAGTTTTTCCCCTTTCCTTCGTTGTTTCTAAGATCCAAACAGAGGCAGAGGCTAAAGCTAGCTACGAACAACCATATTGATAATATAAACACCATATTGATAATATAAACACGATTAAACCCATGACTCTCACTCTAAAGAACAACTAATACTTGTAAATTTGTGGGGAGATGAATGTGACATGTAGCGTCCGTGCTGCATGCGGGTTGGGCCATTTGGTGAGTTAATTGTGTCATTTTGGATGGTAATCTTGAAATTGTTATCTCATGGATTTTTTAAAAATATTGTTCAACTCGACTTCTTTAGACTAAAGTTGGGGCTTTGTATGGGCCAGGCCTGGATTTGAACTTGAGGCCTTATATGTTTGATGGGCCGATCATGTGCCTTATAGTCGAAATGTGACTGCGTTCTCCATTACTCAGTCTGGATTTTGTAAAGTAGAAGGAAAGGGAAGCAAACGGAAAGCTTTTTCAATTTCTCTTCTACACTCTTTTTCAAAATCTATATCCTGGTTGACTAGCTTTTATTTCAGTACTGTGGTAAATCTTTATTTCTATAAATTTAAAATTTTGATAACAAAAATGGAGTAGACCTGATCTGATCGAGTTTCCAAAGTTCCTATATAGGTCATAAATATTAAATAGAGGCCAAGTACAGTTGGAGACTTACCGTTCTGGTAGTTCTGGTATAGAACCATGTGATTAAGACTTTGTTTAATGGACGGTCACTATTGACTGCCCCTGTTTTAGACCAACAAATATCCTTCACAGTTAAAACTTATAGTGGGCGGCCGAGATTCTCGGCCTGTTTACTTCATCACAATTTTCATTTTCTATGAAAATTTTTCAAAAATGGTTTTCATTTTCAATTTTCAAAATTTAGAAAATGCGTTTAATTTGCAAAAATTAAAACTGTTTTCAAAATCTGAAAATGGTATAAATGTGTTTACTAAGACTATATATTATGTTTTATTATTTTCATTTTTTGGTTTTATAGTTGGTCTACATATTTTTTTCCATGTTTATAAGCATTGCCACGATATAATCATTGTTTTCAGATTTTGTGAAAATACAAAAAACGTCTTTATGATGTTTTTACATTTTCTTAAAAACTGAATTCATTTTCTTGAAAATAGTTTTCATTTTTTACAAGTAAACGCGTTTTTTAGGCCGTTTTCTGCTTTTATTGAAAATGAAAATGAAAATTGTGAAAATTTTCGCAAAGTAAACAGGCCCAAAAAACTTTTTCTTTTTCATTTTTGGGGTTTCTGTTTTTCCTTTTCCTTTTTCATTTCATGGGAAACAACGGATGAAGCAAATAAACAGCTCAGAGAAAAGATTCATACTTCTTATACAAGTTTTTCAATGTTATTACTGCTTACATTCTGTGTCTTATGCTGCTCCCACTTATCAAAAAATTCCAATTAACGACAAAAAGTAGCTTATGATCTCGAATCAAAATTTCCAGAAATGTTCTCGAGCCTGTGTTCTTATTTAGTGGAAAACCCCAGAAAAGTATAGGACATTACCGATTCATTTGGCCTACCATGAAAATGAATTTGTTCTTCCAGCAGAGAATGGATACTGGCAGTAATAGCCAAACGAAGACCATGTGATTCCCACTTGAATTTTACGCATATGGGCTCATAGAGACTTTTTCAGGAGAATTCACCATGACAACTGGTCCGGGTAAACTGTGTCTCTGTTTGGAGAAAAGGAAAGAGCAAGGAAAGGAAAGAGCAAAATGATTAAGAATCCAAACAATGCGTAAAGTCTGCATCTGCCCACGTACTACTCCGTCCTCATACGACTAGCAATCTATTCTCTGTATCATATTCATCTCTTTACAGTTCCAATATATACTTTCCTTTCGTGGGTCGATCTGTCAAAATCTTATATTAAAGTTTCTTTCGGCCACACGTAAATTATATTCCCAATATATTTTCATTGAACCAGATACTCCACCAAGATATGAAGTCACTTTCTTTAATGGAACCTTTAAGAGAGAATTAATGTTACTTTAAATTATAGCCTGCCTTCTTCTATAAACAACTATCAAAAAACCCACCAACAAGAAGAAGAAGAAGGAGAAGGCCTGGCTGACTGTTGGCTGCCCCTCTTGCACCATCACAACGATCACATGGCCGAATCCAGCGACCGCGGCCAGGTAGTGGTGAAAATTGACGGTAGCAATGGCTGTATAAGAGAGAACGAAATTGCATTAATCTCTAAGATTGAGACTACAAATACTGAACCCCTTGGGCCACGAAATAGAGACTTGCAAGACCAACAAAAACCTCGACCCACATCGAATTCAGGTGGAGAGAGAGAGTTGGTACGTCGTTCCAATGCTTCCATCGAACGAAACTCGAGGTTGTTGAGGATGAAGACGAAGTCCAGGCTTGTGGAGCCGTCACCAGAGCAAGTCCGGTGGTCGGAGAAAGTGGTGAAGACAGGAGGAGTGGTGGGGAAGGAAAATGCTGCCCATGAGAAAGATGATAAGCTTTTCAATGAAGATATCCCAGATGAATATAAGAGATTGAAATTAAGTCCAATGACAGTACTTCAATTGGTGAGTCTAATTATAATCATGACAGCCTTAGTTTGTAGCCTTTCTATTCCATTTATAAGGAGGCAGAGGCTTTGGGATCTGCAGCTATGGAAATGGGAAGTGATGATTTTGGTGCTAATTTGTGGACGTTTGGTCTCCGGTTGGGGAATTAGAGTTATTGTCTTCTTCATTGAGAGGAGTTTTTTGTTGAGAAAAAAGGTTTTGTATTTTGTTTATGGGTTGAGGAAAGCTGTTCAGAGTTGCTTGTGGTTGGGTCTGGTTTTAATAGCTTGGCATTATATATTTGATAAGAAGGTTGAGAAGGAAACGAAGAGTCAGATCTTACCTCATGTGACAAAGGCTTTCGTCTGTCTTTTGGTGGGCACGTTGGTGTGGCTTCTCAAAACTCTTCTCGTTAAAGTTTTCGCTACGTCCTTCCATGTGAACACGTTCTTCGAACGAATTCAGGATTCTCTGTGTAATTATTATGTGATCGAGACGCTTATGAGGGAATCATGGTTGAAAGAACAAATTACACGACAAGAAGAAGAAAGGGCCATGGCCCAAGCACAGGAGTATTGGGAGCCCCAGAATGTTGGGGCTCCCATGCCTAATGATCTTCAAACAAGCAGCGCGAGAGTAAGTGGGAGAAAAGGATTACAAAAGAGCTCGAGGGATGAGAGGAGCCCAAAAACTTCTGGGGTGGGGTCTAAAAGGCAAGATAAATTCATCCCAATTGATCATTTACACAAGCTGGATCCTAAGAATATATCGGCTTGGAATATGAAGAGATTGATGAACATAATTAGTCACGGAGCCTTGACCACTCTGGATGAGCGGATACTATCAGAGATGGATGATCCGTCGTCAATGCATATTACAAATGAATGCCAGGCAAATGCGGCAGCCAAGAAGATATTCAAAATGGTGGCTAAGCCAGATTCTAAGTAAGTTTCTTCTTTGTTTTGCCCAATAACTTGCTTTCCTCTTCATGGAAGCAAAGCTTCTTTCGCCTGATTGATTGATATGCTTGTTTTTCTTAGTTTTATTTTAGTCTTTCTCTGTTCATCTTGTTGATTTTACCAATTCTCTGTTTTTTTTTTCTGTAAAAGTTGCATTTACCTGGATGATCTGAAGCCCTATATGGATGAAGAGGTAGCTTTGGAGACAATGGATATCATTGGAACAACTGAATGTGAGGGAATCAGCGAGCCATCTCTCAGAAATTGGGTGGTAATTGATTTCTTTACTTTTCTTTGTTTGGTCCCGCTGAACAATAAATCTCAAATTCACGAGAAAAAGAATAAACTTCCTAGAATAACAATATTATTGCTGTAGACTATAGACTGTAGAATAAGTTTCAGAAAAATATTACAGCACCAGACACTTTAACTTGAAATTAAAAACCATCCTTATGTGTCATGATTTGAGTGGTGAGGTCTCTTCTCTTAAATAGCTTTCCTTTTTTTCACACACCACTCAAATCATGACACGTCATGATGATTTTTAATTTCAGATTAAAGTGTCGGGTGATATAGAATTGTTGTAAATTTCAAAATATCCAAAGGCAGCTCATTTAAGAGGGCAATAGGCTCCAATTACTACCGACATATAAATTTTTCAAAAATGGGTAAAACCTAGCTAGACCCAAAAGCTTACTTAAACTCATTAAATAGTTGCTGTATCAATTCCCACACAATTCTAAACTCAAAAAACTTTTAAAGCAAGCCAAAATGGAAAATACCAAAAATAACAAAAAGTTTCTTGTTTGACTTTTTTTTTTTTTTTTCCAAAATTTCATTTTGGACAATTCTATTGGTCCTCTCTCTTTGTCATCCCTAGTGCATCTGACCAACTTGGAGCAGCTATTTCGAGAAACTGACCGTTGAATTTGATGCTCCACTTATACATATCATGAATGCAAGAAATCACATTGATTTAACGGTCAGTTTTTTTTTAAAAATAGACTGTGATTGTTTTTCACAATTTTTTCATTGTTATTTACAATTTTTTTCAAAATTACAAAAACCAACCATCAGATCGATGTGATTTTTTTGCATTCATGATAAGTATAAGTGGAACATCAAATCCAACCGTGGATTTCTTGAAATAGGTTTCCAAATTGGTCAAATGTATTAGGGAGGACAAAAAGGGACGACGAATGGAGTTTTCCATTCATTTAACAGCACAGTGTTAATTATGTAGTAAAATTCATAAAGATTTTTTCGAATTTGGGTGGCTTGTAACAATCCGATGCCCAGATGAAAATTTATGGTCTTTTGAAGGTAGGGAGTTCATTTTGCCTTCTCATGCAAACTCATTTTTTCGATCATGTAAGTTTCTGAACTTGTCCATAACTTGTTCTTGCAATTGCAACATCCGGTATAAATTACAGCAATCTCCCATCCATTTCAGAGAATACTGGGCACTTAGTGAGTGGGTCATTGCACAAAATTAATGCATAAACCCAGCTATCCAAGTATATGTGTAAATTTTCTCCTCACTCTGGGCATGATGAACCTCTCTCTCTCTTCTCTCTCTCTCTCAGGTTCGGTCTTTTAAGGAAAGGAAGGCACTTGCATCATCTCTGACTGATACAAAAACGGCTGTTGATGAACTCCACAATATTTTGAACGTCCTTGTAGCAATCATAATTGTGATAATCTGGCTATTTATACTCGGAGTTCCAATCAGCCATTTCCTTGTCATCATAAGTTCCCAGATTCTTCTTGTGGCGTTTATCTTTGGGAACACTTGCAGGACAGTTTTTGAAGCAATCATCTTCTTGTTTATAATGCACCCGTTTGATGTGGGCGATCGTTGTGAAGTAGATGGAGTGCAGGTAAATTAAAAGATTCATAATAATTAGAAACTTGTGTGTGCATATGTGTGTGTGTGTATATATATATATATATTTATTATTTATTCTGGGGATGGCTTCCTGACTTGTGTTTTGTTTGGGTATCAGTTGGTAGTGGAGGAGATGAATATATTAACAACAGTATTTTTGAAGTATGATAACCGGAAAATCATATATCCAAACACTGTTCTATCTACCAAGCCCATAACTAATTTCCATCGTAGTCCAGACATGGCGGATGCAATTGATTTCTGTATCCACATCTCCACTCCAATGATAAAGATTGCCGATATGAAAGACAGAATAAAAGGGTATGTTTGTAAAGCATATTACTATTCCGATTATTATTTTTTATCCTACTCCTTATTTGCTCTGTTTGGTTCTCAGAAAAACTAAGAGAAAGAAAATGAAGGGAGAATGCGTTACTTTGCATAAAAATTAATTCATTTCTAAAGCGTTTTTTTTTTTTTCTTTCTCCGTTTTTCCGAGTTCTATATAGAGATTAGATCTTGTCCAGTGGGTTATTATTATTCCTCTTATGATGATACTATATGTTTGCAATTATAAATAAGAATTTTTCTGTTTGAGAATTTTGAAAATTGGATCAGACTGGCTACTCTCTTATAGTTATCTAAATTTGAATAACCGTTTGTTTAAAAACACTGTATTTATACCTTTTTCTATATATATATATAAAAGGATTTACCAAACATTCTTAAAATAAAAATCGGTCACACTCATTTTCAACTGACTAGATTTTTATATTTTCTAAACAACCCTTTTCTTTAATAGAGTAATAGAATCGATCTACCTACAATAACCTAACTTTGGCCTTGAAATAAGCCTGATTTAATGTTGTGGGCATTGTTGGGGTACTACAAATGCAGGTACATTGAAAGCAGGATTGACCACTGGTACCCATCTCCCATGATAGTGATCACAGATGTGGAAGACATGAACAGAGTGAAGATATCAGTGTGGCCAAAACACAAAATGAACTTTCAGGACATGGGTGAAAGATGGACTAGAAGAGCCCTTTTGGTTGAGGAAATGATCAAAGTGTTCAAAGAGCTGGATATTGAATATCGCATGCTACCCCTTGATGTCAATGTCCAAAACATGCCAGGTTTAGTTTCAGACAGGCTTCCATCTATTTGGAAAACTTGTGCCACCAGAGATTATACATGAAGAATTACACCATTTTCTGAACCAGATGAAGGCAATACTTGAATAATTAAGAGTCCCCACAGAATGTGGGATCCAAGCTATGATTTATGTGCCTGTTAAGCCATTTTTGGCCAATTGGGAATTTTTAAAATACGTGCCAGTATGTTCAATGAAATCAATGTACTAAACCTTAAAAAATACTCAAAATTTCTAGCTGTCTAAACAATCCCTTTTCATCCTGTCTGTCAAGATTCAAGCCTGTCTAACAGCATTGGCATCTAAATATTAATACATACTTATATCTGAGTTTTGATGCAATTTCATATGCTTAAACTTAAGCTGTATATATATATAATTAATTTCTATTTTTAAGTAAAGGCACATACCACTGGGTTACAAGGCATGCATGATTACTATATAAGGTATTTTTCTGGTATGATTACTTTTAAGGATAATTGGCCTAAAATCCTATTTTAAAAGTATTTATCGGCTAAAGTCCACCCAAACATTTTTCTTTGAAAAAGTCCTTATTGGATAAATTTTAATGCCTAAGGTCCTATTTGTTTAAAATTTAATTATTTTAGTGACACAATTACCCCCCTTCTTCTTCTTCACGCCTGCTCCCAACCCGACCATGGGATTATGCCTGTTCTTCTTCTTCTTCACAAGCTTTCTAACACCAGTGATGCGCCAAGAAGACCTCCGATCTGCAACTCTTTCCACGAGACTAGGATCGCCGGTGAGGGTCTCGCATGCAAATTTTCGATGATTCCAATGGTATTGTCGTCGTGCGAGAAACTCTGATCGTATACGTAGTTTCTGTGGTTGATAGGTTCACTGGATTTCTTTAAATGTAGAAACCTTTGGGTTGCAGAGCCTTAAGGATTTGCTTCAGCGTCTCCAGATCCTTTGAAGGCTCATCTTTTCCTCTCATCTTCAGCCTTTTCTCGATCTCACTGTAAAGAGATACAGTCTTCTTTGGCTCAGGAAAGCAGTCCACCGAATTGAAGAAGCTCTTCCTTTGTTGAGGACATTTCCATGGTGGTTTTCTCATGCCGTTCCAAGGCTTTTATGCCACCGTTCAGGCCTTATTTAAGATAGGAGAATGAGGTTCAAGCAAGAGACGACGGGTTTTGCCTAAGGCGAGTGGCAGACTCTGGTTTCAGTGCACGTGTGGAAGGCTACTCTGTTTAGCCAGCAAGCATAGGAAAGAAATCGCGGACAATGGAAGATCCAATCGGAATCCCGGTGACCACCACCACCAGCAGCAGCAGCCACTGTTCTTTTTTTCTTTTTTTTGGATTAATTTCTGGTTTGATTGTTTAAAAAATCTAGGAAAAAAAAATAGATTTTCATTAGAAAAATTAAATTTTTGTTTGGTTGACGAGAAAATGAAGGAAAAAAAAAGTGATTGGTTTTTCTTGTATTTTTTTTTTTAATTTTTTTTCGATGTAGTGAATTGCGATTTCGACGTAGAAACTCGGGATTTCGGCATAAGAATTAGGGGTTCCGGCGTAGTGACCTTGAGTGTCCAAGATAATGAACTCCAAATTGGGGTTGAAGGTTGCTTGGGAAGGGAAGAACATTTTTGTCCAATTCATATCAAAAGGACTTTTGGTATAAAAAATCTTTTGAAATGATTTTTGGCATGAAAATCTCATAAAAGATGACCTTTGGCCAAATTCCTTTTACTTTTATGTGCTTAAATTTAAGATTTCTTTCCAAATTCAAGAATTTTTAAAATTGAATTCCATAATTAAATCTTACGAATATATATATATATATATATATATATATATATAAGTGTTCTAGTTAGCAAATGCTGACTTTAACTAAAGTCAGCAAAGAATACAAGCCCTTGGATTCCCATTCACTTAATGGATGATTCATCTCAAGATTCCAATCCAAGAGTTTGTGTTCTTTGCTTACTTTAACTTAAAGTCAGCAAATGCTCACTAGAACATTTTTCTATATGTATATATATTCACTGAAACCCTTAAATTGCATGCTATGAATAAGCCAAAGGGCATCTAGCTTAGCCAAAAGTTAGAACCAAAATTTACAAAACTAGTAATATCTGAAGACACAAAAATGCATGGGACTTATGTTTGATTGTGAGAGAAGAAAGAGATGCAGAGAGTAAAAGATAACCCTCATGCATTGGAGTGCTAGCTCTTAGCAAAATGATTAGTCATTTTCACTATTCTCTAGCCAAAAGTGAAAAATGGAAAATACTCTAATGAACAATTCCCATAAAAATATCTGCTAAACAAAGCAACAATAACACTGAATTTAGACCAAGACCTTATCCTCTCCCCTCAAAGGAAAGATGATGCCATTAAGCAGAAGGGCCCGCAACCCACAATCATTTCAGAGTTAAGCAAAGGGGACTTCTGGAAGTTCTTTGCAGTTTGTATGGTGGAAAACAAGACACAGGGACACAAGTCCCAAACATAAATAAATGCGAAGAATCAGAACAAATTCGTTTTTGTCGTTTTTTGAACTATTCCTTTAACAACTCTCTTTTTGTCGTTTTTTGAACTCTTTCTTCAACAAATCTTTTATTTTTTTTTTTTTTTCTCAGCAGCTTGATTTGTTGAATAGATACCGATTCATGTTATTCATTTCCCCAAAAATCATAGTTATCTAATAATTAATTTATGAAAGATAAAAAAATTATAATATTTTATTTTAAAATTTATCATCATTTTTTTCGTTTTATATTTTTAGAAAACCTACAGTTGGATTAATGTAGTTTTTGACAAACATGAAAAATATAATAGAGTTACCTAATATATCTATTAATTTTTAAAAATATATTCTACAACTAACTATGAAAGTAAGGTCAGGGCCAACTCTGAGATTTTGCATGCACTAGGAGAGTTCCTAAAATGTTGTCCCTACTACATATTGGCAGAAAAAAAAAAAAAAAAAAAAAGAAGGAAAAAATTGCATGTAAAATTTTAGTTTTTTAACCTTAACCTACAACAATCAATTCATAAAAAGAGTTTTTAATAGGCTCTTCCCGAATCTCCTATCACCCACCGATTTACTATTACAAAACCTATAATAATCAAATCAAAAAGAAGATTTTCAATAGGCTCGCCCCGAACTTTTTATCATAAGTACAAATATAATTGAACTAATAAAGAAGATTTACAACAATCCATTCACAAGGAGAATTTTCAATAGGCTCACCCCGAACCTACTGTCATCATTACAAATATATCAAACAAATAAACAAAACCTACAACAATCAGTTCACAATGAGGGTTTTCAATATGCTCACCTTGAATCTCCTATCATCATTACAAATGCAACAATTCTATTCGTCCACAATTTTTGTCCTATCTTTTCGTCCTTCCTCATGCATCTGACCAACTTAAAACAATTATTTTAAAAAATCGATTGTTGGATTTGATGCTTCCCTTATACGTATTAAAATGCAAAAAATCACATTGATCCAACGGTTGGTTTTTCAAAAAATAGACCGTGACAGTTTTTTCATAATTTTTTCATTATACTTTATAATTTTAAAAAAAAATTACAAAAACCGACCATTGGATCAATGTGATTTTTTACATTCATGATAAGTATAAGTGGAATATCAAATCTAACGGTCAATTTCTCGAAATACCTGTTCCAAGTTGGTCAGATGCACGAGGGAAGACAAAAAAGGAGTACAAATGAAATTTTCCTTACAAATATATCAAACAAATAAACAATTAATTCACAAAGAGGGCTTTCAATAGGCTCACCCGAAACCTCCTATCATCATTAAAAATATATCAAACTATATAATAAACAAGATTTGATTACAACTCTTGAATATGATTCCATTAAAATGAATATAATTCAACTATATTTTCCATAAATGTGTCAAACAAACATAGAACAATGATACCAAGAAATCAATAAAAATCATATTCTAAAGAAAAACACAATAACAAAAAATAGTGACCAAATAATAGAACATATATAGTATATTGGGATTTGGCCCTTTGGGTTGCTATTAAATAAAAATTGGTTGCCTATGTAATTAATCACTACTAAAACCAAATTTGATGCCCCTAAATTTTACTAAAAAATTGCTGCGCAATGCCATGGCCTCTTAGGCCTGCCTCAAGGCCGGGTCTGATTTATTGTTACCTTAAATCACAGCCTTCCTTCCTCTGTAAACAACTATAAAAAACTCACCAAGAAGAAGAAGGAGGCCTGGTTGACTGTTGGCTGCCTCTCTTGCACCACCGCAACGATCACATGGCCGAATCCAGCGACCGCGGCCAAGTAGTGGTGAAAATTGACAGTAGCAATGGCTGTAGAAGAGAGAACGAAATTGCATTAATCTCTAAGATTGAGACTACAAATACTGAACCCCTTGGGCCACGAAGTAGAGACTTGCAAGACCAACAAAATCCTCGACCCACATCGAATTCAGGTGGAGAGAGAGAGTTGGTACGTCGTTCCAATGCTTCCATCGAACGAAACTCAAGTTTGTTGACGAACTCCAGGCTTGTGGAGCCGCCACTGGAGCAAGTCCGGTGGTCGGAGAAAGTAGTGAAGACAGGAGGAGTGATGGGGAAGGAAAATGCTGCCCATGAGAAAGATGATAAGCTTTTGAATGAAGATGTCCCAGATAAAAATAAGAGATTGAAATTCAGTCCAATGACAGTACTTCAATTGGTGAGTCTAATTATAATCATGGCAGCCTTAGTTTGTAGCCTTTCTATTCCATTTATAAAGAGGCAGAGGCTTTGGGATCTGCAGCTATGGAAATGGGAAGTGATGATTTTGGTGCTAATTTGTGGACGTTTGGTCTCTGGTTGGGGAATTAGAGTTATTGTCTTCTTCATTGAGAGGATTTTTTGGTTGAGAGAAAGGGTTTTGTATTTTGTTTATGGGTTGAGGAAAGCTGTTCAGAGTTGCCTGTGGTTGGGTATGGTTTTAATAGCTTGGCGTCATATATTTGATGAGGAGGTTGAGAAGGAAACAAAGAGTAAGATCTTACCTCATGTGACAAAGGTTCTCGTCTGTCTTTTGGTGGGCACGTCGGTGTGGCTTCTCAAAACTCTTCTCGTTAAAGCTTTTGCTCTGTCCTTCCATGTGAACACGTACTTCAAACGAATTCATGATTCTCTGTTTAATTACTATGCGATCGAGACGCTCATGAGGAAATCATGGTTGGAAGAACAAACTACACGACAGGAAGAAGAAAGGGCCATGGCCCAAGCACAGAAGGATTGGGAGCTCCAAAATGTTGGGGCTTCCATGCCTGCCAATCTCATGGCTAAGCCACGGAAACCTCAGAATACTGAGACTCCCGTGCCTAATGATCTTCAAACAAGCAGTGCGAGCAAAGGATTACAAAAGCGCTCCAGGGATGAGAGGAGCCCAAAAACTTTTGGGGTGGGGTCCAAAAGGCAAGATAAATTCATCCCAATTGATCATTTACAGGAGCTGAATCCTAAGAATATATCGGCTTGGAATATGACGAGATTGATGAACATAATTAGTCACGGATCCTTGACCACTATGGATGAGCGGATACTAAATTCAGAGATGGAGGATCCGTCGTCAATGCATATTAAAGATGAAAGCCAGGCAAAAGAGGCAGCCAAGAGGATATTCAAAATGGTGGCTAAGCGAGATCCTAAGTAAGTTTCTTCTTTGTTTTGCCCATTAACTTGCTATCCTCTTCATGGAAGCAAAGCTTCTTTCGCCTGATTGATTGATATGCTTGTTTTTCTTACCTCCATATAGGTAATTAAAATCTTTAATGTTTTATGATTATAATTATTACTATTATAGTCTTTCTCTGTTCATCTTGTTGATTTTACCAATTCTCTGTTTTTTTCTATAAAAGTTGCATTTACCTGGATGATCTGAAGCTCTATATGGATAAATCGGTAGCTGTGGAGATAATGGATATCATTGGAACAACAGAACGTGAGGGAATCAGCGAGCCATCTCTCATAAATTGGGTGGTAATTGATTTCTTTACTTTTCTTTGTTTGGTCCCGGTGAATACTAAAGGAGAAGATCGATCATGGTCTTTTTCAGTGAATAATAAATCTCAAAAACTTACTTAAACTCATTAATATCTGGTATAAATTACAGCAAGCTCCCATCCATTTTCAGAGAATACTGGGCACTTAGTGAGTGGGTCATTGCACAAAATTAATGCATAAAAAATCCCAGCAATCCAAGTATATATGTAAATTTTCTCCTCGCTCTGGGCATGATGAACCTTTCTTACATTACTAGCTTCTCTCTCTCTCTCAGGTTGGGGCGTTTAAGGAAAGGAAGGCAATTGCATTATCTCTGACTGATACAAAAACGGCTGTTGATGAACTCCACAATATTTTGAACGTCCTTGTAGCAATCATAATTGTGATAATCTGGCTATTTATACTCGGAGTTCCAATCAGCCATTTCCTTGTCATCATAAGTTCCCAGATTCTTCTTGTGGCGTTTATCTTTGGGAACGCTTGCAGGACAGTTTTTGAAGCAATCGTCTTCTTGTTTATAATGCACCCGTTTGATGTGGGCGATCGTTGTGAAGTAGATGGAGTGCAGGTAAATTAAAAGATTCATAATAATTAGAAACTTGTGTGTGTATATGTGTGTGTGTATATATATATATATATTATTTATTCTGGGATGGCTTCCTGACTTGTGTTTTGTTTGGGTATCAGTTGGTAGTGGAGGAGATGAATATATTAACAACAGTATTTTTGAAGTATGATAACCGGAAAATCATATATCCAAACACTGTTCTATCCACCAAGCCCATAACTAATTTCCATCGTAGTCCAGAAATGACGGATGCAATTGATTTCTGTATCCACATCTCCACTCCAATGATAAAGATTGCCGATATGAAAGACAGAATAAGAGGGTATGTTTGTAAACCATATTACTATTCCGATTATTATTTTTTATCCTACTTTGCTTAAAAATAAATTCATTTCTAAAGTGCTTTTTTTTTTCTTTCATTTCCCTCAGTTTTTCCGAGTTCTATATAGAGATTAGATCTTGTGTAGTGGGTTATTTATTATTCCTCTTATGATGATACTATATGTTTGCAATTATAAATAAGGATTTGTCTGTTTGAGAATTTTGAAAATTGGATCAGACTGGCTGCTCTCTTATTGTTATCTAAAATTTAATAAACCGTTGCTTAAAAACACTGTATTTATACTCTTTTTTTTTTTTTTTTTAAAAA
>JAESVK010000138.1:2088596-2149711 GCA_017140935.1 Hamamelis virginiana | reverse complement strand
AAAAAAAAAAAAAAGGATTTACCAAACATTCTTAAAATAAAAAACGGTAACACTCATTTTCAACTGATTAGATTTTTATATTTTCTAAACAGCCATTTTCTTTATTAGAGTAATAAAATCGATCTACCTACAATAACCTAACTTTGGCCTTGAAATAAGCCTCATTTAATGTTGTGGGCATTGTGGGGTACTACAAATGCAGGTACATTGAAAGCAGGAATGACCACTGGTACCCATCTCCCAAGATAGTGATCACAGATGTGGAAGACATGAACAAAGTGAAAATATCAGTGTGGCCAAAACACAGAATGAACTTTCAGGACATGGGTGAAAGATGGACTAGAAGAGCCCTTTTGGTTGAGGAAATGATCAAAGTGTTCAAAGATCTGGATATTGAATATCGCATGCTGCCCCTTGATGTCAATGTCCAAAACATGCCAGGTTTAGTTTCAGACAGGCTTCCATCTATTTGGAAAACTTGTGCCACCTGAGATTATACATGAAGAATTACACCATTTTCTGAACCAGATGAAGGCAATACTTGAATTATTAAGAGTCTCCAGAGAATGTGGGATCCAAGCTATGATTTATGTGCCTGTTAAGCCATTTTTGGCCAATTGTAAAATTTTAAAATATGTGCCTGTATGTTCAAGGAAATCAATGTTGGATTTAAAATATGTGCCTGTTTGCAATGTATTATTCCTCTTATGATGATACTATGCAAGTTTGATTGTTGGATTTAAGGGGTTTTGATCATTTGAAAGTGCATTTGTGTGACTGTTTGTACATGAAAAAAGTCCAAAGTACAGGGGAAACAATGTCAAATTTTCTGGGTACACGAACATGCTTTTTGTTTTTGCTTTTTAAAACATGTAGCAATTTTGGTTATCCAAACAGGTAGCAATTTTGGTTATCCAAACGTACTTCTTACTTCCAAAATTAAAAAAGCAAAAAAATAGTAGCTTATCCAAATGCCACCTCAATTTTTCTAGCTGTCAAAACAATCCCTTTTCATCCCGTCTGTCAAGATTCAAGCATGTGTAAGAGGATTGCCATCTAAATGCTAATACATACTTATATATGAGTATTGATGCACTTTCATATGCTTAAACTTAAGGTTTTTATTTTTTATTTTTTAAGGGCGGGCACATACCACTGGGTTACAAGGCATGATTACTATGTAAGGTATTTTTCTGGCTGATTACTTTTATGTGCTCGAATTTAAGATTTCTTCCCTAATTCAAGGATTTTTAAAATTGAATTCCGTAATTAAGTCTTCTGAAAAATATATAAATAAGAATAATTAAGAGCAACTGCAATGCATTAGCAAGCCTTTCTTATTTTTTTTTTCACTAAAACCCTCAAATTGCATGCTATGCATAAGCCAAAGAGCCATCCAGATTTTAGCTTAGCCAGAAGTTAGAACCAAAATTTACAAAACTACTTATATCTAAAGACAAAAAAATGCATGGGACTTGTGTTTGATTGTGAGAGAATAGAGAATAGAGATAGAGAGAGTAAAAGATAACCCTCATGCATTGGAGTACTCTTACAAAACTATTAGTCATTTTCACTATTTTCTAGCCAAAATGGAAAATGGAAAATACTCTGATGAACAATTCCCATAAAAATATATGCTTAAACAAAGCAACAATACCCACGGAATTTAAACCAAGACCTTATCCTCTCCAAAGGGTAGATGCCACTAAGCAGAAGGCCCCACAACCCACACTCATTTCAGAATTAAGCAAAGGATAAAAGCAAAGGGAAGTTCTGGAAGCTCTTTGTAGTTTGTGTGGTGGAAAACAAGACATAAGGACACACATACCAGACATAAATAAATAAAAGAAAAGAATCAATACACAACTTTACCAACCTGAACCTCCCAATTCAAGCTCCCCCCTCTCCAATGGCCACTGCAGTGAAAGTGTACGGACCTCCGTTGTCGACTGCTGTGTCGAGGGTTTTAGCTTGTCTCCTTGAGAAAGATGTTGAGTTTCAACTCATCTCCATTAACATGTCCAAAGGTGAACATAAGAAGCCAGATTTCCTCAAGATTCAGGTATTTTAATTCTTCTCTCCTTATTCATCCCTTTTGCAACAAATTTATGATTCTTGCCTGATTCTTGACTGGTAACAGCCCTTTGGTCAAGTACCAGCTTTTCAAGACGACAGTATCTCTCTCTTCGGTGAATACCCACAACTTACCTTCTTTTCTTTTTAGCATTTCGCCATTGGAATTCAATTAATCTCTGTTTGGAACTCATGAAAGTTGAGGAAAAGGAAAGAAGATTCGGAAGGAATTTAATTCTGAGCAAATTTCACGATTTTCACCCTCTTCGGTGTATGCCCACAAATTACCTTCTTTTTTTTCCTTTCGCCATTGGAATTCAATTAACTGTTTGAAGCTCGTAAGAGTTGAGGAAAAAGGAAGATTATAAAGGAATTTAATTCTAAACAAATTTCACGATTTTCCTTACCCTTCCCTCGTTCTTTCCCTAGATCCAAACAGAGAGCCCAACAAATGTTTCTTGATTTTCCATATATAATCCATTTCTGGGTTTTACTATGTTTTGGTTCTTGTATCTATTCCAACAGAGTCAAGAGCCATATGCCGTTACATATGCGACAAATATGCTGACAGCGGAAACAAGGGTCTGTTTGGGACGAACCCATTAGAGAAAGCATCGATAGATCAGTGGTTAGAAGCTGAAGGGCAAAGCTTCAACCCACCAAGCTCAGCTCTGGTGTTTCAGCTCGCATTTGCGCCGCGAATGAAGCTGAAGCAAGACGAAGGATTGATAAAGCAGAGCGAGGAGAAGCTGTCAAAGGTGCTGGATGTGTACGAAAAAAGGCTGGGCGAGAGCCGATTCTTGGCAGGGGATGAATTCACGCTGGCTGATCTTTCTCACTTGCCAAACACTCAGTATTTGGTGAATGCGACTGAAAAGGGAGGCATGTTCAGTTCGAGGAAGAATGTGGGGAGATGGTGGGGTGAAATATCGAGCCGAGATTCGTGGAAGAAGGTAGTTGATATGCAGAATTCGCCGCCTCGTAAGAGTGCTTGAATTGGGTTTGTTGATGGTTTGCTTTAAACCATCGGTGCTGTTCCTTTTTGTGGTGGGCGTTGTTTTATTCTTCAATCGGAGAATGTGTTTTAGGTTTTGATGAGTTCTGGATATTACTCTCTTGGTGCTCTCTGCATTTCATACTAGTTCCATTCCACTTTCTATTCTTCATTATTATCATGATTATTGTGTTTTTATTTTATTATTTTTAAATTTTAATGGATGGATAGAAACCTACTACTGCAGTACTGGTCCAAGCTCTTCTAATAGTTATGTTTGGAAATTCTGAAAATTTAAATCAAATGAAGTTGATTCTCTTATCGCTCTCTAATTTCTAAATAATTCTGCTTAAATTTGTTTATTATTTAATTTTTGTACTAGAGAAAAAAGAAATTTACCAAATAATAATGAAATAATTTAATAATCCGACCAGTTGAAAATGAGTCTAACTGATTTTTATTTTTATTTTTTGCTTGTGATTACATTAAAATCAAATTAGAGGGGATTCGATTCCTAGACGTAATCTAGTCTTAACCAGGGATGTCAACGGGGTGGGTTTATCCAGGTACCCGACCCGCCCCGTCTTTATTGGGAAGGGTTTGGGGTCATCCTAATAGGGTTAGGGACGGGTTTTGGATTTTTTTTTAAAATCCTAAAGGATTTGGGATGAGGGCTTAAAAACCCGTCCCGCCCCGATTTTATATGTTTATGTATTTTTATTATATTTATTTTATAGGTATTATACAATTAAGTTTCTCCTTAATAAAATGAAATTTCAATTATGCCTCTTAGGGGGTTTAATTTATTTTACTCTTAGAAGTAACAATTATCTTTAATGTTCATCGATGTATTTTGTAATTTATTTAGGTATTGAGAAAATTAAGAAAAGTAAAAAGAAAATAGTAAATGGAACGAGACGGTAATGGGATGGGGTCTTTTACTTGGGACGGGAATGAGATTCCAAATCCTGACCCGTCACGGGTTTGGGACGGGAATGGAATGGGGTTTTCTTAAATGGGACGGAGTTGAAAAAGAGGTGACCCATCCCAAACCCGCCCCGTTGACATCCCTAGTCTTAACCCTTTTTCCCATACACCATAGCCAACTAGACTAGCACCCGTAGTTTCTAAATAATTTTTATTTTAACACAATTTGGTAAATCCATTATTTTCATAAAAACAATTTAGCTTTAAAAGATGTAAAAAATTTAACATAGTTTGATTCTTTTTTTTTTTTCCAAAGAGGGCCATTGATAGTCTAGTAAATTTTGAATGCCACACTAGGAGGAGGCAGCTAAGAATTGTAGTTGAAACCTCGGCTTCACGAGAGGTTGTTCTCAATCTACTAACCTATTAGGTGAATGTGTAGAAATCTTGATCGGAGAGGAACAAAAAGTACTATTGTGGAAATGCAAGAACAAATGTCAAGTGCCCAAGCGCAATAGAAGTGAAAATGCTAAGGGTCCGTTTGGATAAATTTTTACTTTCTATTTTTCTACTTTTAAAAGTAAAAAGATTAAAGTTTTGAGTGTGAAAATTTTGGTAGATACTTTTAAAAGTTGAGGTAGTAAGAAATTCTTGCTATCTCAATTTTTAAAATTACTAAAAAAATTCTACACTAAAGAAAATATGAAAAACTTTAATTTTTTTGCTTTTAAAAATAGAAAAACAGAAAGTATCCAAACGCGCCCTAAATATTCCAAAATGTGTCTCAAATGATGTGGCATACGATCCTTTTTTTTTTTTTTTTTTCCAGCAAACTCTCTCTTCTATCATAAATGAAGGGTTTGGATTCATTTGGAATACTTTTTTTTTAAAAAAATATTGGAATAATGGAATTTGTAGCCTTTCTCCAAAAGAAGAATGTAAAATAACCAAGAGCACGGAGATGGAGCTGAAAGTAAGCTCTTTTGGTATTAAAATCCAAAATCGGCCCAGTTTATAGAGCGAGGAAGCTGGGCCTGTTTTCAGAAACCCAGACCCAAACTAAACTTGAAAACTTTGGCTCTAGTCCATTATCGTGCAGAGAGAGAGAGAGATGGAATCCGGTAGTAGTAGGAAGGAGGAGGAGGAGGAGGAGGAGGTGAAAGGCTACAACAGCAACAACGTGAAGAAAGCAAGATTACATTCAACGCTAGCGGCTCTACTTGATGATCCTATACTGGCTGACGTCCCCAAGAAGCCAACCTTATCGGACGTTGACACCCTCGTCGGCTTGGAATTGGGTAGCGCCATGCGCATCTTCGTCCTCAAACTTGACGCCACCTCTTTCGGTACTAATTCGAATCTCTGTCTCAATAATTTCTTTCTCTATACAAAACAAACCCAAGTAGTGATTGAACCAACTCTATTTCCTCAGTTTGACATTTTGACAAACAGGTAATATGCGTGTTGTCATTTTTCTGATGGGATTTTTGTTTTGTCTTTGAAGATGTGGCGGTGTTGAATTCTGCTAAGGTGAAGGATTTGAAAGTGGCAATCAAGAAGAAGATCAACGAAATGGAGCAATCAAAGATGGGGCATCGCCATATCTCATGGTATTTCTTGAACTTCATTCATTAACAACTTCTGATTCTCATCTTATTAAAGGCTGTGAACAACTTCTGATTGCCATTTGTGATGATTTCTAGCTACCTCCATCGCAAATCACTAAAACCCAGTTCTCTGAATATTTTAGAAATGCTACAATTGGCAACCTCTTTTTCACTTAATGGATTTAACATTAATAAATTTTAGTTTTAATATCATATAATTTCGTATTTCAAAATATCCAGCTATTTTTCAAAGAGATTGGCCATTTTTTCAAACAAATTGACCCAATTTAATACTATATAAAATTCTAATTTGTATGATTCTAAATTCCCTAATGTTCAACTGTTCTCAAAGTTTGAATTTTCTCCTTCAATTCCCTTCTTGATATTAAATCCTGAATCCATTAGTATATATGTTTACTTTTTATTTTTAAATGGGCATGTATCATTTTTTTTTTTTTACCTTCAAAGCTTATTATGGGTTCTCCTGAAAAGATGATGGTAATGACTTTGGCTTAGAATGCTTCTCTGATAATTTCAGAGCCAGATTACTCTCAATTCAATTGAGCTTTCTCCTTTGCCTTGATAACCTAGCAAGTGCTGGCTATTTATTTACTACTTTAACTTTTGCTTCTTTGGATTTGTAGGAGGCATGTTTGGTCTAACTTTTGCCTTTCATACCATAATGAGAAGCTACTCAATGATGACTTTGCACTTCAGGATTTCGGCATACGTAATAATTCCCAGGTTATTTGAAATTGTTCTGTGCCTTCTTGCTTATTTGAAGTATGTTTGGAGTTTATGCTGGATGAGTTAATTTACCTGCCAAACAATTTCAGATTTTGAAGCCTTCTTAATTATTAAGAAGGTGCGAATTGAATCAGAGGTTGTTTTGAAACATGGTTGCATGGATTTATTTTCCTGTACATGATAGTCTCAAATACTATGAGTATGTTTGGATGTCCCAAGAAAATGAATGACCATTGTGTATTATATATCATTCCAAGCTAGGAATGCATCATTGCAAATGAGGCTGTTATAGAATATGACAACCATATCAGAAATGATGGTAAAATGTTTTTTTTTTTTTTTTTTAAAGAAGTATCAGTTCAAGGAAACCTGAAATTGATCTAATACCAACAGTTGTGGCAATGACTCCCATATTGTTATTGGTCTTATCTTGTCTGTTGTGTTTTAACCTTCGAATGCTATGTGAAACGCGATGGAGCAAATTCAAATCCACAAGACATCCAAATGCCCCATATCTCTATGCATTTTATTATGAAATGAAACAAATTCCATGGGATTGCTTTTCTTTTACATCGGCTAGGGTATTATTTTTTTATATTTGAACCATCAAATCTGATTCCATGCAGTTGGGATTAAGGTCTTGTTGAGTTAAATTGAGATGAGTTGAACCATCAAATGAAACAAACAGTTTGGATTCAGTTTCCTTTATCATATTTGAGGTATTATGCCTTAGTATTTGTGTAACTAATGGGAGTTTTGTTGTTCTTATGCAGGTGCATTTTGTTCCCTATGTCATTTCAAGGGGATCTCAAAGGCATTCTAGGAGGAGGAAACACCGTTTCTTTCATGGTCTTAACAAGCGTATGTGAACAATCAATTGTTGCTTCACCTCATGCTGCTGCACAGGTTTGATGCTGGGTCTTGCTAGTTTCTTCTCCTGAAAACATGGCCATGTCCAAAGATCATTGTTAGCCGGGTGCCCCCCCCCCCCTTCTTTTTTTTCCTTAGCTTTTACTTTTTCCAGAAAATACTCCTTTTCCTTGTACATGTGCAATTGTTTAACAGTAAATCTTTTTATCTTGGGCCAGTTTGGATGCCATTCTGTTTTTACTACTTGTTAAATCTGTACAAATTTAGGTTCTATTTCAATCTCGAAAGAGTTGCGCTAATTAAATGGATTTCACTGTAATGCATTTTCACATCTTTCTCTTTGATTTTCTTCTATCTTTCCGAGATCCAAAATTCCATGTTCCAACATAAGCTTAAGGCAGCACAAGCATAGACTTTGTATTTGACCTTAACTCAATTGTTTTTCACTCGTAATGCATTTTACATTGGGAAAGCAACATTATTATGTCATGTATCATGGCAAAAAATAATCGGTCAATTCTAGTAGACCTAGAGTACTCTCTGTTGTTTGAAAAAAGAAAAAAGAAAAAAAAATCAACATCCCAGTGTATAGGCCTCTCTCACTCATCATGTGATAGTCATGATAAAACCAGATAGCAATAAGATAACAGACCTAACACGTTTCAATTTAAGAATTCCCAAACAGATCCTAAGGGATGAGAAAGGCTGGGCCTAAATCTACCAAGAAACACTGGTGGGCTGGGTTGAGTCCATGCCAATGAACCTGCGAGCAAAACTTGAGGAAAGCCATGCAACTCATATAGGGGGTGATTACGTGATGACACCAAGGTTAAAGAAAAAGCTCTAAAATTCTTTCACAATAATTCAAGTTTCGGGATCTCCAATCGCACAGGGCTCGAGCTTTCGGAAGCAAAACTCATAATTTTAATAATGGAAGTGACACAAATGAAGAGAAGAAATCCCTCAATTATATATATATAGCTAACAACCAGATTCGAGGTTTGAAGGGTTTCTGTGCATGCTTAAGACCGAGGAGTTGACTTCCTAATTTTATAACTTCTTGTGCCCACTACACACCTAACTTCATTTGTCTTACTTACCAGTAGTTGAAGAACAAGTAGAATTCAGAATTTCTTCATAAACTAATGAATTTGAAGCTGCACTGAGATATTGCAGAAAGAAAGATCAGAAGAAGAAGACATGGGAGGAGGATTGATTCTTTTTGGCATATTGTGTGTGAGTTTCATATCCTCCCATGTTTGGGCAGGGAAAGCTGCTTGCCATGACCCATTTTATGGGAAGTGCTATGGCATATCTCACCCCTGTCCTGCTGGTTGTCCAATTCTCTGTGAGGTTGATTGCCGCATCTGCAAGCCTTATTGCGGTAAGATCCACTCTCTCCCCTCTCTTGTGTGTGTGAGTGTGTGACTTTCATTTTTCCTGTTTATCCCTTTCATGTTCACTTTTCATTTCTTTTTTACTTTCTCTTGGATGCAAATCAGCTTGTGACAAGCCAGGAGCTGTGTGCCAAGACCCGCGATTTATAGGCGGCGATGGAATCATGTTCTACTTCCATGGCAAGAAGGACAAAGATTTCTGCCTGGTGTCCGAATCTGAAGTTCACATAAACGCCCACTTCATCGGCAAAAGAAGCATAAAGGGACGAGATTTCACTTGGGTCCAATCCATCGGCATCTTATTCAGGTCCCATCAGCTATACATCGGCGCAAAAACAGTTGCCAAGTGGCAAGAATCAATGAACAACATGCTGATCCAATTGGATGGAGAAGAGATCACGCTACCAGCCGGAGAAGTCAAAACATGGCGCTCACCCAAGACAGATTTGATAATCAAACGGGGAGCAGAAACTAATAAGGTGAAGATCAAAGTGGAGGGGTTATTTGAAATTGCAGCACGCGTAGTTCCAATTACTTCAGAGGAATCAAAGGTGCATGGATATGGAGTGACAGAGGAAGACTGCTTTGCCCATTTGGAGCTCAATTTCAAGTTTGATTCATTGAGTAGGAGAGTGGATGGAGTGCTGGGACAGACCTACAAACCAAGTTATCAAAGTCGAGTTAAAATGGCAGCAGCCATGCCAATCATGGGAGGGGCAGATAAGTTTGCCTCCTCTCATCTGTTTGCTACAGATTGTGCAGTCTCAAATTTCGGGTTGAAGTCAGAGGTAGCTGATGATGGAGAGCCGTTGAGTGTTGAATGCCGAGGTGGGTATGGAGGGAAAGGGATTGTGTGCAGAAGGTGAGAGTAGTGAATGAAGTGAAGGGTCTCATTTCTACTTGCAGGAATAAAATTCAAGTGTAACAATTGAGCTTCTAAAGATTGTATGGAACTTGTAATGGCTCTTTGATGTTCATAAATTAGAATTCTCTGTGTTGTATTCTTGTAAGAAGTCTCTATTGGAACTTTGGCATTTTCTTTTATTTTCTTCTGTCATCTACAACAAAAATTGAATCCCAGATCCAGTCCACCCCTCTGCATAACTTTCACATGAGTACATGACCAATGGACACTGGTTATTTTGGCACATGAGTACATGACCAATGGACACTGGTTTGAAACCCATATTTTAGGCAGTCAACACCTTTTCACACACTGCGAGCACTGCATTTAAGAATACTTGCCATGACAATGGGAAAACCATGAAGCCTTAGCCTGACATGGGTGACAAATTGTGGTTCGATATCACATCCAAAGACCTTTTACTGGAATCCATCGCCCATATCCACCATTATATCAATCAGTTCTAAGCCCCAAACTCACTTTTCCCACTTGCGTGGCCTGAACTCGTATGCTGGCTTCATCAAATTCTAACCCTTTGATATGAAAATCATTACTGACAAGAAGTAAATCGATGCAAATGTGACTTATCATAACTTCTGAACATCAGTCAAGTTCTATGATTCTGAATATAAAATTTTTCCATATTGAGTGATTGTCACCCAACTGCCACAGTTCAATTTGTACAGTAATAAGCAAAAATAGATGAGGAGGATCATCCCCATTCACCAATAATCCCCACAAGAGCATAATCCATCAGCAAAATGGTGAAACCGTTTTGAATCTCGAATGGTGATTGTACGCTTCTCAATTAGTGATATAACCTTTGCAGTGCTGTGACAATCACCACAGATTCTAAGGTTCTTAGTTATAACTAGTGGAACACCAGCACCAGTCACCAAAAGACCAAATGCAATGGCCAACTTCTCACTGTGCTTACTGATCATATCCTTTTTCACCTCCTCCTCAACATCATGTAGAACAAATTCTGTTTTAGGCACAAATCCAGACTCCCGAATTTTCCTAATAAGTTCTTCCAACTTTATATATATCTTCTTTGACTCCGGGTGTGATTGATCGCCTGCTACAAAGCGATGGATCTTGTTCCCATGTTCGATAAAACTGCATCCAGGATTTCTGATGAGACCTCTCTCCTTCATTAAAGCCCTGGCCTTTGAAGCATCTCTCCATAGACCAGCTGCAGAGTACATATTTGATAGCATGATATAGTTTCTGGGGTCTAATGGATCTAGGGCAATCAATCTCTCTGCAACTTCTTTCCCAAGTTCAATGTTCCTATAAACCCTACAAGCACCAAGAAGTGCCCCCCATACACCAGAACTCGGCTCCATTGGCATGCTCTGAATCAGTTTATGAGCATCTTTCAGAAGTCCAGAGCGACCCAGAAGATCAACCATGCATGAATAATGATCCAACCTGGGCTCAACCCCAAAAACTTTAGACATAATCTCAAAGTATTTCCTCCCCTCCTTCACAAGACCGGAATGGCTACAAGCACTTAACAAATGAGTGAAGGTAACATGATCAGGCTTGACAGCTTCTTTAACCATGAGTTCAAAGAGCTCAATTGCTTCTGTTCCACACCCATGCATAGCATAGCCTGCAAGCATGGCAGTCCAAGCTATTCTGTCTGGATGTTTCATCTCTCCAAAAACTTCACGTGAAGCATTTAATCTCCCCAATTTTGCATACAAACTTAAGAGAACAGTTGCTATCCTTACGTCTGCATTTAGACCACAGCTGAAAATATACCCATGAATGGTCTCTGTTTGTCTTCCTACACCTAAATCTCCACAAGCCTGAAGCAAGGTCACTATAGTGGCTTGATCTGGCTTAATTCCTTCTCGCCTCATCAGAATGAAGAATCCTATTCCTTCCTCCAAAAACCCATTCTGGGTGTGAATGGCAACCATTGAATTCCACGACACTAAATTGCACAATGGCATTGCCTCAAACAATCGACAAGCCACGTTCAAATATCCAAACTTTCCATACATGTTAATGAGAGAATTAACAACCTTAGCTTCTGCCAAAAGACCCCCTTTCACAGCAAATCCATGAATGAACTTTCCTTCATCCAGAGCTCCCATATCAGTACAAGCTGAAATAATAGATATGAGAGTCACCTCATTTGGTTGGATACCCATTTCTGATCTCATCCTACAAAATGCATTTAAGCACTTATCCACGTACCCTTTTCGTGAAATCCCGGAAATCAACGAATTCCACGAGACCAAATCTTTATTAGGCATTTCATCAAACAGCTTGTACGCATCCTCGACACTGTCCAATTTAGCATAAACAGACACCAAACGGTCGCCAATGAACCCATCCTTGTAGTTAACGGATTTGATTGCCAGGGCATGAATTGCCCTGCAATAGAAAACGGAAGCGCAAGAGCTTACAGCCAAAATGAGAGATCCAACAACTGACTCTGAATTTGAATCCGGATGGCCTTGTGAGAGGAGGGCATTGAAAATTCTTCTGGGGTTGATGATGATATTGCGAATAAATAAAGGGTATCGATCGATGTGTTGAATGAAGTGCTTGGAACCAAAGCAGAAGAACGAAAGTGAGAAACATGAAGCAACTGTTGTCATATTCCATCATTCAAATTCAGACAACTCCTCAGCTTATAACAAAAAACCAACGTCAACTCACAACGCTTCCTCAAAAAAACCCACCACTACCAAATAGTCAAATACCAACCAACGCAGTATATCGATCTGAACCATTCAACGGCTGCGGGGGAACAAAACCCATGGTGTAATCGCTCGACTGAGAGACTGTGCGGCGAGGATAGAAGTAGAGAATTTAGTCCCACATCGAGAAAGAGTAAGTTCGGTGATGGTTCGTCAGAACTATAAGATGGACTAGGTGCTGGCCGTAAGAGGTATCTTTGCGCTTGGGGCAATGACGCAGCTAGTGAGGTACTAACCGAGGCGCGTCAATTGCTGGTTGAAAACTATTTCCAAACCCCCTCTTAGGCCTGGGTTTCGCTCAGGCCTTCGAGAATTTCTGGAAGGGCTCCCTCTAACCCAGGGTAAAGCCCTACAATTATTACTCCAATATTTTTCTTCATATATACAGTTATACTGCTCTATCAGGCTGGCTTGTCATGATGGGCCTGAGTCCAATAATAGCTCCTGTTCGATTGGTCCATATAGAATGTGAAGTAATGGCAAGTCCATTAACTAATTAGACTTGATTGGGGAGTGGGCCAGATGTATTTGATGTAAGCTTAGAGCCTAGATGGGTCCCATTTAAATTCGTTAAAAAGCCCAATGACAATTTCAAAACAAACTGAAGGCGTGGGCCAAGCCTTGTCCCACCCACGAACAGAATCGCACCTGTCCTGTCTAAAAACGGACGGTGGAGATTTCTCATGGCAAAACCTCGTACCTCACACGCGTGACACTACTGGTACAGAACCTGAAAGGAGCTCAACCCTTGCAGAGAGAGTCTTTCTCTCTCTAGGTATGGCTCGTGTACGGTGAGTTTGTTCAAGTAACCAGTGAAAGAGTACTTGTTGTTTATTGTTACTAGGCCTAATTATGGGCCCAAGCCTCCTTTTAAAGCTAACATTCTAAAAGGTTTGTTAATAAAACTCAATAGTTTCAGCCCATATTACCCTCATTAAAACGACAATGTATTTTCAACTAGATAATTTCAATATAAACACTTCTAATGTCGTTATAACTTCCATTCATAATAAGAAATAATCCTATCTTATGTGTTCTATTATCATGGTTGCCACAAACTGGACTTCTTGAAATAATTATAATAAAAAAAAACACTTTAACCAACTTTTTTTCATTAATTTGTATCGAAAGGAGATCAAGGGCCTCAGACCGCAGAACTCAAGCCTTGTTCTTTCGATGAGCAGGATTTTAGTATAGTGCGCGCAAGCTGGCTCAGTATACTTATATATATAAAAAAAAAATCGAAATTGTTAATCACTTTTATAATATGTTTGTACTTATAAAAATAAGAAAAAAATGATTAATAAAATCCAAAAAGTAATTTTTGTACATATTGCTTCCTAATAAAATATCTAAATTTTCTAATAATTTGTAATTTCCTTATGTTACTATCTAATAACAAAGATAAAAATTATTCCAAAATAGGCCTACATCCTATTCATTTTGTATCTTTATTGACAAAAATGGATGGCTTAAATTGATTAGAGAGACACGTTCTGAACATTTAAAAAAAAAAAAAAAACACAAACATTTTTCTATAGTAGATCCCATATAGTCTCCATTCATAAAGTATAAGCAAAATATCAATTTAGATGGGTTCAAAACATTTGGTCCACCTTGGCATATGGATAAATAGTATAGACCTCCAAGTATATATACTCAAGATTTTCCCTAGTTAGGCATTTTGACCACTCAATTAGGCTCAAATATGGAAGGCTGAAACAGCATATTTCCAAACCCAGTCATCTTTTCTACCATATAAACGGTTCAGATTCAATTTGCACCAAATTACCTCAGTACACACAAAACACACTCCATTCAAATCTGATAAAGCTTCTGCAGATATCTACAAACAGATGTACGCTAAGATATGTTCAGATAAATAAATACAGGGGTTACATTACAGCAGGCTCTTGTGCATGTCAACGATTAGAGTTAGAAAATCAGAAAAACAGATACAAGGAGAATTCATACATAATTACATACTGGAGTATATACAACCAGCTGCATATATGTCAGAAGACTTCGAAGGACACACCGGAGAGAGAAAGAAAGAGTAGAGAGAGAGAGAGAGAGAGAGGGGTAATGGTAATTATGAAATCCGCCGGTGGGAAATTAAATAAGCATTAGAGGAGAGGGCAGCAGTGGCTCAGTACTCGGCCACTGAGAAGGCAGAAAAAGCCAATTTTGTGTAACCGTTACGTCCCACGCGTCCAATCCTCTTCTTTAATTCTGCTTTCCTCTGACTTACTGCCTCCGTTAATTACAATCTCTTCTCTTCTTGGACTAGTCAGTCTCTTGCTTTATCACCAATATTACACATTTCTTCTCTCTATATTTCATATATTATATATACTTTTCCGGCGACTTCTGGGTGTCGTCGGGAAGGAATGTCGTCGACGGCGATAATCAAAGCCCGGAATGGGGTGGAGGATAAGCGTTATCCTGCTCCACTTGCTTCACATGAAGATGTTGTGAAACATCCTTCTCTTTTCTGGGACACTCTCAAACGCTTTCATTTGATGTTGGGTACCAAATTTATGTAGGCCTTTTTTCTCTTCTTTCACTACCCTTTTCTTTTTAATAAGTGAATAGATAGCTTAGAATGTAATGTTCATAGGAATTTATATATATGTATGTATGTGTGTGGGTGTATGTTTGTGTTGTTTAATCTGTGAGTGTTATTGTTGAAAGGGTTCCTGTGATTGGAGGGAAGGAGCTAGATTTGCATGTTCTATATGTAGAGGTTACAACAAGGGGTGGATATGATAAGGTTCAATATTTATTTCTTTATTTTTAACTTCAAAATAAAATATTAAATTTTATTTTATTTTATGATACACACACACACAAACATGTTAACTTGTTTATTTTATTTGGGAAAACAGGTTGTTGCAGAGAAGAAATGGAGGGAAATAGGTTCTGTTTTCAAGTTCTCTCCAACCACAACCAGTGCTTCTTATGTATTGAGGAAACACTATCACAGTCTTCTTCACCATTATGAACAAGTTTACTTCTTTAAGTTACAGGGACCCTTGCTTTCTCGAACAGGTATTATACTTATCTTTCATGCACTTTCTTAACTGAACTCTGCCTGTGTTCTGTTTTTTTTTATTTTAAAAATGGGCTTGTTACGATTTTTTGTTTTTTAAAATCATTCTGGTTTGTTTTTGGGTGTTTTTGATTTCTCTCTGCAGTTGGGTTTTCTGGTGGTAATCTTTCATGTGGACCTGAAATTGCTGGTCTCTTGGAATATCCTTCTAAAAGAACAAATGATTGTCGTGATTCGCTTGTTGAAGGTAAGTTTCTTTTGACAAATTTCTCTAGTTTTATTGCAGGAAATTGTGAGATAATGAAGTCGATATATACCACACACCACAAATGTTTGGTGTAATTTCTCTACCACAAAGTTTTGGTACAATTTCGTTAGGCCCCTGTTTTGATGGGTACGAAAAGGAAAGGGAAATTAAAATAAATCCACTTCTTGTGTGCTTGATTGTGGATCCCACCACTAATCCTTCTTACACAAAAATATCACAAGAAAAGGTGTCATAGAAAAATTAAAACTTCTATATTTGTTATACTTTCTTAGAAACCAAACACTTGTTGTTAAGGTTAGTTCTGCCCTAGTTCCTTTTTCCTTTGCATGCCTTAATCTTTACTTTCCTGTATTTCAATTTCTTGCATAAGTTTCTTGACAACCAAATGCAGGGATAGTGAAATCATGAATATTTTGTGATATCATGCATATTGTCATTATGGGCTGGTTACTTTTTTTTTTCTATTTCGCGATATTTAAATACTTTGGTGTGAGCCCTTTTCATGGGGTCCATTTCATGGGGCCCCATCAGCATATTTGTGGCTGTTGTCTATGTAATCCACATATGTTGCATTTAGAAATTTTGTTTTTTCCATTAAGATTTGAATTGCACATTTTGTATTTGTGGTGAAAGGGACTTTTCTTGGCTAGATGGATGTTTTCTGAACTTTTAGTTGGATGCTATTTGTCTCTTTATTTTCTCCCCTTTGTGATATCATATGATGGATGCTATATGTTTGGCGAGGGCGAACTTATCCCGCTCACGGAATAATTTCTTCCGGGTTGGGTTGCCATTTTGGGTGTGAAAAGAGTCTTGTGTAGAAAAAATCTCCCAAAGTATTTTGAGAACATTCTCCCTTTTATGGGACTCAAAATTACAAGCTGGCTGGATCTAGTTTGGTTTCAAAGGGGCTGTTTGGCAAACTTATAAACTTGGCCAGCTGAGGATACGTCTGCCTGGTTTTTATTCAGTATTGTTTGATAAGTGCATTTTTTTTTTATTTTTGCAAATTAGTTCAATCATGTCCACAAAATAAGGCATAAACACAGTTTTTTTCAAACCAGCTGGAAGCTGGTTTACATAAAAACCATATAGCAGAAAGAAATCAGAACTGGCCAGACCCAGTTTTCATAGTTCCCAAACAGGCCCAAAAGCATCTTTAGATGCACTATTTGGAAATTGACCAGTGTGCTATATTTTGACAGGGTTAGTTAAAATCTATATAGTATAGAGCACAGTTAATGAAAATCTATATTATTATATCCAAGGAAATACTAGTTATTGTATGGCCATTTTTCTTTCAAAAATTTCCTTAATTTTTTTACTCTATGGCTTTGTTTGGATCTCTGAGTAAGGAAAAGGAATGAAAAATATCAAAAATTGAATTGAAATGAATTATTCTCTGAAGTTTTTATGAACTTTTCCCTCTCTTTTCCCGGGATCCAAACAAAGGGTAAATACCGAAAGGGAAGCATAGCTGTAAGTATAGATAAAGTAAAAAAAAAATAGTTGTGTGACTCCTGCTTCCTCTTCCACTCCCAAATTCTTTTGGTGTTGCCTTTTCACAAAGCACATGCACCCTTCTTGCATTGAATTTATTGTTTAGTTCAAATTCGGACTGCAACTGAAGATTGTAGTCTTCTCTACTGAATCATTTTATTGCCCCATTTTCCCTTTTTTTTTCTTGGGCTCTTTTGTTTTTTTCAGCTACTGGAACAATTGATGGGAAATTCGACTGTGGTTATTTAGTCTCTGTGAAAGTGGGCTCAGAGATTCTGAATGGAGTACTCTACCATTACCATCCAGAACAGCCTAGCTCTTCTATCTCAACTATCCAACCAAGCAGTGCCATAGTTCCATACACCAACGAGCCTAATCGGGCAGGTCGGAGGAATAGAAGAAGAAGAAGGGGAGGAGGAGACCCCAGCCGCCCAAAACCTAATAGAAGTGGGTACAACTTCTTCTTTGCTGAAAAGCATTCTGTTCTCAAATCTCTCTACCCAGATAGAGAAAGGGAGTTCACAAAAATGATCGGAGAGTCTTGGACGAATCTTAGCCAAGAAGACAGAATGGTAAGCACAATTCATTGTTCTATAATTTTATTAAATCTAAGGAAAATTCTAGATATTGAGTGCTCAGACATTCTTGAGCACATTGTATCATGTTGGTCTTGTAGGCAAGGGTTAAAACCCAGCCTTTAATGGCCTGCAAGGCTCTAAAAAGTAGTATGATTTGGAGATTCTAGGAAATCTGATTTTTTCCTTTGTTCTTTGGATATGAAATCTTTCTATTTTTTCTGTGTGGGGGTTAGATGTCCACAAATTTGATGCTTTAGGATTTGTTTGGATCTCAGAAAGTTGGAGGGAAAGGAAAAGGAAAATTGTTAAAATTGCTTAAAAATGGATTCTTCCCTTAAGCAATTTAATCATTTTCCTTTCCTTTCTCTTGCTTTTTCCAAGATCCAAACAAAGGCTTAATATAATCAAATTGCGGTGTTGTCATTGTGCTTAATGAAAGTATGCAACACACAGACTGAAGATACCATGTTTTACATAATTTGTTTATGCCCTCATATGGTTCTTCAGTTCTTGTGATGGTGCTCGTGGCATATTTCCATTTTCCAATAATCCCATATAGATAGGTGCACATATGAATCAGCATTAATTGCCGCCCTTTAGGCTCTGTTTGGATCTCAGAAAACATTTTGAATTTATTTAGGCTTTGTTTATTGTACATAGGTTTATCAGAACATTGGGTTGAAGGATAAGGAAAGATACAAGAGAGAAATGAAAGACTACAAAGAGAGAATGAAGCTCAGCCAGCCAATGAAAGTTAGAAAAGGTGACAATTGATGAGCTCAAGCAGGATGACCAACTATGCCATACAGAATGGGTTTTTTTTCCTTTTTTTGTTGGGGTACCTGCCTACTATGCATTATTGCATTTTGATTGGTAGATGCTGTCACTAAGAAATTTCTTCTTTGGATGTTGTATAGGGCTTATTGACAGTTCCTTCTTTTATTTTGTGACTAACAATAGAAACCTTTTCGAATTACAAATCTCCAATAGTAACAAATGCGCTCTTATATGCTTAAATTCCTGAACTCTCTTGAGAGCGATTACATGTCATAGTTGGTCCGAAAGAAACTGCATTTATGCTTTATTTTTTGTATAAAGCCGAACAAATTTTCGGAATAAAAGAAACTCACCAAGTGGTGAAATTAGAATTGACCAATTATTTTTTGCTAAGATACATGAAACCTTTGAATTACAAATCTCCAATAGTAACAAATGCGTTCTCATATGCTTAAATTCAAGAACTATCTTGAGAGATAGTTGGTCCAGGAGAAACTGCATTTATGCTTTGTTTTTTGTATAAAGCTTAACAAACTTCCCGAGTAATGAAGTTTTGTTTCATGAGTGTGGTCTTTAGTCGCATGAACTATGAACTATAAATAACTACGAGTTGGAATAAAATGGGCTTTTGAATAGTAGAAATTGAGGAGCGGAGATCTTCTGTCTCACTTTTTATTTTCAAGGTGAATTTTTGTGAGAAGGGACGGAAAGTGGTACATAAAAAGTGGGACAGAAGATCTCCACTCGAAATGGAGGGCTTGAGCTTATAATTTTTAACAGGCCTGGCTCACATTCCAGCCCGATTGATAGGCCTCTTCTAACAGCCCATACATCTTTGTGGCCTGGAGAGACGCTGAGATCTCCACTCGAAATGGAGGGCTTGAGCTTATGTGATATTGTGATTTTGAACCAAATCAACCAATAAGTCTTGGAAGAATATTCCATTCTCTTCGTTCAGACTTTTTCCTCTCACATGCGAAAAATGCGAAAACGCTAACCAGTGAACAGAGACACAAACGGAGACAAACAAAACCATGTTGGCCGGCGATTGGTCCCAGCTCCCACCGGAACTTTTAGAAACAATCGCCAAGAAACTCAAAATCTACATCGACTACCTCCGATTCCAAGCCGTCTGTCGCAACTGGCGATCCTCTGTCCCAAAAACCCCTACTCACCTTCCCTGTCAACTCCCCTGGCTCTTGCTTCCTCAAAGCCGGTCCGTTCAATCTCGCCGCCGCCGGCGAGCCTTCTTCAGCCTCTCAGAAGACAAATTCCACTTCTTCAACCTTCCAGAACCTTCTAACCGGAAACGCATCTGCGGATCCTCTCACGGTTGGCTCGTAATTCTCGACGAAACTCCGACGATTTTTCTCATAAATGCCCTCACCAATTCAAAGATTTACCTTCCTCCCTTATCGACGTTTCCTAATGTTTTCGATTTCAATTTCGCCAAGATTGGTCGCGAGTACGTGCTTCGTACCTCGACCGGTGATCCCTACACGCGAAATTTGATAGAAATGCGCGATTTGTTCATCAAGAAAGTCGTTCTGTCGTCGAGTCCATCGAATGACGGCGATTTTATTGCCGTAGCAATACTTTATCAGACTGGTGATTTGGCATTTTGTAGAAAAGGAGATCAATCTTGGTCAATAATCGATGATGCATTATCGTACTGTGAAGATGTCATATATTACGAAGGCTTATTTTACTCTGTTAATATTTATGGAATGGTTGCAGCTTGCGATGTTGGTGGTTCTTCGCCTAGGGTTTCCATAATCCGTACGCCGGAGCAACTTTGCGATGATATTCAGTATTTAGTGAACTCGGGTGACGATTTGTTATTGGTTACACGGTATATAGACGTTGAATCTGATTTTGATCCTGATCAGCCTGATATAATCTACAAAACAATGGGATTCCAAGTTTTCCGATTGGATTCCGGCGAGCCGCGGTGGGAGAAGGTGGAAAGCTTGGGTGATCGGGCGTTGTTCTTGGGGCAAAATTCATCGTTATGCATATCTGCATCTGATTTTCCGGGATGTAAAGGGAATTGCATTTATTTCACGGATGATTATTCGGAGTCTAACTACGTTGGTGCTTTGGGAGATCATGATTTAGGCATTTTCAACTTTGGGGATGGTAGCATTGAACCTTTGCCCTGTTATCCCCGGAATTTGCATTCGCGGTTAGATCGGCCTCCACCTCTCTGGGTTACTCCGAATCCATGTTAAGCTGGTGGACTGGATGTAAGTATTAAAGTTCATGTTCTGAATCATACATGTTGTCTATATGTTGAATGTTATATTCTTATAAATAACTTTTATCTGCTTCTATTTATATGTTTCAGATTTCTGCTGTAAATCCCTGCAAATGTAATACAGAATATGCATATATATTTTATGGGATATTTGATCTAATTCTGGTTCTGATATAGTGCTTGCGATATTAAGTAATGTGCTGACTTCACTGTAGAGGATATTGTGCATTCTTTGTGTTGTAAATATGGTTTGTTCATACAGATGCATCCGGACTTGTGCGAGTATTGCTACTTCTAGTTTGGTATTATGCCTTTCCTCTAACAGTGGACAATGAGTACACTTATCTTCTTGTTTTTTCATACTCATATTTGTAGCATACAGACTTTGCTGCTACTTGGGAGTGCAATTTGAGTAATAGTGAAATGTTTTCAATTTTTAACAATAGAATGCAGTTTCAGTGGGTTTTCCTTCTAAGGTTAATTACATTCTTGTAGGTTCTGCGTTATAGCATAGCTCAACGCTCTCTTTCTCTCTCTTCCTGCGCTGTCTTGTTTGAGGTTTGAAATCCCATTTCATTGCTGACCTCTCTTAGACCCTCATAAGAACTTTGGCCGAAATTTCACTTCATTAAAGATGTCTAAAGAAACTCACTTGCTAAGCAGTTATGGCATTCTGGAAGGCATTCAGGTATTGAAGTTATCAAAGCCTGTTTTACTCCACTTCTTTCTTTCCACCACAGAAGGGTCTTTGGAGATTGTAATCATTAAAGCTGAGGACCATTGGGTGGAAATTTGGACAAAGAGGAGGGTAGGCGATTAGGAATGGAGAGGTTGATCAACGAAAATCTTACAGCAGCTGTTGTTGTGAACAGCTGAGTGACTGTATATATACTGTACAAATAGGCAAGGGCGTATCAACAATCTGGCGCTGATTCTAATAAGGGAGACAATACATCATCTTCCTTGTCTAGGATAGACTTAGAAGAATCCATATCATCTGTAAATTTTGAAGCTAGATTTTAGGTGAACTGCTCAACAGGCAGCAAAGCTAAAGTAGGGATGTTGAAAGAACATATCATTAAGTACTCTTAATGATATATCCTTCATTTGTTCTGAAAGTTCTGATAAGAGGAAAAAGGGAGAAAGTAGTTTTCAAATATTAAATGGGGATGTTTTAGTTCGTTGTAGATTGAAGTTAGAACAATACAGTGATAGAGTATGAGAAATCCTCTGTTCTACCCCGCCAATCTCTTCAACAACAATCACAGTTTTCATACGTTGTAAATTGTTTAAGATTCAATTGTAGTAATTGATACTTGATGACAATCTTGGTTTGAGATTCAATGGGAGAAGAATGGATGCAGACTTCTACTGAAATTTATTGTAGCATGTTTCTAATGCTCCACAAGACGCACAAGGCAACTGGTGATGTCCTTACAGACAATGCTACTTCAGTTTTCGGAGTAAAATTGGAAAATTGAACTCTGAGAGCAGTGGCAATGGAGGCCAAGAATTGTGTTATTCGGCGAGGCTCTGGCTCTGATACTCCGGCTCTGATACGAAGGTTGCTAACCAGATTGCATAGTCAATGCCCCAAGTAACCAGTGTTAGGTGACACACTAACTTCCTGAAGGTTTTCTTACACGAGGGCATTCGTCTGAGATTCACATCCCAAATCCTCCAGCCAATAGAGAATCATGATTATGGAGAATTCTCCAGCCTTGTTTCACCAAAGAGTGCCAAACTATACTTTTTAGAATCCTTAAATCACAAGCCACCAAGAGTCTTTGGGAGACGAAGCCAGCTATTAGGTTCTGAACCAAATAAGATGTCTAGTTTACATGAAACTAATTTTAAATTGAACTAGCTTTAAATCATTAGCTGTTTGGTTAAAATCAAATTTGAAAGTGGTTCTTTACATCCATCACAAGTATGAAGCAGTATTAGCCTTGATAATCAAAACCTACAAATTTGGTATTCCAAACAAATCAAAACCTTTTTGATTTCAAAATGATATTATAAATCAAAACCCTAACTTCCAAATCCTCATTAAAATTTTCCAATTGAAAATTTCCAAATAAAAATCCTAACTTTTTCCAAATCAAACCCTAACCCTACCAATATTCAATTCCCTTGAGAGTTGCAGAGGAGGAGGAGAAGAGGAGGAAGATGGAATGATGCTAACGTGATGCTAAAGATGGAGAAAGAGAGGCTTTCTCCATTCTTCTTGCTTGAGAGTTGCAAAGCAAAGAGAGCGCTTTCCCACCATGAGGAAATAGGCTTCTCCATCCATCTCCTAGAGAGGTTGAAGCTTTTCCTTGGTTTGCTGTACAAGTGGGTGTGTAGAGATGAAAAACTGAAAGATGGGTAGAAAGCAACGTTGTGGCCAAAGATGGGAAGTCGTTTTCCTATATGGGCTACATGAAAACCAAGGGGGAGATGGAACAGCTTTAACCAATTTTTGGGCCAAAATTAAGACAATGGAAAATCGGATAGTGAACTTACCAAACATCGTTTTTAAAAGTTGGATCAACCTTGTACCCAGTAAAACCGGTTTCGTGTTTTTGAATTTCCCAATCAGCCCCTTATATTAGTCAAACAACATTGTTTTTCATAAGACTCGTCTATGAAAAAAGAAAAAAGAAAAAAGGGGCAATTGCAAAGCCTTTTTCTTTCCTGCTAAAGGAAGCGCATATAATTATCAATGCCAGTCTCTTCATACTGAATTCATTATGGCGAACCGTTTGCTTTTTATTAAAGACAAATATCTTCGTCCGCATTGCTAAACTTTCAAACATCATATCTTTCCTCGTGCATTCATTTTCCCAAACTTCTTTTTACAATATGCACAAAATTCCTGAACACTCCTAAATCAAAACCCAAAAGGACATCTATATCCTACTTCAACTTCCGCGACGTCGTCTCCCGGGAGCGCATCCTAGACCCATCCACCAGTCTTTGACCTCTTTCTACGCAATACACCTCATTGAGTACGTAGAAAACGAAGAGTCCACCAAGGGCGCACCATAGACTCTCGGGTGATCACTCTCCAATCCGTAGTCCATCATCGGACGGTATTCCAGCTCTTCATCATGATCGTACACGCACTCAGGTATCTCGATCTCCTTCCTCCTTACATGGTCCCACAGAAACTCAAGCCTGTTCACGTACTTCAGCTTCCAGTACAACCTGTTTAACAATTTCACTACCGCTTATCACTAACGTGAGCCGCGCGTGTTTGGGACACCGGTTATCACGTCAAACGCATGAAAATGATTCTTTTCTTGAATGTTCACACAGTTATTTGAGAGTATTGTACACGCGCTTTGAAGTGGCGTGGATTATGTGTGTGAAGGCGTGCAAATGAGCGAGGCGTGCAAGAAAGAAAGCTTACCCTCCACTGAAAAGGAGACGACCGAAGGTGGCGAGAAAGAGTCGGGCTTGCAGGCCTGGGTGTACGAAATACACTGCCTCAAGATGATCTTTGACGTTAATCGGGAGAGCCTCGTAGATTGATCGGAGGGTCGAGATTCCAGGAAAGTTCTCGCTCCTTTGAACACCTGTGTGCAAGTACACCACCGAGAACGGCCGCCCTTCTAGCTGAGGGAAGACCTTCTCCTCCAAATACTTGTTCAAAACCTCGCTGCTCAGAATCCGAGCTTACTCACAATTTCACAAAGAAAACCGAACGCAATTTAATTCATTATTGAAAGAACTAATTAATCACAATACCGAAAAACGCCACTAAAAATTCAAATAAAGAATCAAGATACATACATATACATGTATATAAACCTGTGTATATAATAATATTATACCAGGGAAGAGCTTTCCGATGATGCGAAGGACCTTTCGGCCACGTTTATCTCTACCTTGGATCTTGAAGAGTTCTAGTTTATCTAAGAGCTGTTCTTGATCTGATCGAGAGAGGATAGAAGAAGAATTCATGGTTGCGGATTTAGAGGAAATTGCTCTAAGTCAGCTAAGTTTTTCTAGAGTCGGTCGTGGTGGTTAGTTTAAAGAGAGAGAAAATATAAAGAAACAGTTCAGGAGAGAATTTGGCATGGTATGTTATGATATGCATGTTTCTGTGAAGGAGAGTGAGTGAATTGTTGAAGGACCGAAGGTGGGGTATATATACTGAAATGATCAAGTCAGCCTATGTTTATATAAATTTATGCAAACATTAACCTCATATATAATTATAGGATATATTTTAAAAATTTTAATTATTATACTTATATATGTCATGTATGTCTAAAATCAAAATAATGAAAAAAAATTATGACTTCTTCAACTTTTTATAACTATATTTTAATATATTTTTGGCATGCAAAATATTTATAAGTACAATATTTAATTAGACTTCATACTTTTGTAAGCATATCCTGACTATACCGGGACTATATACAGAGAGAGAGAGAGAGAGAGAGAGAGAGAGAGGAGGTGGGGTGGTAGCTGGGTAAGAAGTTGGGGTTTCTGAGTCTTATCCGTTACGGTTACAGCCTTTTGAAAGAAAGTATTGATAGGGGGTCACAGTGGTATATTCTCAAGCATCTTCCTTATTTTGGACTGAGCTACTGCGGTGAGTCCAGACTCAACTCGGTACAGTTATTGACACGTGTTGGTCCCTTTGTCCTTATCTGGATGACTGGATTTAAAATAGAACGATCTCTACCGTCTGATCTCAATAGAGAGAGAGAGCATGCTTTAAAGTTAGCAGGTTTCAGGAAATCATGGCTTGGTTGGAGAACCCACAACTCCTCCCAAGTGAGTAATGAATTTTCAACCAAAGTTGCCCCATGTCACCTATGAATCATTGAAGTCGAGGCCTATATATATCACCAATTATTGTAAAGGCAGGCAAAAACCAACCTATGTGATGCGGGATGGATACTCTTTTCTATTTATACACCCCGCAATGAATGGTCCCTCTCTTTAATTTATGTGAAGCGAGACATTCTCTTAATTAAGTCCCTTGGAAGGTGGTCCATGGCTCACATGGACCACATTTTTCAAACTCTTTTGTGGAAAAGAATTCCAACACCTTCGGTACAGAAAATAAAGACAGGAACAAGAGTGGGCTGTGGGCCACTCCTGACGAACAATACACCGGTTGTGAGCTTCGCGGAATGATAGAAATGGCCCACCGATTGCTTGGCGTTTGGTAATAATAATCTAAAAACACTGATAGTGAAAGCCAGGGGCGGAGCTAGGTATAAGCCAAGGGGTACCATGGCACCCCCAACTTTTCAAAAGTCCTACCATCCTAGCATCCTTCTATTAATTATGCTTTATATAATACCACATTTATATTATTTGCAAGATGCATGGCACCCCAGAGAGAGAGAGAGAGAGAGAGAGAGAGAGTTTACTAAGGGCTAAACTTCTTAGGCTTTTTCTTGATGTATAAAGTCTCCAATTTTCAATTTTAACATATCACTATGCTGATTTGTATAGACTTGAATCAAATACATTAGTTCGAAAGTTTGAAATACCCATCCATAGAAAATTTGAAAATTATGTGCATGATTTGCCTATACTAAACTCTTTATTGTTCTATGAAATTTTTATGATATGATGCTAGTATAACGAAGAAATTTGTGATAAATTTTAGTGAATTAATTCGTCGTAAAATTTAAAAATTATGTATAGTGAGATAAAATATTAGTCTTGAATTTTTATATATTTTCTATGTTTAAACTTTGAAATTTTTGGATTTCTAAAATTTGGGCCATTTGGCACCCCCTAACAAAAAATCCTGGTTCCGCCCCTGGTAAAAGCTCACATGGAAACACTAGTGGTGCACTGGTGGTGGTGGTTCATGGATTTAATGAAGTAAGAGGATAAGGTGGTTAACCATTCCATTAGTAGTAGTGGGGCAACGTCCAAATGAATGGAGCTAGATATAATCGACCTGGATCCTCTACTTGAACTTAGATATGCTTGGGTGATTTGTTATGAGTCTTATGACCTGGATGCTCTGCTTTTTACTTGAGTGATGTGTGGATGATCCAGATCATGACACATCACCCAAGTACCAAGCAAACCCAAGCATAGGATCCTCATTAAATAAAGCTGCTAGATGCCAACTTTGGACATTGATATAGTGGCTCATAATTAATAATCATTATTGTTATGATAATATTAGGGGAATTAAATAGGCCTCCCTAATTGATTAGAGGAAATGTATATGAATGTTGATATTGTTCACGTCAAATCAATTAATATTTGAAAAATTAAATTGATGGTTGATTAATGTCACTATAAAAAATTGTGAATTTTTAAAAAAATATAATTAATTTTTATTTTATTTTACTTTTTTAGGAATTGATAATCTGATCGCTGTAATTTTTTATAAATATAAGATCTATAATAAATATATTTAATTTAACAATTGATTTTTAAAAATTTATTTTGTATATAGTCTTACACAAATTATTTATTTTATTTTATTTTTAGTCCCTGTGTATATATATACATAGGAGATTAGGAGTAATATATAATATTTGGGATGATTAGATAAGCAGCTTGGGCCGAATGATATACCAACGGCAGACACAAAAACCATGGGCCATGAGCTGAGCTGAAGGGAGATAAGTAGCCATAACTATGACGCAGGGGAGAGAAAAATTGAGAGATGCTGAGTTTCTGACTGCGCAAGTTTCGAAGGGATTCTGTTGCTGTTGCAGAAGGTTCCCTTGAAAATCAAACATTGCTATTGGACTCTCTCTTGTCTTGGGTGGTGGACATCTGACTTTTAACAGAAAAATTATTTACACCTCGATGCCAGCACAATGGATTATGCAAGGAAATTTTCCTGAAAATTACAATGCTGTTATGCAAGGAAATTTTCATTTCTACTTCCTTTTCATTTTTAATTTCTTTTGTATCTTATCAAATTGGAATAGATATTTTAAAAAATTATTTATTAAATTTGATGTTCTATTTTTATTTATCATGAATGTAAAAAATCATATTGATCTAATGGTTGATTTTTATAATTTTAAAAAGAATTATAAAAAAATTATGAAAAACTGTCACAGTCTATTTTTTTAAAAACCAACCGTTGGATGAATGTGATTTTTTGCATTCTTGATAGATACAAGTGGAACATCAAATCCAATGATTGGTTGCTACTTGCTAAGGTTTTTACACGCGGCCTTCTAAATTAGAGAGGCAGTTCGTATTAATTTTGTATTAAAATTAGGTTGAAGGAATTGAAATTCAGCCAAAACATGGCAAATTTGATTAAAAAATCAGGGAAATCGGTAATGTTTTGTAGATTTGGACAAATTATTTATAGTTTTTTTTTATCAAGTAATTATTTAAAACATTTGTTGAGATTTCAGGAAAATGATTAAAAAAATAATTTTTTTAATATATTTTCAGGCTTATTTGAAAATTTTCTTTAGTAAACCTAGGATGCCTCTTATGGCCTCGTTTGGTTAAAAATAAAAATATCTAAATTTTTTAGTAAATGGACTCAGTTTGTTTTTTTTTTTAAATAAAAGTTGTATTTATGCTCATTTTCTGTGTAAGGTTAGCAGAATTTATAGAGAAAGTCTTATTTTTGGTGTGGATGAATGTATTTTTTTTCAGCTGGAAACAAGATGGGGTGATGGGATAGAAGCATGGGTAACATTATCTATAGATGAAGCGAACATGGCTATACTGGAACATTTTCCGGATCTCCTTTCTTGCATTAATTGAACCCGGATTCTCTACTTGTATTTTTTTGTACTTATATTTGCTTGATATTTTAGATCATGACACATCTCTTAACATTCAAGTAAATACAAACACAAAAAAGTACCAGCAAGGATCCAAATTCGCATTAATTACCTTGTAAGCTTGAACCCTGGTCGTTTACTTTAAAATGAGCCAATCCTCCTCAGTTCAAGGGACAGACCTTATCCAAATTCAAGTGATGCTGAATAGCAGTTTTCATTCATTCTTGCCTTAAAAATAAAGTTACAAAGTTCTCAATAACGCTCAATTTAACATATATCCTTCAAGTCGGGAGAGAGAGAGAGAGAGAGAGAGAGGCACTTGAGTTCTAGTTCAATTGATAAGTGGACTTCTCCCATCTTGGTTGCGGGAGGTCCTGGTTTCAAGCCTAGTGTCACACCCCTTGGTGGTGAGGACCGAGGAGTGTTGGGGGTGGGATTTGTGGGGTAATATGGGTTCTTTCGTAGAGAGAGGGGGAGAGAGAGAGAGACGTAGTCCTACAATTTCAACCTAAATATTGATTTCTGTACACCTGAAAATCTGGAATTCTAGTTTCACCTTAAATGAGGCAGTGTTTGGTTTTGTGCACTGAAAATCTAATAATGCACTAGTACAAAAGGATGGCTTGATTCAAGTAAAAGGCCTTAAAAAGACAGAAAGACGCAACAAAACAACATGGTTGCTCTATGTCCATGTGATGGATCTTAACTACCACCATATCTAAATTTTGATTTGGAGAACTACAGAACATCAAAGAAAACAACAACAAAGCAAACTAGTGTTTGTTAGCTCTTGAAATCAGGTGAAACCCATAATGAACAGGAAAATTTAAACAGAGGTCTGATCTGCGCTTCAGCTGTGCAAGAGGATTGGTGAGCTGTTGATCCGAAAACATGTAATTAAGCAGATTTAATCAGAGAACCTGCCCGAGGAAGTAAAACTTTTCCATACCATAGTATCAGCAGTATCGGTAATCCCCAAAGGAATTTTCAAAATACTGTTGGCGGACTGTGCACCAAAAGTCTCTCGAATCCTTTGCTCCTTCCATTTTCTACTGAGGGGATCAATCAACTCTGAGACCCATGTCACAGTTGCTGTCATTTGATCTGATATCAATTATCGTGCCATATCCTGATCTGAGTTCCATCTCCCACAATTGATTTGAGACCATTAAGAATAAGATCCCGACCATGAAGAATACCTCGCCAACCCCATGAGGCTATTGCCGGGGATTTGGTAGCAAGAAAATGATTTCTAGAGCAATATTTTGGGAGAAGGACTCTAGCCAGCATGCTGTTTCGTTCATGGATAAACTTCCAGGTTTGTTTGGCCAATAGAACTTGGTTCTAGCTCTAAAATCCCCATCCCCAACCCACAGTAGAGACAAGTAATATAAACAAACAAGTTTCTAAGCATTAGATATCCAAATGACACCAAAGAAAAACTCCAATAAATAAAATTTCCAATGGGACTTTCAGAAGTTGCCTCTAATTTAGAGTCGAAATGGATCAATATATGTATAAATTAACAAAATTCCGACAGCGTGCTTACCGATTCTGATTAGAGTCTTATATGCATTAATGCATAAACTGAATGGACTATGTTTCTTGATCATAAAATCAAACCATGTAAATATTTCTGTAGGTGGAGATCAAGGATATAACTAACAAAAACAAAAGACGCACATAACAGAATAAGCAGTGTTAAAAACCAACTGCCAGTGAGAGAGACAATTTACTCAGCCACGCCCTCCCCTTCAGCACTTTTCCCATCAGTGGTGATGGAGTCACCAAGAACACGTAAATCAGGATAATTCCGGTGGTTCAGAGAATGCAACCACAAGGCCACCACTCCTTCCTTGTGCTCTGTGGATGCAATATGAGAGTATATATGATTTATTTTGAAGTCTCCCGCCGCTTCCTCATAAGTTTTCATTGATACCTCTTCATGAGTGTCTTTCCATTTCTGATTATATGATGTGAAGAAACACTCATCCAAGTACAAACCAACCTCAGGAGCTGTGGGCACGTTAATGTTAACACCCCTGAAATTAGTTCAAGTTCAAAGATTAGAGAAAACACTTCTATGGTTTCAAAAAAAGGCGCAACTGAACCAAAATACAATAGAAATGCTTACTTTTGCAGGGCAAATTCTATCAACGACTCGGGTGCACAATTCCTCATTATCGCCACTGCAACCCCAATCATCTTTCGAATCTGATGAAGCATGAAACTCTGCCCCACAACCTCACACTTCACAAACTCAATACCTTCAACAGTGACTGTGGTGTTTGCATCAAATGAAACAATGAAGCGCTGAGCAGATGGGTCTTCAGCTTTCGTTCTGGTGGTAAAGTTATGAAAATTGTGTGTTCCCACATAAAACTTCAAAATTCTATTGAACCTCGTTCTCTCCTTCTCCCCATAACAAAACCCACTTCCCTTCGCAAGCTTCTCCTCTTCAATAGCCTTCTCTTCCTCAATCACAACACTGGAATCCTCCATTAACTCAGAATTTAAAACTGTACCCTCATTTTGCACAGCAACCTTAGTCTCCATAGCGATTTCAGAAGCCCCATTATCTGAAAAAATCTTAGGTCCGTTTACCAATTCAGAATTCAAATTATTGCTATCGCCATCGGCAGAGGCAACATTAACTTCCTCTTTAACTTCAGGGTGCGCTACTGCAGCACAATTGTTCGACGAAATGCCCAACTGAACTACAGTCTCTGAATTCGAAGCTTTTGACTCAAAGCTACTTTTACCCATTACACCTTCGACCTTACGCCCTCTCTCAGAACACTCCAAACACTTAACAAGCTCATTCCCAGACCCCAAACTCGCCAACACACTCTCTCTATCACGATGCGAACTCGGATCAAGAGCAAGCACAGGAAGAAGATACACATACCTCCTCCGATCACAAAACTTCTTTGCATTAAACGACCCCGTCACGCGCTTATACCCAAATATCCGAATCTGAGAAGGAAGATTAGAATTGAGGCGATGGACAAGGCCAGGCGGATCAATGTAGAACCGGCCAGAAACGACCTGACCAACGGCACTAACGCCCTTGTCTGTCCGAGCAGACCGAGCCCAGTCGAACCGTTTAGGGTTGCCTCGGTCTTGTTCGGGGACGGCACCGGAGAGAAAGAGGGCTTCTTCGAGGTCGGCTTCGATGGTTTTGGCTCCGGGGTTTTTCTGCATACCTTGGTAGCCTACGCCGCAATATGCGAATAAAATAGCAATCTTGCGACGCTTATATCTGGGTTTTTTTTCTGCTGTGGCGGTGATGCCACGTTCGTCATCGTCGGAAGTGGTGGTCGTCGACATTTTTGGTCTTTTAGGGTTTGGTTCTTGAGGGGAAGAGGGAGGATTTTCCATGTTTAGACGTGGCGTGAAGAGGCCTTCTGTGAAGTGATCGTCGTCCCCATTACAGTTTTACAGTGGACATAAGCGTTGAGTTGATTATACCCTGATAAAACCCTAGAACGGAAACAAGTTTCCTTTAATTTTCTGGAGAAAGGATCATGTACAGCCAGCGTAGCATAAGCAATCCGTGTTCGCATGTTTTAGGTCATTTGAGTGTTAAACTCATTCGAGTGGTGTGGCTGATAATACATTGACCAATTACATTATGCCGAGTTAGCATTAGAAGGGATTCAGATACAATCCCATTCAAGGAATAGCAGTATTAGGTATTCGATCCAGGAGAAGTGGGAGATGTGGGATCCACGGTTTTTGGGATAAGTTTTTGGGAACATGGTAACATTTTTATTTTTATTTTATTTTTAAAAATTACACTTTATCCCATGAATAATAGGTTGTTTTCACCTTACTTTTGTAATTTCGATTGCATCAATATGCCCCTTAAATTATTAAACCCTAAACTATTAGACTGTATTAAATTACCTTATTATCTCATTTAGTCATTTATTTTTTTTACTAAAAAATGGTGTTAGACTTGTTATTTTTTTATACATTATTTATTTTGGATTGCTAATGAATTTATAAGACTACAAGCATATCAGTAAAATTTTATGATTTTTCTCAATATACTTTATGTATTATGAATTTTATTTATTGTATTGGACCTTGTTGAGAGTAGCCATTGATGAAGCAAGCTCATGAGACCGTGTATTTCTTAACTATATCTTCGAATATGAGCTTGGCTTCGACTAAGTGACCACACTTGGCGTGGAAGTTGATGAGGCTATTCGCTATGTATGTGCACAAAAATGAACCAGTTTTGTTGATTTGAGCATGCAGATTTCGACATTTTTGGAGGTTTTTGTCGTGGGCGTATTGCAGGAGTGTGTTGAAGAATGAGCGATGGTGAAAAAGAAGAATCATCAACTATGTTCAATTTCAATTTTGAGTAGTTTGGTCAGGGGCGGAGCCAAGATTTAAAGTTTGGGGGGCTAAGGTAAGAACTAAGAAGCTAATAAATCTACCCCCACACACACATATATATAACTAAAGAATATTATAATTCATTTCATGCTTAAAGGTTCACAAATATATAATATTTGAATTGAAACAAAAGAAAATATCTATTCAAACATGATATAGATAAGTTTTTTAAAAAATACACTATCAAAGCTGCGCTTTACGGTCTTTCATATAATAGAAATCATCTATTATTGAGTCGAAATCGATATTTTTTGCAAGTTATTTTTCAATGTAGAGAACCATGAAATTTGCCAGAAATTCGTCCCCCATCTTGTTGCGAAGTGCAGATTTAATAAGCTTCATAGTTAAGAATGCTCGTTCTATAGTTGTTGGGCATATCGAAATATATCTTCGGGTGGTAGTGCAGCGGCAGCAGGCAGCGGCTCTTTGTGACCTAAAAATGAACGCCCGTGAATTCATAAAATGGTTAGATGTCCTTCCATCCAGAGCCCCATGAGAGTAGGTGATACCAATGCAAACTCCAAACTTTAGAAAGATAGTCAGTTGCAGGCCACGGTGTTTGGATGTTTCATGTTTGTGAATGATGAGAATATGAGAGGATTGAGAGCTAGAGCAATAAGTGCGTTATTGATTGAGAGCTAAAAAGTAGGAATGAATGTCCAAGAGTGCTTGAAAGGTTTCAAATTATATAGGAGTTGGACCAGTAGGATGTGTAGGGCCCAAGAAACTAATTAGCAATGGAGTAGAAGGGAGTAGAAGGTGATTTGAATATTCTTGGGCTTGGGCTGTTGTGTTTTCATGAACTAGAGAGCAGAAGTATATATATATATATAGTTAAAGTCAGCAAATAACACAAACTCTTGGATTCCCATTCACTTAATGGAAGATTCATCTCAAGATTCCAATCCAAGGGTTTGTGTTCTTTGCTTACTTTAGCTTAAAGTCAGCAAATGCTCACTAGAACATTTATATATATATATATATATATATATATATATATATATATATATATATATATATTGCAAAAGTATAGCACCCCCTAGCCCATGAATGCCTCTGCCCCTGAGTATGGTACTGTGTAAATTGCATATTGCTCGAGGGATCATGATTCGTGCATGGGCGATAGTGCAGATGATTTCAAAACCTAAGCTAGTGAAAGATTTTTCCCACATACTAGGCCTGCTAATGAAACCAAATCTGGCTTAATAAACAATAAATTATGGATAATCTATTTTAATTTATATAGATGTTAATAATATGCAATAGATCGGGATACAAATATAAGGTGCACTTCGTGCAAAGTTGCATCTGGTGATTCTCATAGGACTAGTTTTAGAACAGGTTATGAAAATTAACTGTTAAAATAAATATTTCTTTTATGTATGTTAGGCTCGCCAAATATCACAATGATCCAATGATTAGTTTCTCAAAAAACTAATTGTGAAAAAGTGTTGACATTTTGAATAACAAAAGAGTCACAGATTTTCACAATAACATAAAATAACCGTTAGATTACAACAATTTTTGTACACCTAACATGTAATTTAATGGTCGGTTTTTCAAAATCTGTTTTGCAACTAATGCTACGAAGGTCATCTAACGAAATTTTGTGTCAAATGCACATTATATTAGCATCTCTCTACTATATATATTAGGTTAAATCAAGGATTCTATTATAAGGTACATCTTATGTGAAGTTATATAAGGTGACATGTTTAGGACTAATTGTAAAATAAGTATTGAAAAAATCGACCATTGAATTAAAAACTGTTCTTACATATACCGTAAATGTAAAACATTATGATGTTTCAATGATTGATTTTTTGAAAAATGTTGACAGTGAGAAACAATTACCTCCCTCGAATTATAAGTCCACTTCACAGAACTCCATTAAACTTTAGGTCATTTTTTCATAAAATTCGCCTGAATTTCAAAATAAAACAAACAATATGTTGAACTACATCAAGTCCACCAAATGTTGTGAACTTCAAAACTAATAAATAACTCCCATAAATTTTGAAATTTGAGCAAATTACTATCAGTATAAGTATAGATTATATTCACAGAGCCCATTTAATTTAACTGAGGAAGAAGAGGAAAAAGATCTTACGACTTCATAATATATAAGATTTATTTGTTCACTTTTTAAAGTTAGGGAGTTATTTGTTTAATTTTGAGAATTAGAGGGATTTTGGGAACATGATTTATAACTTCTTATCTTTTATGCCAAACAATATGCATTAGTAGAGCCAGTGTAAGTTGTTACTTGTTGGTAAAAAAAAAAAAGGAAAATGCCAAGCGGGTATCACTTGACTTATATTTAAGAGGAACCGATACCAAAATACATGATTGTCGCATGAATGTGAATCTTATCCCATGTGAGTGAATTGAAATAATTCAAATAAAAATAAAAATAAAATAAATAAATAAATAGTAAACTCTTTTATAGTTGACACTTGACATTGATAAATAAATAAATTAGGACAATTAGAAAGTGTGGACCAACGAATCCAATTAGGGGGCCCATACTGACATTGACCGAAAGTACTCCTCCTTTTAAGATTTACCGATAGAGTCACATTTCGGTGACCTCATCGCCGACACATCAACTAAACTTCCATAATCCATACTTCCACCATCCCGCGCTCTGCCTTCCTTCTCAAGCTTTCAAAGTTATGCTGGATGCCAAACCACAAAGCTCGATCGACCCGCGCAATTCACGCCCTACACCTACCTGTGCCCGCCAATCATTTTCATTCACAACCGTCAAAAATTTCCAAATCCCTCTCAAAAGGCATTTCAAATGTCCTAAATTCCTAATGCCGACACCACATCAAATCGTCCGACTCAGTCAGTCGGCAAGCCCTTCCTTTTTACCGTTAGATATGCTTTTTACCGTTAGATATGAAAAAATTCCATTTCATACTCAAAAAAGCTTAATTATTCCTCTTTTTATTGGTTCACAAATTCATTCTCCTTTTCTCTTTTACACTATTTCTAAAATTCGGTATCGTTGGTGGTGGTTTCGTGATCGAATAGTTTCTTGGCACAAATTCCAACTTTTTTTTTTTCTTTAATGGATGGAACTGCGTGATTCCAATTCAGTGGGGATCAATCGAATTTTCAGCTTTTTCATTCTATTTATATGCGGAGGTCGCAAGAAGAAACCTACGCTGCGATCGCCTTCACAACAACTCTTGCTGCGGTCAGTTTCTTCATCTAATTTGAATTTTCTAGGGTTTTCTTTAATTTTTTTATGTAATTTTTCTGCAATTTTCATATTCTCCTGTTTATTTTCTTTCAATAATTTCTGCGAAATGTTTTGCGGATGATGATTTATGAGTTGTTTGGTTCAGTTCTTTGAATGTAGTTATGTGAAGCAAGAAAATAGTCTTTTTTTTCTTTCTCTGTTATGATGCCCTTTTGTGCCTCGTGCTGCAAAGTAAAAGTGAAAGAACACTTGGTGAAATGCTTTGTAAAGTTGTTTTATTGGCAGAAATAGGAATAGGTGTAGAACTGAAGGGGGCACGCAAACTCACTGCGTATTCAAATTATGATAGCGAGCAAAATTACTGTTCTGGGGGTGTACCCTTTTCAATTACTTTGGAATATTCAGCCGGGGTACAGTATCTTTGTTGAGAGAATTTGTTTCCTTTGTGAAATTTGCATGCCAGTGACATGTAAAATACTCCGTAATAAAAAGGAAGTCCTGAATTTATACTGTCAGGTTGCTAAGCTGGTTGAAGACTGAGTTCTGGTGTTACTGACCCGGGATCAATGCATTTCCTCACTCTTAAACCGACTAAACCTTTATGAAGTCATTTTGTCTTTTGAGTAATGAAAGTAATGCTTATTTGATTACAATTTGTTTCCAGATGCCCATGCGCGCACGTACACATACATGCATATTTTGGGATAGATTTAGAGTTATTGTGCTTGACGGCTATTATTTTAAGTGGAATAGAAGCCATACATGGCAATTTTATTGTGGATGCAGGTTATTTTTTGTGCCTCACTTTGTTCAATCCGGCGTCAAATTTTGGATAACTACCACGTGATCTGATATGGGTTACACAAGCAATGTAAGTATCCTGCTTCAATTCACCCCTTCTTTCTTTCCATTAAAGTAATTTTAGTTCTTCCAGAGATAGCTGATTCTTCATTTTTGAAGCTTTAAACCCACTGTGTGCTTTTTCATACATCCAGCTCTGGTGGAACTGCATTTTGCATTCTTTAGTTTTTCCCCTAGTCTCATCTATTCATTGGAATGCAGGCTTATGATGAGACTCCTCAGCAGAATGATCCTGGTATGCTTTGCCTTTACCTTTGAATATCGATTGCATTCCTTAACATCATGCTCTTGCATGATACAATATAAGAGAGCCCTACATTATTGTGGGTTTATCTTTATTAAACTTCCCGTTTTCTATATTTTTAGCAGTGGGCTGTGTAACTCCTTGCGAGATGTGTTACTGTTTTTGTGTAATATGGCATTAGTTCGTGGCTCTCGCAATGTGGACAGTGAAAATAGGCTCTAAGACTTGACTTTTTATTTCTTAACAAATAACAAAATGGAGAGAGTGGTAATTCTTACCAGAGAGATAATTCAGTTAATGAGAAGGTGTTCTTGTGACTAATCTTATGTATTACTCTTTAGTGTGTTGATTTTATGTGTTATTAAGCATATTATTTAGGGGTAATGTTGAGCTTTACCAAAAAATAATATAATTAACTGATAGGGTAGACGCAAGCAAGAAATAGTTAACGTTTATATTATCCTGTTACGTTTGTATCAATGGTGGCACTTCCATTAGAATCAAGGGCTGCCAGATCTATATTCCTAAATTTGGTCTGTGAATTTAAAGATATGGATCTTTTAAGGCTGACTCTACTATGCTTTTGGATTCATTTACAGGTGCAGTGCTACGTAGTGGAAGAGAAATCCTTTTTCAGGTAAATTTGAGAATGATGGTCCATCTTAATTCATTTATAAAACAGGAAGGCATTCACTAAATTCATCCACACAGACTTATTTTTTGACTTAGGAGGTAGTAAACTAGTAACCTTATTTTTGGAATTTGTCAGTTAATTTGAAAGTAGAGCTTGTAAGGGTATGGTTACAACTGTATCATACCAGATCTCAGTGCTTGACTACATAAGCATGCTAAGAACTGCGAGTCTGAAAATCTGACTGACAATCTGCTTGACAGGCTTTCAACTGGGAGTCTCATAAACATGATTGGTGGAGGAATTTAGAAAGGAAGGTCCCTGATATTGCAAAATCTGGGTTTACATCGGCATGGTTGCCACCACCAACTCATTCTTTCTCACCCGAAGGTTGGAGGGTTCAAGTTTGAATTGATGATTTATTCTTTTTCCATACAACTAGTCAGAAAATTTTATTATATTTTTTCTTTCTTCAAAGGTTACACTCCACAGAACCTTTATTCCCTCAATTCTAAATATGGTTCTGGGCACCAGTTAAATGATTTACTTCAAAAAATGAAGCAATACAAAGTTAGATCAATGGCTGATATAGTTATCAATCATCGCGCTGGGACTACTCAAGGGCATGGTGGAATGTATAACCGATTTGATGGAATTCCATTATCATGGGACGAACATGCCATCACATCTTGTACCGGTGGACTGGTAATGATATTTATTATAGTCAGTATATTCAGTGTCACAACATGAAAGTATGGGATACCACAAATATTTTTTTTTTCTTTAATGCCTCTGAATTGTTCTATCAGTCAAAGAAGATAGCTTTCTATAGCTGTTATAAATTTCAATTTCCAGTTAATCATGTGTTGCTTTAAATGGTTGTTAAAATATTGCTTACCCTTGTATACTATTATCTTCCAGGGGAATAAAAGCACTGGAGACAACTTCAATGGGTTTCCAAATATTGATCACAGTCAAGTTTTTGTTCGAAAAGACATTACAGCGTGGCTGCAGTGGCTGCGAAATTCCATTGGCTTTCAAGATTTTCGTTTTGATTTTGCAAGAGGGTAAATTTTCTCCTGGATTGTGAATTCTCTTTCATTTTGTATTACATTTACATGAAGCTCAACATTTATCATATTCCCTCATGTCCCAATATAGTTATTCGGCAAAATATGTGATGGAATACATTAAAGGAGCGAGGCCAATATTTTCTGTCGGGGAGTATTGGGACTCTTGCAGCTACAATGGTTGTCACTTGGACTACAACCAAGGTATATTATAGTTAATATAATTTTTATCATGAATCTCTCAATTGAAAGTATAAGTATAACCATATCGCAAGCTGAGATTTGAATGATAGTCATATGAATTTGTTTGCGAAATAATCCCTTCCCCCAGTCCCCTGGTGCAGACATATTAATTCATTTACAAATAAATTTATGATCCTGCAGGGTCTGATCTGCCATGGTTCTTTTCTTTTGGGGGTGGGTTGTTATGTAAACTTAGCCAAAGGTTTGATAATGAAATTGATAGTGACATGTGGAAGAAGAGTGGTTTTATATGCCAAAGTGTGAAATCTTTCGGCCCCTTTTTTATTATTTAATGGCATAAATTATGGAGAAAACAACATTTATCACTTTATTTCACTATTATTATTTTTTTGCCCACAATTGGCATGTTCCCTGCTTACTAGTTTACCGAATAATAGAAAAGCTATAATATAGAGATCTTTGAAGAACTGGATCGCTTACTATAAGAATAGGGAAAGAGCATTACCTAAACACTGATTTATGATAGCTACCTTGCTTGTATCCAAGCATTTTCTTGACATAGTTTTTACTAGTTGCTGAGAATTTATGTTCATATTTATCACTTCTCGTTTGAATTCATCAACATGGTCTTCTTTCAACAATGAATTTTCATGAGTTTAGGGGTAGTTTATTTTGTGGCTGCTGGTTTGACCACTAATTGTTCTTTCTTGTTGAAAATTTTAAATGTCATCTTCAAATATATTCCTCTATTTTCAAATTGACCTATTTCTTGTATCATAACTTCATAAGTATTGCTTTCATTTGCTTACTAAATCCACATGCAGATAGTCATAGACAACGGATTATCAATTGGATTGATGGCACAGGACAGCTTTCAACTGCATTTGATTTCACAACAAAGGGAATTCTTCAGGTATTTTTTAAAGCATCATGTATCTTTAAATCTATTCTGACCTTTAGAGAAATATGGCAGGTGGTTCTTTCAGTGCAGCAAATGGATCTTCCAGTGATTATAATATTATTTAGCTGATTATTACTCTACCATGCCACCCTCTTGTGATAATGAAGTTAGGGTTTACTCTCTTATTTTGGCATTATTTTCACTGCCAAGGGATTGGATATTGCATGGAAACCTCAACCTTCTATTATTATTCATTTATCTATTTCTATGCAGGAAGCTGTTAAGGGGGAATTATGGCGTCTGCGTGACTCTCAAGGGAATCCACCAGGTGTAATTGGATGGTGGCCTTCGAGGGCTGTCACATTTATTGATAACCATGATACAGGCTCAACACAGGTACCAATGTTTTCTGGGACGATTGTACGAGGTCATCGTTCTTTCTCAAAAGGCTCACACTGCATGCATGCAGGGTCTTCGGACCTATAATTCCATGGTGTTATATGACTTATATTTTAAGAACAAGAAAATTTTGCATTTATAAAATTTTCTTATATTTTCATAAGAAAAGAATTCTGCCAGTAAAATTTTTTGCCATCCTTTATGGAGATCATATAAGCTGCAAGTTTTTTATGATTGGGAACATTTTGATTGAGTTTCTGTTTAGATTACACTTTTCATTGCCTATTGAACATGGGTGTAAATCTCTAGTTGTCTGAATTTGCAACATATGGAAGAGTCGAGGATAGCAGTGTTCTTTGATTTCCCTGCTGTAATTTATTGTCATTTGTGAGAAGTCTTGTTTCCTAAGTCCAGAAATTTTGTTCCTTTTTCTTCTTTAAGTTCTCTGTTGAAATTTTAGTTTGATTGTTTGTTTGTTTGCTCTCTTATCTTAAAGCTAGCAAAATCTGATACAACTGCCAACCCACACCCAAAATAAACTGTCCCAGTTTGGCTTCCAGAGTCAGTTTTGTGTAAACTGAATCCCAGTTGTAGAGTTCGAGTTAGGCCCCAACCAAATACCTATCTTGATTATATTGGCAATTATTTATTTTTTATTTTAGTACTTCCTAAAGATATTTTTCATGTTTTCAATGTAATCAGGTTGGCAGGTTGGTTTCAAGTTGACCCTTATTACATGGCCAAGTTTGATTTCGAATGTTCCAATTTTTTGAGCTGCACATTTTCTGTCCCAGCCCAAATATCAAACCCGACCCATTACCCCACTCTCACCTACAGACTATTTTATCTCTCAGTTTTTTTTGTTTTTTTTTATGTTTTGGGCTGAGCATGTGTTTGTTGTTGGCTGTCAGTTATTTTAGAAATGAAGCTTTTGTTTCTTAAGTTGTTACCCACTTATCCCGTAATTGTTTCACTCTTGCAGGCTCATTGGCCTTTCCCTTCAAATCATATTATGGAGGTAAGTGAACTTGCTGTCCAAATGTAAATTGCCTGCTGAATCAAATATATGCATCCTCAAAGCATACGATTTTTCCAATTGATAACAACTTAAATATGTAATTGAATTTATTTGCAAGCAAGCTTTTTGAATGTTTTCCTTTATGATTGCACTGATAGCTAATAAAATGTGGGGGGGCCGAGAGAGAGAGTGTGTAATATAACTTGGAGTCTTACAGCTATATATTCGCTCAATATAATACTGATTGCTGACTAGATGATTCTAGCTATTGAATTTAGAGATATACTTGTGCATGCAAGATGAGAAATGAAAAAAAATAAAAATTTCTGGCTAATGTTGGGGAAAGTAGCCCTTGTTTAATGAGTCAGATTGCTCAATTGATAATTTGATATGGTTTTCTAGTAATGTCTTGAAGAGTTGGGGATGGCATGTGTCACAGCATAAATAGGATATCAAAGCTATGATCTTGTCACAGGTAGGCTTTGTTTTAATGGATAACAGAATCAGAAAGTATATTTTCATTTTCTGTTGGATGAAGTGCCCGTCTATGATAAGAATGACGGTATTGTTGTTGTTTTGAATGCATAGCATGAGATGAATGAAGCTTGTAAAACTGTTGATTTATAAAATTGATTTATAATTGTACATATATAGAAGACTAATGCTATGCACTGCTACAAACTAAGAAAATGCTATATGTCCCAAAAAGAAATTGTCCCAAAAGCATATCCCAAATTATGTGATGGATGATCTAGCGCTTCTCATTTTTAAGAAATTCTCTCCTTGATATTAAATGAAGGACTTGGATTTATTTGGGATACTTTTTTGGGATATATAGCATTGCTGCTACAAACTATTGCTACAAAGAAGGGAAGCGGTGCACAATATTTTCCTATATAGAAGGAAATCAACTAAATTCCCTTCTATCAAACACAGTCAAAACTTCAATCTCATTCATCATTTTACTCTAATAAGTTAAAGAATCTCTCTCCCCTCACCCCCTTTTTTAAAATTATCCATCACAGTATTTTCTTGAATGTTGGTTCTAAATTTTCTTATGGTATTTTGTAGGGCTATGCATACATTCTCACTCATCCAGGGATACCAACAGTTTTTTATGACCATTTTTACGATTGGGATTCCTCCTTCCGCGACCAAATTGTGAAGCTGGTAAACAAATGCCTTGTTTGGTTACATTGTCATTTCTTGTTTTATGTTTTTGAAAAGAAAATGAAAAAAAAGAAAGAAAGCATGTTGGGTATATTTGATTTCATTTTTTGTTTTCGAAAATAATTTCCAAAATTTTCAAATTTGTATTATTGAATTAGCCCGTATGAGCAAAAATTCTCTCTAAGCTTTCCAAGTTATTTTTGGCAGATTGACACTAGGAAGCATCAAGACTTGCACAGCCGATCGGCTATTAAGATTATGGAGGCCCAGCCAAATCTCTATGCTGCAGTTATCGGGGAGAAGGTTAGCATGAAACTTGGGGACGGTTCGTGGTGCCCAGCAGGCAGGGAATGGACACTCGCAACTAGCGGCCACAGATATGCAGTATGGCAAAAGAACTAGAGTAGTACTATTTTAGAGAAACAAAATGCTCCATCCCTATAGCTATTATTGATGCAGTACTAATCTTGTATGAATAAAAGTTTCCAGTCTTCAATTTTGCATTAGAAGTCATTGCAGTGTTAGACCAACACTTGGAGTATTGATAAGGCAGTATTTATCTTTGACGCTTATTGTATATTTATACTTTCCGAAGCCAACTTTGTTAGAAGCAGAAATCAACTGGCCTTTATGGTATGAAAAATGAATAAATCCATCCACATGAAATCATGTAAATACAACAAATGTGGTTATGGAAGATTAATTAGCAATTAATAGAAAAAAAAATTATTCGAACTTAAAGAAGGACGATAGTGTTTGCCACATCAGCAGGTGATGAAATCTGATAAAAATAAGCTACGACTGTAGTGACATCTGGCAAGATCCTACCTACAGGGCTGACTACGGATTGCCCATGATAAAGCTATGTTGCACCAAAAACTATATAGAAAATGCTAAGTGGACCAAAATTTTCAACTCGATAATTTATCGAGCCAAGTTTGAGTTAAATACTACTAACTATTCGAGTTTAGTATGAGATTAGCTTGATAAAAGATTGGTAGTTCATTAATAAGATAAACGAATCAATTCAAACCTAATGAGTTCGCTAACTCCTTTCCTTTCATACTCCCTCCATTCAATTTGATGGTTTGAAAATTTAAACTAATGACCTCTAGCTATCTTATAAAATGAGAAAGATGCCACTAAATTATAAAGAATTGATATAATTCATACTCCATACTCGAATCAATACACTATTCAATTGGGAGAATGAATGCCACACCACATTTTCCAAACCATCATCAACTCTAAATCTTCGTCCTTTGAAAAATAAAAAATTAAATAAAATGAAGAAAAAGTCCATTCAACCTTCCATTTCATCTTCCCTTACATATATGTCCAACCTAGGATATATATTTTGAGAAATCAATTGTTGGATTAGAAGTTCAGCTAATAAATATCATGCATGCAAAAAATCATATTAATCCAGCGGTTGTTTTTTTAAAATTTTGAGAAAAACTGTAAAATATCATAAAAAATCGTCACAGTCTATCTTTTACAAAATCGACAATTGGATCAATACGATTTTCTAATATATATATCCAATCCAATTGTCGATTTTTTAAAATATTTGTTTCATGTTAGTCAAACATAACGGGAAGGAAGGAATGAAAGAGAGACCGAATAAAATTGTTATAAAATAATAATAAAAAAGAATTTAAAAAAAAAAAGAAGAATAAAGCTCTCTCTAACCAGTTGACTTATTGGTCCTCTCATCTTTTTTGGGGTAAAAAGGCTGACTACCATAAAAACTACAAAAGGAGCTGTATGCAATGATGCAAAGTAGGCAGCCGTATAACACTATATATATAACTAATGAATTGCTGAAATGCACGAGACTCCAAGAGCAATCATAAAAATCCATTAAAAAGGAATAAATAAAAAAGCTTAGGTCCCATAGAATGCGAGGAGAAAAGGCCCAATACATGATGGACATTTGGACACCAAGTTTTATAAGTCAATCCAAAAAAACATCGCCCTATCAGTGTATTCTTTCTTATCCACATGAGAGAGTACTAATACACTTCTTATTTATTTATTTATTTATTTATAGCATAAAGTATTCTATACCTATTTCAAGTCTGTGGGACGTGCACGATAATGTTAACTTTTTAATTAAAAGTCTAATTTTGTAGGTGAATGGTTTAATACAGGTATATATAGTTATAGCAAATCTTTTATTTAGACGATGTGTGATAGAGTAAATTTTATTATTTTACATTAATTAATTTTAAAAAAAGAACGAGATTGATCACCCACAAAATAATGGTCTAGATGCTCTCTCTTTATAAATGAAGTACTTTTTCATACTTATCACATGAATTATATTATATGTTTTAAAAAATATTTGATTGAAAAATAATTTCTCTATCTTGTGTTGCATGATTTGATAAATGAATGCATTGAGAAATGGTAATCCTTTTTGTGAGAGAGAGGGGTGTTGGGTTAAGAAGGGAGAGGGGGTTGTATTTTTAAATTGCAATTTTGCTACTTTGAGAGAATGAATACTCTATATATGCTTATACATTGAATTTTACAAATAAATATACTGCAATTACCACCTCATCCTCATGGGATGTATTGAATTCACCTCCTATATAAATATTATGTGAGACAATTAGTAATATGGAGCTTGGTGATCAAAATAACAAATTCCTTTAAAAAAATTATAAAAAATTATCGTAACTAACCAAAACTTTAATCAATATTTTTTTCTATATATATCTATGGGTCTGACCAATTCTAATATCTCTTTGTTATTTGGTTTTTATGTAAATCAGCTTACAATTGGTTTAAAAAAAAATTTGTTTATACCTTATTTTCTGGACATGATTGAACTGTTCTACAAAAAAAATGCATTTACCAAACAATACTAAATAAAAACCAATCAATCTTATTCTCAACTCATCAAGTTCTTAAGTTTGTCAAATACCCCCTATGGAATTGCTAATATAATAATATTATGTCAACACCATATGCTTATTACGTCAAATGTCATGTCAGTACACCACGTATTGAATCATTTTAATAGAAAAATTAATTTTTAAAAATTAATTTCATTAATTAGTAGCACTCAAAACCATATTAATTATAATTTCTTGAATTGGGAGAGTGAGTGTGAACTTAGGTCTTCAGAATAGACCCCTATCTCGAGCTAAATTTATAAAAAGATTTTAAATGTTAACATCTCTAGGTGAGAGAGAGAGAGAGAGAGAGAGAGAGAGAGAGATGTTACATCTTTATATTAATAGTATTAGATATTAGAAGAGACCCCATCTTGTGCTGCCTGAAATGATGAATACATTGAGTTTTCAAGGGAGAAAAAAATTGATATTAGATGGTAAAGGTTTCTAATTAGGTTGAATTTGTGGAGGTTATGAATGGGACCCAAAGCGCATTTGAGGAAGCCAAGATTGGCAATAATGGGCATCACTTGCATGGCACATTTGTACACAAAAACAGACAGCTCTTCCTCCACCTACTAAGCTTAAGGTTAACCTATAGAGAGGAGAGAGAGAAAGAGAGAGAGAGAGTCACATGGCGGTAGAGCTGGAAAGAGACTCAGAGCACATCAACATCATCACCTATCTTCATCGCCCTCATCATTCATGTCTTGAAACTCAACACACCTCCTTTCCCACCATATCCTCTTCCCTAAGCACTTATCCGAGCAACAAAACAACACTATCATCATCATTCTCTCCCCTCTCTCTCTCTCTCACGTGACACTCATACAGTGTCAGCATCCCATCATGCATATAGAAAATTCATAAAAATCTTCCACCCTCAATCATCCACGATCCTTCCAAACTCTGTGTCACGTGAAACTCATGCTGTGTCAGCATCTTATCAAACACTGCAAATCCCTCCACATTTCCCCCCGTATATTTCATTTTGATTTTGTTCTTCACGACTTCACCCACTTTTTTTCTTTTTCTTTTAATTGTTTTAAAGTACACTGGCCTTGAATCATCTCAAAATGGCATGTTATATAAATTATTAATATGGCATGTTCGTTATTTAGTAAATTTTTTTTTTCCCGTATGTACGTTCATGCGGTTTGAATTCATTCATAAAATACATGAGTCGAGTTTAAATCTTATCTTTAAATTCGTCAATTTATTAAATCAAGCTTACTTATATATATATATACTATTGGATTTTATTAAATTCCTTTATAGCCCTAGCCTAATCACAACGTATCATATTAGTTGCTAGTACATTAGCATTTAGCAGTGTTAATTGTCGTATAAACTGTTATGTCAAATAATAAAATACAAAGAAAGGGATCAAGTAAAACAAAACTCTTTTTATTGTAATTAGTAGGGTCGAATTTTTAAATCCTAACTTCTCACCCGTATAAAATAAGAAATACTACTAAAGGCAGAAATGTTCTAGTCACCAAACACTAGGGATGTCAATGGGATGGGGTGGGTTTTTGCTTTTCCAATCCAATCCCGTAAATAAAAATTATTTCCCAAACCCGTCCCAATCACAACTTAAAACGGGACGGGACAGGACAAGAATTATGCGGGACGGGTTTTCCCATCGAGTTTAAGAAAATAATTAAAATATTTTTTAAACTTCAATTTTATTTTATTTTGGAATGAACCCTAACCATAATCTCAACAAATTTTGATTTTTACCTTGAATTATAGGTATTTGTAGTTAAAATATATATTTATACACACTAACTTGGTAAAAAGAATAAAAAAAAAATAGAAATGATAAAAATCTTAAAACACTAAATATTGTGAATAAATGGAAAATATTTTAGTATAATTATATATACATCGATATTCGGGGCGGGTTGGAGAAGCCATATCTCATTCCCGTCCCAAATGCTATAGGATTTTTAATTTTTTTTTTTCCAAACTCTATAGGGTTTTCAAATCTATTTCCCAAACCCTTCCAAATAGGGACAGGGCGGGGCGGGTTACCCTTTTAACCTATCCTATTGACATCCCTACCAAACACTCATATGGCTGTTAGATATTATCGGTTTTAACGGCTATTTGAGTGTTTGCTAACTTTGATAAAGTCACAAATGTCAATTTTGATAAAGTCGGCAAATGTCGACTAGAACATTTCTGCTATGTAAGTTACAAGGTAGTCATCCTCTATCCTACCCTACATTAAAAAGTCATCTTTCTACATATATTTTTCATCCTCAATCATGCAACATTGTTTTGTTTTCAAACTTTCTCTCTCACACATATTTTATTTTATTTAGATTCGAATTTTATCACCATGAAAGGAAAGCATTATCAGTCTTACAAACTCAATTCGATCTTTGAACACTTATTACTTGTCAGGAAAATATTAAACACGTCTTCTTGTAATTGGTCGGGTCGAATTTTCAAATCCTAACTTCTCACCCATATAAAATAAGAAATATTACGTACTTAAAGCAGAAATGTTATAGTTAGGAAACACTCATATGGCCGTTAGATATTATCAGTTTTAACAGCCATTTGAATGTTTGCTAACTTTGATAAAGTCGCAAATGTCGATTTTGATAAAGTCGGCCAATGCCGACTAGAACATTTCTACCACGTAAGTTACAAGGTAGTCATCCTCATATCCTACCCTACATTAAAAAGTCATCTCTCTACATATATTTTTCATCCTCAATCATGCAGCATTGTTTTGTTTTCAAACTTTCTCTCTCACACATATTTTATTTTATTTAGATTCGAAGTTTATCACCATGAAAGGAAAGCATTATCATTCTTACGAACTCAATTCTTTGAACACTTATTACTTGTCAAGAAAATATTAAACCTAAAGGATAGTGGGACACGAATTTTCAATAATACCATCACCCAACTCACAAAGCTCTCCAGCTTGCTCGATTTGATATATATATATATATATATATGATTCTTACAGATAAAAATTGGGTAAGCTTCTATTTGTTGTTGTTTAATTTGTTCAGCTTCAGCTATTTGGTGTCTTTTCTTAGCTAATTTTGTATTATTTTTGTTCATATTTTGCACACAACTTTGCTGTAAACTGTCTAGTTGTTCAATCAAATTTTAAATTGAATTTTTCTTACTAAATTGCATGAAACTCAACGAGTGTAAATCGGAGAGAATTCTATATATCCCCATTATTAATTAAGTGGCATCATTAATTAATATTACAAATGGTAATTAATGGTTTTGCTTGTGTCAACGTAGGGCTTTGCCTGCCACTCTTTTTAACTTTATAGGATTAGGACTTTAATTTGGATTCTTACCATGACTTTAGCCTAATGCAAAAGATAAGTAATCTCACTTTCTCTCTCCCAAATCTATCTTCCAAAGGTAATGATGAAGTCTAGTAAATTTCTTTCGAGCTTCGTCCGAAAATAGCCACCTGACCAAACTCATTACATCAAAAGTCCCAAAGGTAATATTGACGAATATGTCATCACCCACCAATCAATTCCCCTTCTATATATGCTTAGAAAGTTAGAAGTAAGAAGAAGCTTTTTATCTAACCGACCAAATGGCAGATTCTCTTGTGTGGGTACAATAATTCTTGATTGTGAGTTGGAGGTTCCACTTTATCCTCATTCACAATATGTTATGTGTTTAAATAATTAAAAAAAAAAAAAAAACTTAAACATGTGCATACATATATTCTAATATTTTTATATCATTATGTTCATATATCCATATATCTATGTGTATAAATACATTCTCATGTTAAATGTTTGCATGTATGTTTGTATTCACGGGTGTATATTTTTAAATCAATTAATATTACATAGGTACGAATATTGATTTACATATATATGGCGGGTGATCGAGTAGGAGTTTATATATCCTTATCAGTAGAGAGGCAATTAAGTATTACTTATATATGGGTACTGATGATGTCGAAAAGAGGTAAAGAGTGAGTTTCCTTATGTGTTGGAGATCCGGCTGGACTAAGCCTCGAAGAATGAACACCGGTGTGGTGTTTTCCTATAAGGCTCCGACGAACAAGTTAGTTCACAGAGTTAATGGAGAGAAAGAGATCGTAATAAATGAGGTATTAATGATTTACCTGTCAAATGAAGAAAAGAAGACCTTTATAGTGTGGCCAATCTCATTAATGGTTCAATGTGTGTTGATTGAGCAGCCTAATAAATGATCCTCATATCTGTCAATCATATCACGCCTCACTTTTCCCAAATCACTTGTAAGGGCCGTCTTATAATTATTCCGTTCGTATAGCAAGTAAGGATCCACCTTAAAGAAATGAGATCAACAAGTCGAATGGCATGTAGTAGATCGGGTAGGACTATAGGTGCTCGGGTGATCATGCCCCGACATGATACGTGTTGATACCCGATCCTTGTAGATTTTACCCTCTTCAGGTACTAAATGAAATAAGTAAAATACTAAATGAACCATCACTTAGATCATATTTTTAAATCATTTGATATGGAAGCATAATTAATGTCGTAATGAGACATCATTTAAGTTATAGAACGTCCGAAAACCTGAGATCGATTTTATAATAATTTTGTATCAAGTAATTTGAAAAATATTATGTATATAAATAGTGATTCATTTAGCATTATTCGTGATATAAATAGCATCAATCCTAGCTCTTTCAAGTAGGATTAATAGCTATCATATGACCAACATAGCTATGATAATATATGAAAGCTTTGATAAAACTTGCAAAATTGAATAAGGGGATGCAAAGATGCAATGCAAAATACCCGAACTCCAACATTGGCACTTATTGTCCATCTTGCCAGCATGCATCACCAAGAATAATTGGCATTCAATTCTGTTGTATAATTGCCACCAACATTGGCACTTGACAGCATTTATTGAAGAAGTGCAATAAGCATGCATGAAGAAGTGCAATAAGCATAAGTTTATATCCCCACACCCTAGTACCTGAGTGCCCTGAGTGGAGGATCATTGAGATGAAAATTTGGCTAACAGAATTATTTGAATGTAATAATGAATGTGCTGTAATTAAGAGATTATTTTAAAATATATATATATTGTTTAATGTTCAATATTATTATTAATTCTTATAAAAAAAAAAATTTGGGCAAATAATTACTCCTTCCAGTCCAATAAAAATAAATCTCTTTAAAAAAACACGCATATTAAGAAAATTAATTATTGCTCCACGGCCATTCTTTTACAATTGCATGTGGGATCATGTCAAAATGTTCTTGAAATAATTAAGGGTAATATGGAAAAGTTAAAAAAAATATATAATTTGACTTTTCAAAGTAGATTATCATTTTAGGGTGGCCAAAAAAGGAAAGTATATTTATTTTCGGAGAGAGTATAAAATAAAAGTTCAAAATTTAAAGTCTGGACCATGAATTTGACAATTCATCAATTTGCAAAATATTAAAAGAGTGGTCCTAGCTCGATATGTCCCCCACCATTGCTCCACACCCTGAAAGCTTTTTCGCAAAGGAAACACAAGAAAGGATCAAAAAGTGGAGACTCAGAGATGCATATGAACTTTTTCAAAGCTTGTCAACTTTTTCAAAGCATACATTTATGCATTGAACAAAGAGTAGGAAAAAGTTACTTAATTCCATAACTCCAATGGGTGGCTCAAGTGATTCCCAGAACAAACCTCAATCCATACGTCCTTGGATCGAAACTTTCTTATCTTTTAGGACTAAATTGTGATAAAATTATTTTTCATGAATTTTCTAGTCCTAACGTGGATAATCTATCTTTGATCGAACTGAAATATTCGGCCAGTCTTTAAGCAGTGCTGAGAATTTGGGTTTTTTTTTTTTTTCCTCATTTCTATATGGTACAGAATACAGATGGTAGGTCCCAAAATGGCACCAGAGAAAGATGGTTCAACTCAACTCAACTCAGACTGTGGCACTGTGTGAGCCAAAGCCCGTGACCAACCTCATGAAAATGCAACAAAATATAGAAACCTCTAAAACAGTGGTCAAAGTAGTGCCATAATTAAATGGGTAGCTAGAAAGAATGATGAAGTTAGAAGAAAGAGTCAAAGAAGCATTAGCCGTCCTATAAAAGTGGAAATCATTCTCTTGTGATTTATATATGTACTATATTTGTGAGATGAGCCACTCCACTGCATGTGATCTTTTCAATCAATTGTAAATGAGATTCTTAGGCTTGTGCACAGCAGATCATTTTAGTTTTCCAAAATTTTTACCATACTTTACTTGGAGTGAATAAATTAAATAATTTAATTTCATGGAGTGAGCATAATAAATGGAAGAATTATTTTGGTCCCAGTCATTTATTGCATCTTAACAGATATACTCACAGAAAATAATGAACCAATCTAAAATGAGGCACCGCTAATATTGCCTTAAATGAACCAGAATTTTGATCATGAATTTTTTATACTAAAAATAATGTATTAGTTCACATGGTACAAACCATCATAGGATTGCAATGCCACTCAACTTTAGGAAAATGTGCCAATAAAAAAAAAATTTTAATTTATAGAAAAATACTATAACACAAGATAATTTAACCCGAAATTAAAATATATCCTGATTTGTCATGCTTTGAGTGGTCAGATCTCTCCTATCATATTGTTTTCATTTTTTATTTCGGGTTAAAGTGTCGGGTAATATAGAATTATTGACTTTAAAATAATGTACTCTATTTCTCACTTTTTTTTAATAGATTGATAGGATAATTAACTTCGACGGGTTATATAAGTTAGGTTATGAAAGTTTATGTTACTCAATCACATAATTAAGTTGAGACGTTAAGTAATCAGCATAGACTGACATGACATTTCACATTAACTTGACTTGGAATGCTAGCTAATTGGCAAGTGGAATGCTAATGCCAACTTACAAAAATAAGACTGGAATGGGGAGAATGACAAAACTACCCCCACTGTGATATGGCGTGTTACAATTGGTTGATAAGGAAAAGAAGCGGCAGATGGTCAAGTTTGTCCACCGGCAGAACTGCGGAACCCAATGTTACACTTAAAATGTTCTCATTTTTGGTCATTTCCCTTCTCTTCTTGGTATTAAAGGAGTATATTTATTAATTGGCAACAAATTTAGCTTGGCTCACTTAATTTTTCATTGTCCCAATGATTCAATCATAGCTCTGACAATAACTCAGTAGGACAACTGTTTTGTACCTCAAAATACACTAATGAAAGGTAGAGAGGTTGGTTAGATTGGAAAAAGTCAATATCACTTCATAAAGTTCTGTTCGTGGGATTCTGATTTTGGCCTTTGTCATTTTTGAATTGAATTCAACCCAGAATTTATTGGGTTTGGTTGGAGGTAGATTTCAAGCAATAAATGGATGATAAGATGAGGTGTCTGGTTTACTATAATAAGTAGTGCGAGTCTGTCATAAGGTGCATTTTATATAAAATTGTATAAAAAAAATTTGAGTAAAATCAATTGTGAAATAGATATTGAAAAATCGATTGTTAAATTAAATTTTAAGTATACTTACACTTACATTATGCGTGGTTGTCAAAAATTACAGTATTAACTGTTGGTTTTTGAAAAAATTGATCGTAAAAAATGCTGACAATTTGAAGAATAAAAAAAATTCACAGTTTTTACAATGATATTTTTTAGAAACCGATTATTGGATCACGATAAATTTTATATATATGTGTGTTCTAGTCATGGATACCTGTCTTTAACTAAAGTCAGCTAAGAACACAAATCCTTGGATTCATATTCATTTAATGGATGATTCATCTCAAGATTTCAATCTAAGAGTTTGTATTAATAGCTGACTTTAGTTAAAATTAGGTACCCTGATTAGAATATATATATATATAAGAGAATTGTCTAATTCAACGGTGAATTTTTTAAAATTTATTTATATTGAACTTAAAGATTACACTGTTCTCTTTATAACAAATTCTCTTAAATAAATATGTACACAGTTACATCCTCAAAGTTTCTGAGAGCTTTTAGAGAGAGAGAGTGCAATGCATTACAAAGATGAAGGTGTTGGGGAAACTAGTGACTGTTATTATAATAACAATAATAATAGTTAATAATAAAGAAGAAGAATAAGAAGGATAAAGAAAGCAGAAGAGAAGAAGAGTCACCAGATTTGAGGAGCGTGGGTTGAGGGAATGATGAGTGCGACGTATCAGTCGACAAAAGGGATGATTTCATCCCCTCCCCCCTCTCTCCCTCTCTCTCTATCTCTCTCTGTATGTAGGGGTTGTGGCATTCGGTCAATGGAAAAAGGATGGAATAAGGGAGAGAAAAGGTGGGGTAATAATATAATTGGAGTGAATTTGACCTCTTAATTGCATGTTTATCACTTTATGTAGCTGGGTTTATAGGTCAAAACCATTGGGTTGAATTTTGCAGTTTCTTTCAAAGTGGAGGAGAGTGCGTACCTCGGATTCCACATTTAGTGGTGTTTGGGTACGTAACCAGGACCCACAGCAACGGAGATGAGTGTTTTGGCTCCCTCCAACTAACTCCTCTCGGCTTTGGGATGTCAATGGAATAAGTTAAAAGGATAATCCGTGCCGTCTCATCCCGTTCCGTCCATTTCTTATTGGGAAGGATTTGAAAAATATATTTAAAAATCTTATAAGGTTTGGGATGGGAATGAGATACGACTTCTCTAACCCGTCCCACCATGAATATGTATATATAATTATACTAAATTTATTTTCATTTATTTACAATATTTATTGTTTTAAGATTTTTATCATTTTTATTTTTTTCTATTCTTTTCACCAAGTTAGTGTGTATAAATATATATTTTTACTACAAATACTTATAATCCAAGATAGAAATCAAAATTTGTTAAGATTCTGGTTATGATTCATTCTAAAATAAAATAAATTTGAAGTTTAAAAAAATATTTTAATTTTTTTTTCAAACACAATGGAAAAACCCGTCCCGCCCCGCATAATTCTCGCCCCATCCCGTCTAGTTTTAAGTTGGGATTGGGATGGATTTGAGAAATTAATTTTATTCACGGGATGGGATTGAAAAAGCAAAAACCCGTCCAGTCCCTCCGCGCCTCGCCCCGTCGACATCCCTACTCCCGCAATCTACACCTCTTATATTTAATCTCGATTCTCAGCTTGGGTTTAGATATGTTTAGATGATGTGTCATAATCTGAATGCTCTACTTTCTCACTTGAATAATGTGCAAAGGATCCAGATTACTGTATAACACATCACCCAAACATAAAATTTAAAAAAAACAAAAAAAAAAAAAAAAAAAAAAAAAAAACAAATGATCCTTATTCCGAGTTTAATGCTTTTACAAAACATTTTTAGCATATAATCGTAAAAATAATCACCTACCAAAAATTAGTATCCAATTCCTTAAGATTGGACGAAATGACCTATAAATTTTTTTAAAACTAATTTTCTATTGTACTAACACATTAATGATTTAAAAAATATAATTTTTTTGGTAGTGTTAATTTCATAATATCATAAGTAGAATGCATCCGAATTCACCATGATCGAGCAATTAGTGATCAAGTAATTATTTGAGGAGCCCTGTACGAAAGTGCAACGAAGGGGACTTGATTCTTCATGTTGCAGCCATGCCATCTCTACAGTAGCTGAGAGCATAGATGAATCCCTGCCTCTATTCTCTTTAAGATAAAACTTCTCGTCTCATCTCATTGATATTATCGCTGATGGAGAGTTATACAGTGTAATGAAAGTACGAGCTGTTTGTTTTAAGGTCTGAGTTTTGAGTGTTTGACAAGTCATTAAAACCCACTAATCAGGCGGCTCCTACTCAACGGATGATGGTAGCCCGTAGCTAGATGGGAGCATAATAACAAGAGTACTACTGTAAAACCCTAATTCCACTCAACCATTTGATGTTAGAGAATAGAGAGAAAAGGACTTGCATATATGATGATTACAAGTGGATGATGGAAGGGGAGCGGAAGCATCAAAAGTTGGGGCAGAACCAAGACTAAAAAAAAACTGCCCATTAAACAAAGCTGCTTTTTAATCTCAAAACTGATTTTGTCTGGTTCTTTCATTTTTGTGGTCAGTAAGCAGGAAGAAGTTTCCTAAGTTAGCCATCATGCCCTTTTCTTCAGTTCCACTACTAAAGAGAGAGAAAGAAAGGAGAGAGAGAGAGGGGGGGGTGTGGTTGCATCAGAAACGAGGGTGGGGGATTGGTGGGTGAACTGAGGAAGGCGAGAAAAGAGTGATGGGAGGGGATTTTTTTTCATCAGAAACGAGGGGGGAAGAATAAGTATGATGGTGAGGATCCTTTGATCCTTCTAAATATGCCTGCAGCAGGAATGAACCATCCCATCTGATTATTATCTTTTGTGTTGTCCTCTAACCTATCCTTCCTCACTCCTCCTCCCTTCTTGTCTTAATTAATTAAACCCTCTACCCCCAGTCCCCCAACCCCTCTCTCTCTCTTATTTACTGTAGTCTCTTCATCACATCTTAAATAGAACCAACTGCCCCCACTCCATCTCACATCCCCTCTCTCTCTCCCTCTCTCTCTTCCTCTTCCTTCTCTCTCTCTCTCTCTCTCTCTCTCTCTCTCTCTCTCTCAATGGTGGGTGATAGCAAGGATACCGTTTGGTTTCATGTGGGTTTAACAAAGGGTTTCTTACAGAGATTATTGGCATTCTGTCCACCTCCTATCAATACAAAATCTCTCTCTCTCTTTCTCTACTATATATGGAGGTGGGCATACTGCCAACCAAGCTCTGTTGGTCTCTCTTTGTAAAACCCTCGTGATTTCTCCCCATATATGCTAGCTCTTCATTCTGTCCATCCTGTTCTTCTATTTTAAAGATCAAGGTAAAGAGCTTACATATCCATGATTTCCTTCATCCATATCTCTATCTCTCTCTCTATGATTATATTTATGTGTGTGTGTGTGTGTGTGTGATAGTTTCCTTATGATGCATGATCGTGCAATTGCAGTTTCTGCTCTTACTGGTATATACTTGATCGCCACAAATTTACTAGCTTTTCCTTTTCAAGAAAGTTATCGTCTTTGTACCTTCTTCTTCCATTTATGTGTTTGAATATGCGTTTATTTTGGCTTTACAGGAGGCTTGATTGTCTGCTAATGCCATCCATATATGGAGTGAAAGGCAACAACATCATGCACACAACTTTTCTCCTTCTATTTTATAGATCTATATGCCTGTAAATCTGCAATTTTTGAAACCCTAGTTTTCAGAACTTTATGCTTCATCAAAAAGTATTCAAAGGGCTTTACTCTTATCTAGCAAAATTTTCTTTCTTCTTGTATAGATTCTTATCTAGGGTTTTATTACCAGTCACTTATGATTCTGATCTTTGCTTCTACAGTCAGGTGGGTTTAAAAATTAAAATCAGGAAGATCAAAGCTCTTGCCCTTATTTTATTTTATTTATAGCTGGGTCTTTCCCAAATTTATCATAAAATTAAAATTTTAAAAATAAAAATAAAAATTAAAAAGGGTGGGTGGGTCATTTGGGGGGAGGTAGGGGAAATTGCAGAAATGAGAAGACACGGTATTTATTTTTCAGAAAGACCAATATGATGATGCCTCCTTTGAAAGACCTTGGATATATATATATATATATATATACCTACTTCTTCCAGCCTCAGAATCAGGAAAAAAAAAATCAAACTTGATTTCAGATCGACTTGATCTTTACTTCACTCTTCAGGGTACAACCAGAAGGAGAAGAAATTTCAATGTTCATGACTTCATGCATGGCTGCCACCACTTCTTCAATGTCAGTTATTTATTTATTATTAGTTTTTATTTTATTTTTATTCTGGGGTTAGCCTATTCTTCAATACGTTTCCATACCCCCTCCCCCCCCGTAGCCCATATACGTAGGCTCATGATTGAAGACTGACTGCTATTTAATAATGCAAAAACTTCTTCAATCTCATCTCCATAGCGCGTGGTAGATTTTGTGTGTCTTCTCTCTCTCTCTCTCTCATGGCCTCATGCTCGAGTGCATGGTGAGGATTCTGTGTATATATATATATATATATATTCCACAGTTCATACTCCCACTTGGGATTCGGTGTGGGTCAATATGGTTCATTATCATGGTCATTACTCATGAATGTGGGACCCGCTGGGTTAATGCCCTGCAAAAATTGCAGTAGTCCCATATCACACCATGGATGATGGGAAGAGAGAGATGGTGATGGTATTCATTTCTTCTTTGGCTCGTGGCATTTGCAGAAGAAACCAGTTACTACTGCTTAGCTGGATCCTGGGTGGTAAAACCCACGTACATATATATCTATATATCTTTGGTCACGTGAAATATATATATTTTTAAGAATATGTTCGAAAAAATTTGAAAATTAGGTTAATATAGATCAGTTTTCTTAGTTTAAATTATCTGATCAGATAATTTGATTTAAAAAAATTTAAATAGAATTCATGAATTCTATTTAAAATTTAAATTTGATTTTTTATTTTGGCGACGGAGAGCCACATCAGGAGGAAGGAGCAAAAATTAAATTTGATTAAATTCAAATCCCTTTTTAGTTAGTGTACTGTTGGTTTTAAAAAATTTGTATAAGGGTCCGTTTGGCAAACATAAAAGTCTCGCAAGCTGAGGATAAGCATGTCTGATATTTGTTTAGTATTGTTTGGTAAGTGCCATTTATTTGTAAATCAGTTCAATCATGCTCACAAAATAAGGTATAAATATATTTTTTTAAATAAGTTGGTTTACATAAAAAATTGTATAACAGAAAAAGATCAGAACTGGTCGGATTTAATTTAGAAAGTTTCCAAACTGATCTTAATTTTTAATAATTTTCAAAGTTTTCAAAGTGGCCTTAATTTTCAATTTGTAGTTGGATTAAAAATTTTGTAGTTTAATTCAGTATTTACTGGTTTTAATAAAGTGGGCAAATAGTAATAGCATCATTACTCATTTTGGAGAATACCTATGAATAAGGCGGTTAGGGCACATGGTAAGAATTGTTGAAAATGTAATCAGATGGTGATGCACGCTTTCAGGTGATCGGAGCGGGTCAGCTACAACGCAGCCATACTCCGAGTACCTAGGTAGCGCGGCCGCATCATTCATTCATTTATTTATTACTCCATAGTTGAAGGTAGAGCAGCTGGAGGAGTCGCACTGCCCTTGATTTTTGCGGGAACCTTAACCGCTTGACCTTGAGTCGTTCGTTTTGAATTGAGTCAAATGTTCGAATCAACGAGCCACAAATAACAATTTACAATTATGTTTTGGGACCACGTGCTGGGCCTTGGACTAAAATCTCTCTCTCTCTCTCTCTCTCTCTGTGTCCCCTTGAAAAAAACAAATTCATGAGTTCTATTACATAATTTATACGAGAGAGGGAGCCTGCACGAGTAATGAGAGCACCATATTTCTATTTATTTAGTCATGATAAACGTAGGCATATCTCAATCACTGCGTCCATTTCAGGGACGCAACACAACAAGTGAGAATCATTAACTGAAATTCTTTAATATATATATATATATAGAGTTGTAATCTATTATAAGGTCGACCTTGCATAAGGTTATGCAAGGTCGACTCTATATCTCCAATTTTCGAAGACAGTTCGTAAAACTGACAGTTGGATTAGATGCTCCCACTCTGTATGTCATGCCTGCAAAAAATCACAGTGATCCGACGGTTGGTTTTTGAAAAAACTGACGTTAAAAAAATGATGATTTTTTGAAGAACAAATAAGTTGCATATTTTCACAATGACATATTTCAAAACCAACCGTCGGGATCACTGTGATATTTTGCAAGCATGGCATACTTAGTGGGAGCATATAATCCAACGGTCAGTTTTACGAACTGTCATCTAAAATTGGAGATATGGAGCCGATCTTATGCAAGATCGACCTTATAATAGAATGACTATATATATATATATATATATAAAAGTGTTCTAGTCAGGGTACCTGACTTTAACTAAGTCAGTTAAGAACATAAGCCCTTGGATTCCCATTCACTCAATGGATTATTCATCTCAAGATTCTAATCTAAGAGCTTGTGTTCTTAGCTGACTTTAGTTAAAGTCAGGTATCCAGACTATAACATTTTTGTGTGTGTGTGTATATATATATATATATCAATTGTTCGGTTCATAGAAAGTATCAAGAACGGGAGGCAAATTAGATTTAGAAAAATGTTTTATATCCCAAAAAAATTGTCCTAAAAGTATCTCTCAAGTAATATGGCAAATGATATAACTCTTCTCTCTTTTAGTAATATATATAGCATTGCTGTTATATTTAATACTGTAATTCTTTCTTTTATCCTAAGCTTATCAAAACAATAATAAGGTAAACGTGAGATTATTCAAAGCATTCTCACGAATAAAAATTTGCATTCTTCTTATTAATAGCCTTCAACCTTAATGACCTACTCAATAAAAACATTGTAACGAAACTCACCTAGCATAGTTTTTAATAAGATTGGTTGCCTTTTCTATATGAACAAGAATTTCTTAAAAGAAACATTTTTTTCAAATATTGGCAATATCTTTAACAACCAAGTCCTTTTGATGATTTTATCCATAGAATATATATTTTGGTTTGGCTCCAATTCTTGTAAAGAAATTAAATAAATGGTCTCAAATTCAGAGAGCTACATGTAGCCAAAGAAAGAATACACTGAGGCACCGTTTGGATTTGTTTTTTATAAGTACTTATTTGTTTTCTTTTTTAATTTTTTAAGAAATTATATATTGCAAATTTTTAAAAAAGCAAATAAGTACTTATAGAAAACAAATCCAGACGGTGCATGATTTTATTCCAACTTTGATTAATGATCAAAGTTTTGATTAATCTAAATGGAATGCCCTCCACCTCCATGGCTTTTGGTGAGGATGTTCATATAGTTTTAGGGTTAGGATTGCCTCCAATTAATGATATTATGGTTCAACTAAGTTTCCTATCGCTAAGGCACAATTATTAATTTTGAAAAATGCTAGGAATTCTATCAGCTGGTGTCGACGAGACTCCCAACATTGCTAGTCAATTAGGCTATGTTTGGTTGGCCGGCTTCGACGCTGGGTTTGGGGTTTCATACCCCAAACCATCCCAAACCATTGTTTGGCACAACAGAAGGACCCCGTTCAACGATTCCGGGCGGCTCAAAAGCGTGGGTTTGGGAAGCCTCTTCACAGATTGGGTTTCAAATGGCAAGACTGGGTTTGAGTTTACAATGTTTCAAAATGACCAGCGTGTCCTTAGTTATTGCACAATACTAAAATCAAATACCATTCAAGTCCCTCTCATATGTCAACGCGGTTGCAGAGGAGAAGAGAGGAAGAAGAGAAGAAGAAGAAGAGAGGAAGAACAGAGCACGTCGCCGTTGCTGCAAGTCGAAGAAACGCCGCTGCTGCTCCGCCGTCGAAGAAACGCCGCTGCAAGTCGCCGCTGCCGCCGCTGCACGTCGCCCTCCCCTCTTTCCCCTTTCCCCTTTCCCCTTCTGCTGCTGCGTCTACCTGTTTTTCTTTTTTTCTTTTTTTGTTTGGGTGAACAAACACACACACACACACACATATATATATATATAGCTGCTGAACTTGAAACTTGATTTATGTGTGATTATTGAAGCCTTTTTGTGTTTTTTTTTGGTAAGTGTGATTATTGTTATTAAGGAATTTTTAGTGG
>JAESVK010000138.1:2077414-2088196 GCA_017140935.1 Hamamelis virginiana | reverse complement strand
CAGACTTTTTGACCATTTTATTATTTTTACAAAATATTTCGTAAAAAATGCCAAAAAGTCTGCTTAAATGGTAGATTTTGGAAAAACTTTCTTCTACAAAGTTGTTCAAAATGATATTTTCTAGTGGATAGTGCGGCTAGTTTTCTTAAAAACAATGTATTTTTTCATAAAACGGTAAAAAATCAAAATTGGTGGGAGTGGGCTAATAATAAGAGGGTGTGTCAACATCCGCCCCCTTTTTTCAAAACCATCTACGGCAATGGCTTTAAGGAAAATCTTGATGCATCTTTCCTATTACCGTCCAGCCCAGTATCCAGCCCGGGCTCAAATCTTCTTCACAGCAAGTCGTTAATTTGTTAGGCCCATATCATATTGTCATGGGCCTCATGGTAGTATCATTCGGCCATTAGAAGATCCTTAGGGCCTTCACTTACTGCCCAGCCAACAAAACCCATTGGACCCAACCCCCTGGCATAGTCATTCTATCTATCAGGCTGGACCGTTTCATAGAAGACCCTGGCTTATCCAGAATGAGGGGTTCTCTTCCACTTAGTATGGGGGCTATAAAGCTCTTTGGGCTTGGCTTGAGGTCATATCGATAAAAAGCTCCCTGAGTTAATGCTGAGATAAATAAATTAATTCAAATTTTATTTTTGAATTCATTAATATTTTAAATAATCAAACTAGTCAAACTTGTCTTGAGATCTATTTGATAGAAGAATGAATCACAATTAGACAGGGAACTTTCACCAATGCAATAGATTCCTGCAACAACTATGAGGCTAATACATTTGCAAGCATTTAAAAAAAATAAAACGCGCGCGCGCACCCCCAAGTAAAGTCCCATAATATTATCCTCCAAATAGTAACACAATTAATCACTGTTCATTGAACACCCTTCCACACTCCCATTAAAAAAAAAACACACACACACACAATAGAGTATGTGACCCTGGTGGAAAACTAGGTTCAGAACTTTTGGTTAAGTTCTCCAACTACAAAGGAAATATACAAGATCATATCCACTAACCTTGCTTGCTAGTTGCTAATCACTCTGCCACCACGCTCACAAAACCAGCTTTCAGCTGCATCTGGCAGAACAAGTTAGATCAATCCTAGAGCATCACTGGAATCTGTATGGCACCAAACATTTACTAGGTAGGGCTGTATTCTTTATGGATCATCAAAAGTCAGTTCTCTGATTTCATGACTAATGGGCCACTTAGACTGGTCTTCTTGATGAATTGATGTGTCCTTCCAGGACTTCCAAATATTCGATTCGAAGAATAGACTGCTGGCATTGTAAATGAAGAGGCGTAAGGGGAGTGTTGAATTGAGAAGAGGCTGCATGAGATTGGCTTCTGAACGGGATGAGCACTGCCAAACCCTGCACGGTCAATCAGAGACATTGAGTCTGCTGCTGCTGCTGCAGCAGCTACTGCACGTTGCTTTGTGGCATCGTCCACGTGTAAGAGATCATCAATCCTGGACATTATGTTAAAGGCTAAGCTTTCCATCACCCTAGAGTAGCTCTCAAGGATTGATTGTCCCACATCCTGCAACATAGGTAGAATTTTACTCATTCTTAAACTTTGCACAGAATAACCTAATGGGTCCCACCTTTAGAACCAAGTTAACAAAACAATCTTATGTTTTCCCCTATACAGTTCATATTTTTAATTGCCAGAAAAAAAATGCTAGCAGTGACAGTTTTATTTAATTAATTTTTTAAGAAGCAATCTTCCGAGTTAGGATGCATCAAATATTAGACTTTACATATGGATCAATATGTCACATTCAAAAGCGGTTTTGTTGAAAGGCTGTGCTCAAATTCTTGAAGAGGGTAATGTTTCTTGCAGAAATGTTTCCTATGCATACAACCAAGTTTCCACAATTTGGAGGTCCAAATGACTTTCAGAAGGAAACTGTGATCACGAAGGGATTTAAAAATTATACCTAGACAATTTACCAGATGTTTGATTTTTTATGCGCATTAGGTCAAAGTTTTTTTGCCCACTTTTAGCCATCTTAGCACACCTTCAGGCATTTCTCCCCAAGAAACAAGCAGTTAAGATGCTCATAGTATTGTTAAGTGCAAAATGTTTCTGGATTCAATTGATCTAATTTTTCTTCTCCTCTTCAAATTGCAGAAAAGTGAACAAGTTCCTCTGGCGCATGTGGGGAAAATTAGAGGTTTGTAAACTGGTTTATGTAGAAAGACAGTAATTCACTACATTCTTTCCTAACTTTTTACTTTTACTCAATACTTTCCTCTGTTAAGAACTATGTGCAATGGTGTTGGTGAGGAAAATGAAAAAGTATAAATACAGGGCGAAAAAAGGGAAACAAGTGAAAATGTAGCCCAAAATCAAAAGTTACTGATTTCAGACTTCCAACTATAGAGTGTGTAGTTTATCGGATGGTTTGAATTATTATTATCGCCATTCTGGTCTCTAATAATCCCAGCTCATGATCATTATCAATTTAATTGGAGTCCTAATGGTGTGCAGCACAATAAGAATAAATCTTGCTGAAGGAAGGACGGCATACCTTGTTATACTGAATTTTGTTCATGTCTAACACAGTCTGGGGGAGGCCAGGGAACCGTAGCCTTAAGTTACGCAAGAGAGTCTCAGCTCGGTGTGCTAATAGTTTATTTGTTTCTGTGTCACCAACAAGGCCCTTGACCTTGCCACCCCATGATGACCTCCCTGCCTTTGCATGAAGTAAATGCCTTTTCAGGTATTTTTGCCTCCAAATGTGCACAGCAGCCTCAATCCTGTTTGCGATTTCCTGAGTAGTGTATTCTGATGACAGGTCCAAGTAATCAAGAAGACACTCTGGGGAGAACTGATCAGCAGTTATGTAACGGTAGATGATTTCACCTAAACAAGCTTTTCCACTCTGAATGGATAACAGAAACCATATAAGCTAGTAATAGAAAAGCACAAACAGAAACAAAAAGAAAATATAGGAAACAAAATTAATTGCATGAACGATAAGATGCTCACAGAAAAAATAAAAATAAAAAATCAATTTAATTTTGAAATAAAATATTTGTTGAGACAAATTATAGTTTTGAGCATATGCTGCATAAGCCCCAAAATGAGAAGATGCACTCAATAGAAATCTCACATCTATTATATAGCGAAGAAACCGACAAAATTGAAGCAGAAATATTTCAGATTATAAAAACAAAGATAGAAACTTACCTAATGCATCATAAGTAACAACCAACTTCAGCAAGACAAATGAAGTGCAAATTAATAAGGCTTACATCCGATGAACAACTAGAAATCTAGATGAAGGATGCTTAGATATCTCAACTTGGATTTTTAACATTTCTGGTGGACATTCTTGTCATCTCGATTCTCGTAAATGACCAAGCAGCAGATATGTTGTGAAGACCAGAACAAGAGGATATTGTTATCTATATGTTATTAACTAAAATATATATGCTTGATCTTCAGCAAATTTCAAAAACTATCCTGTCCAACAGCAAAGAATAAGCTATCATCCAACTTAATATATTTTAAAGGGTAATTTATGAACAAACCCCGTGCCCAAACTTGGCTTTAAAAAAAATATGTAACCAATAATCTAAATTTTTAAATTGTGAAGGATGCTGATCCTAATGCACAAGCCTTGCTTTCCTTAGTAGCTTATGTGATGCTCCTTTAATACACAATTCTGACTTATTACACGTGGAAGTTTATATAACAGAAGACAGTCTGCATACCTTGGGCAAGCTCTCCAAGTAAACATTTGGGACTTCCATCTCAGCCAGCACACTGCTATTAATTGCCATGGCGGCTTTAAGAATCTGATTTGTGCATTCCCTACATTGCTGCAATCTCTTCCTCACATCTTCAGACAAACCATTTGGTGGGACCTTAGGGAATGGGAGCCACCACTTCTCTTCCTGCCGAACTGAAGGCCTTTCAGAGGATGAAGACAAAGGATTTGTTTCACTATAATCAACACCGGCAACAATTATCCCGCGATCAACGTAATAAAACTCAGAATCACGAAACCCATCAAGGATGCTGAGCAGCATTGCATCAAGTTTCTTGAGTGCCGGAAGGTTTACATAGAGATCTGACCGTGGCCGAGATACCATAACCTCAAAGGTTCCACCGCCTGGGAATTCTTGCGATGATGGAATCAGCTCTACGATGGAATTGCTCACAGATAGAAGCCACTCCATTTCTCTGCGCCACATTGACCTCTTCTGTGGTGCCAACGGTTCCAACTTCCACAGCTCCCCAAACACTGTAGCTGCCAAATTTAACGCAAAATAAACATATGTACATACAAAAATAAGAGTTTACAAAACTATTCTGTTTGATAGCTTAGAAAATGAAGGAAATAAAATAAAACCAAAATTTGTCGCTAAAATTTTCTGTGCTTTTGTATCAACGAAATGAAAAATTGAACTAACCCAAACAGTTGTGTTTAGACTCTATTGAGTTTTTGGGGTCCTCCATAATGAAAAACTTGAGTTTCAAGTTTTTTTTTTTTTTTTTCTCCTACATTTTCTCCACAACAAATTGGGGAGTAAAATTAAAGTGATGAGAGCATAACAAAGACAGAAAACAAACCCGATAGATTTGTAATGGCGTTGGAGATGGCGAGCGCACTACAAACTCCCTTCGCTCCACCCGACATATCCTCTCCGAGCAGAAGCTTAGCAAACCGCTCCTTCATTAATCCAACTTCTACAATGACAGTAAAGAAAATTGACATGAATTGAAAAATTCACAAAAAAAAAGGGAGTACAGTAATGCTAAACTGAACAGAAGTAAGTATTATTTTTTATCAATGCTATGTTTGTTTTGTTTAGAAACAGGAAGAGTGGGGGAGGAGGAATGGAAACTCCAAATCCTCAATTTATAAAGGTTTTGGTTCCTAATAAAACGAATGAATCAACTCGACTAAGATTTATACTATGATTTGTGTGAGTAATATTGAGGATTTTTCGTTTTTCTTATGAACTAATAAAGCAGAAAAATTACGGATTTCATATTTATTTTCCACAGTATTCTCGGCTACCAAACAGAGCACAATGCTCCGTATGCTGAGAACTCAAACCTTGGAACCTTACAACAGCTGATTCAACACCACTCTCAGATAACAATGTATAATTATTATCACATCTCTACAAAGAAACCAAACAGAGCATAAGAGAACAAGCATCAAATATGTGATAGTATTGCAAAAATCAATCAAAACACAGACCTCCATTGATGTTACCGTTAAATCTTCACCAAATTTAGCGAAAATACTGACAAAATTTAAGCTGGATAACTTAATTTTAGCAATACAACAAGAAATTTATACACAACTCACCGGAAAAATCGCCTTCCCGTTTCTCCAGCGGCGACGTTATCCTAAGCGGCGCCGGAAAGCTGGAAATAGCGGCTAGTTCTGATCCGGCGAACGGCAAATAAGTGAGAGAAGTAGAAGCAGCCTCGGGATCGTAGCGACGACACGGAGAATCACTCGAACTCTCCGATTCACTGACGTCAGCACTCAGGCTATAACTCTCGAACCGTTCGCTCAGCTGATCATCAAATCCATCTTCCGATGAAACACTCCCCATCGGCGACGATCAAACGATCATCACACAACGAACCTCAACCGTATATTTCCACCGTAAACCCTTGCAGTACTCGATCGGAAGATACAGTTCGTATGATTACAGTAGCAGAGGAGTTATGAATGTGGAGAAACTATGCTCGTTCGTGCAAGGACTGAGAGTGAAAATGGAAAGTGCATAAAAGCTAAAGTAACTGTCGTACTCACTCATTTTGTTGTCGTTTTATGACTACAGTCCCCACCCCACAACCACAACGACAATGGCCACGTAGGCAGTCTCTTTTTTACCTGGATGCGTGAAAAGCACGCTCCAGTTGCAGGGCTATTGTGATGAGACGTAACTTCTGTAAGAGAGTGCTAGCACGCGCCGAGATACTTGGTAGTTTGTACTGGTGATGTATTCATTCATCGGTTGACATGAGGTCAAGCCTAATTATTCGGAAATTAAGTTGGTTGCCTTATGTAAATTATCATTTACTTCGGCATGAATGTCACCCACGTTTTACGGTTATCATAGGTAGGAGAATAGGGCCTACCAATAATTAGCGTTCGGATTTGCTCCTTAGCCAGGACGTGTCTAGGATGGCACGAGGCAGCTCCACCCAAGGCACTGGCCACTGGGGCACAGGGCCACGAGGGAGATCCGTCGACCGTCGGTTAAGGATCAAAACGGCTTCCTCTCATGCCGTATTTGGGGTTATTAAGCTTGACAACGTCAGTTTCTAAAATAACTTAGGGTTGTTAGTCAATTAAGTGAGAAGGGAACATCGTAACGAGAAATTTGTTGGACATATTGAGATTCAAGTCTACCACTTAAATAAATTATCGCAAATTCATCGAATGTGAGAATCGAACCCATAACCTCTTATATGAGAGTTATTGATTTTGGTCAACTAGGCTAACCTTGTTTACGACCATTACATCCAATCAATTGATTCTCATGGACAACAGATTAAAATAATAATAATAATAATCTTTTTAGGACTTTTCTCACTTTCTCTCTCACCCATCTATTGTTTTTCTTTGCAAATTAATTATTATTTATAATTTATTTTTATGAAAATTTTGAAAAATCTTATGCGCAAGATAGCAAGGGTAAGGACCCAATTTTAGTATTTACAAAGGGAAGATCCTTATTTTCGTTAACGTCGCTTCAAAATGGTTCTTTCCCCTTTTCTCATTTTTATTTTTATTTTTTTTTCTCTTCTTTAAGACCGGGGAATCAGATGCTAGAATGAGAATGGACTGGAATGTATTCCATGAATGCATGTTTGGATGTAATATTTGAACCAAAATGAAATTATGAGACCGAAATGGACTAAAATTGATTCTCATGAAAAGGTAGAATTTCATTCCCTTCTGACGGGTGGTATTATTATTCCAACCTTTGGGCTGGAATAAAAAAAAACCAAGCCAATCCAAAAATCCCTATATTCCCATTAAAAAATGGAACTACATTCCCTTTTGCGTGTATATTTTTTATTTTGATATATATTTGGAATTCATTACATTGAATATATTCTCATTCATGATTCATGTGCACTAGAAGCTTATCCAAGACCCGTGCCGCTGCCTCATGTCATCCAAGACAAATCCTTAGTTTTGCTCGCAAAGGAGCAAATTCAGAGGCGGATTATTTTGTGGGTCTTTTTATATTTTTTTTCCTTTTATTTGAAAGAAAGTTTAGAAAGGTCTTGGATCTTTGCAATTATAATCTCTTAATATCTATATGTTTTCATTGTACTTATATTTAGGTCACTAAAATAACCCAATCTATCCCAACATAGTTCAAAATCAATTAAAATGAATTTAAAACTCGTTCATAAGAAAAATGAGCCAAATTCAAATAAATTTTGAAACTTGTCAGTTTATCCAGCCAAATAAAGATTTATCTTAGTAGATCTTCTCAACTCTATAAATTTATTAATAATTTGAATAAAAATAATTCAAAATTGACTTAAAATTGACTTGATAAAAGACTTATCTGAGCACACTTGTAAAATAGACGAGATAAAATTGAGCGACCTACTATTCGTTTTGAAGTCCTACTCATATCAAGATGGACGCGACAAACTTAAACAGCCACTCATAAAATTTTGAAACTTTTAAAGACCTAAAACTCTATTGAGTTTAGAATTTGTAAAGAATTGATAGTTATTTTTGAAAATTTAAGAAGTAATTTTTTTATTTTATTTTTTGCTGTTTAACACTAAAAATTAATTATCAATAACTTGCATTATTAAAAACTATTGTAATGTTCACTTTTTTATTTTTAAGAAGATAAATAAAAATTTAAAATGATTATTTTTAATTCAGAAAAAGTTTAAAAATAACCTAATCGACCATGATCTTTGGTACAATTCGTTCATATATGAGGTGTGTAGTCCGTTAGCTCTTGTAGTTGCCTTTCTACTGCCCTATTGGTTAGCTTCTTCCATGTCATGATCCACGTGGTTTTTCTTAGCAAATCTTCCTAACTAGGCAGCGAATGGACGGTTATGCTTCTTTTGTATTCCATCCATCAGATCATAAAAGAAGCACATGTGTCTTCCATCCACCGTTCCATTAGGACCTCTTAAGATTTGCTCCGTTATGAGCAAATTCGCCCTATTGGTTAGCTTTTTACGTGTCATGTTAGGCGTGGCTTTAGACTATCAAGTTTTCTCCAAATCATGACAACAACTGGTGGATCCCCATGTTGAATAAGGTAGGAAATGTGTCCATGTGCAATGAACGAAAATGGTTTGGTATGAAAGGTGTGGATGTGCAATGACTCTTTTGACTAGTCATCTTCAATTTTGCTCTTCTCTCAACCACCCTCACCGTTGCAACCATCGCAATTAATTAGTATCATCCCATGTTAAATAATGTGACATGTTATGCAACTGCTCCTACTATATTTGTATTTATTAATGTAGAATATATATCTATACGAGTCTCGTTCATGTGAGGACCTCCTTATACGAGGATTTGGTCATTTGGCTAATGTAAATGAATATTTTGAAACACTGACCGTTGGATTTAATATTATTCTTATGTATGATAGGCATACCAAAAATTACAATAATCAGACCACTGGTTTGTTAAATACAGAATATTAAGTATAATATAGGTATTTAATTTTTCACAGTATGTATTTAAGAAACCAGTGGTCCGATTACTGTACGTAATTTTTGGCATGTCTGCCATACATAGGAAGAATATTAAATCTAATGATCAGTTTTTTAAAATACCCATTTTATATTGACCAAAAAACCAAGTCCTCCTATATCCATTATATATATATATATATATATATATATATATTAGAAATGTTCCGTTCCGGTCTGGACTGCAATGGCATTTGCAGTCCAATAGATCTCACCGTCCAATGAAGTCAGATCTAAGGGTGATAAATTGGTCAGACTCTCACATATTCCAAAACCACCTTCACTGCAAAAGGACAGACTTTCACCTGCCCCCCTCACTTCTGTCTCCCTCACTCTCTCTCTCTGCCGTCCTCTCTCTTTCTCTGTCGGCGATCTCTCATTCTATCCGGCCCGCTGCCGAAACTCTCGCCGGCACGCCGGTTGCTGATCAGAAGCACCACCATGATCCGGTCCGATGCATCGTATGAGCCTCAGTCCATCCTGGCAAAGTGCACATGCTAACAATGACAAGCATGCCACATTCAAATAAATGAAAACCTCCGATAAAGTGGCAAATGGTGGTGGTTGGAGCTTGAACCAACCTGATCAGTTTCTTGTAAGTGAAGAATATCAAGCATATCTTCAAGGGTCAGTGACCAAATATATTCAAAGTTTAAATCCAAAGTGAAAATAGACAAAATGATTGAGCCCAAGTTAAGGGGTAACTCTGTTTCATCTCGTGTTCCACAATGATTTTTCTGGCATGTATAGCAGCTTCATGGTTGTAGAGAAGCAGCCTCTAATTGCAGCAAATATTAAAACTTCACCTTGGAAAGTTGGCTTTGTAACTGTAAATCACATATTTTTTTGAAATATCTATTGAATGTAAGATTATGATTCTTCTTAAAAACGTGCTCAAATGGACAAAATGGCAATGCCCACAAAATTATTATTCATTCATATTTGAAGGATTGCAAAGGATGTGGATTTAATTTAGATGGTACTAAATTCCCCTAATTGTCATCTTTGAAAGAAGGAAAATGTTTCAGGGAGAGAGAAATGTCTTCATATCTACGCCGCCCCCTGCAATCTTTTCACTCTTTATGTAATCAATTCAATTTTTTTTTTTTCTGCAAATTATGGAATTAGGATCAGTCGGGTTGGGGCTGATCCATTCAGTGAGACTCTTGGACTTCATCGATGATACTCTAAGCCTCTGTTTGGAACTCAAGAAAGTAGAGGAAAAGGGCCAAAAAAGAAAAAAAAGGTAAAAAGGCTTTAAAAATGGATGATGATCAAGCTCAACTGGGTACTGCTCCTAGCCGGAGATCCGCCATCATGAACAGCGCTGCCACTGCCGCTGTCATTTTGTTTCATCTTCAACCGGGCAAATTTTATTTGGTGTTTAAAATAAGATAAGGAGGAGCTGGCGGAGAGGAGCAGCTGGCCGGAGAGATTTTGTATCGCCGGCAGAGAGAGAGAGAGAGAGAGAGAGAGAGAGAGAGAGGGGATGGTAGAGAGAGAGTGAGAGAGATAGAAGTGAGTGGGCAGGTGAGAGTTTAACCTTTTGCAGTAAAAGAGGATGAGAGAGGTTATGGACTGCAAACTAAAAAGCAGTCCAGACGGCAGCAGAACATTTCTGTGTATATATATATATATATATCAGAAACAATCTATTAAGGACCGGTCCTTAATCTTACGGTAAGGTTCACTCACCATTAGAATATGTATTTTGAAAAACTGACCGTTGGATTGGATAATCTTCTTATTTATATCGTGCCTGCCAAAAATTACAGTGATCCAACCGTCAGTTTTTAAAATACAAACGATTAAACAATTGTTACAATATCCAACGGTAAATACAATGAAAATGAACTATATTTTGAAAACCAATGATCGGAACACCGTGATTTTTGGCAGACATGACATACATGAGATTATTATCTAATCCAACGGTCGGTTTTTCAAAATACCTATCCTAAGTGAGAAAATGGTGAATGGACCTTACCGTAAGATAAGGACCGGTCCTTAATGGATCGTTTATATATATATATAT
>JAESVK010000138.1:2066678-2077404 GCA_017140935.1 Hamamelis virginiana | reverse complement strand
GGATGACAGAGCATTATTATTGCAACAATTAAGGAAAGACCACCCCAATCAGGATCACGCCAAAGTTAAAGGGATTCCAATCCTAAAATGGCCTACAAATAGAGGACCGAGAGGTCAAGAGATGCACATTCGCTAGATCTACCATACAGTGCTTCTCATTCTACCTACTTTCCACCCTTAATGATTTGATCATCAAGATAGTGCTCGAACTGGTGCGGTCTACCCAATTTTTGACTTCATCATAAAGGTATTTTAAATCTACTATCGCTGAGATTTAGATCTAATTATTCTTGTAATGCACAATCCACCTACAAATCCATATATTTATTGGCGAAAAAATACATATTCACACTCAAGACAACAACACTCACGTGACCTCTAGTTGGCAGTTAAAACACTATACTTGTATAGCTACTCACTTTCCACATATCCTAATGTGGTTGGTGGAAGCTATTTTTGGTACCTATGCATTTCAACAGTTAATGGGTAGTATCCACCTCATGATGTAAATCAAGAGGAACAATTGAATTAGCCCACTATTCATCCAATCATCCCCACTCCCACCTCGTAAGGAAAAGCCCCAAAAGTGTCTCCAATGGTGAGATCATTTTTGGTGGGCCAACTCTATTTTTTGATTTGCTGCAATGAAAATAATTTGGTATTTGACTAGGAGTCCGGATCTTCTGCTTGGATTTGGGTATGCTTAGGTGATGTGTCATGATGTGAATGCTCTGCTCTATTCACTTGAGTGATATGCGGATGATCCAGATTATGACACATTACCCAAGTACCAAAAAAATCCAAGTAGAGAATTTTCATTCATTTGACTTGTGCTATTTTAATAGTATTTCAAAGATCCCTCTCTTCCCTTGCCGTCAAGTATAAGTTTCTACGTATTTATGTGTGAGTTGGAGAAGTATATCTAAGCTAAAATTTGACTAAATTTTTACTACAGTTAAATTTTAGTTGGCCAAATAGCTAAATTGTTGGAGAAAATTTTTGAGCATTTTCATTAGACTAGGTAGTGGCGCACGTGCTATGCACGGGCCAGCTGTTATTAACATTGATAACTTAATTTGTAAATTGAATGACACTAAGGGTTGCCATTGCCAAAATTTGGCATCCCCAGCAGCATCCTACATTTTTTTTTTTCTGTGAAATGACATCCCATTGGAGCAAGTTATTTGAGTACTCTTAACATATTTTCTATATATATACAAATACAATTAGAATTAATTCACAAAAAAAATAAAAAAAATGTTAAAAAAAATTAAGAGGTTCGCATCCAGTGGAAAAAGAATCATACAAGAAACATGATTTGAGTTAAAAGTTGCACATGTAAGTATTCCAAAACATTCAACTAATCCGTTAGTATGATCAATAATATTGTGAGACCAAGACCATGATTGAAATAATAGAGCCCTTATCATTCTTGTCTCTCCTATAGCATCACCTCAATATTTTCCACCAAGTATCTGTACAAAGAAATTCATACATACAAATAAATTAAAACACAAAAGAGATGAAATCTTGTAATTATGTGTGTCTGTGAAGCTTTGTTTGGTTTGCGAAAAAATCCAGTAATTACATTATTGGGAGCCAAGAAAATCAACTTCACACTGAATTATGAAGAAATTCATACATAAATATAAATTCAAACATAATAGAGATGAAATAATGCAAGTTTCTATTGTATATTTAAATTTCACCGGAAAAAATGATGGGATAAAAAATCAAACTCTTTTATAGTTATACTCCGACAGAAGATAGGACAACAGAAAACCTACATTAATAAGTTGTATAATAAGATTGATTGGGGCCCTTCATAAACTGCAAGACAATAACATACAAGAAGACCATAAGCATAACATAAATCTTCTGCACTACTGTGCAAGCAAGCAAGTACTGTCAGTAAGTTTGTATCAACGTTTTAGAAGGACATATTGTCTTCTCATACAATCCCATGATATTGCAGTCTATTTGAGAACACCAAAGACCAAGCACACAACATAAGCAAAAGGAAGTAGAATACAAGAATTCCATACCCAGTATTTAACTATTCAATGATCTAGTTTTTTCCCTATTTATTCGAATGAAAAACAGAACCTAATTTGCTATACCTTGTTGAATTAAAAAAAAAAAAACAGAAATTATATATCATTATACTTTATTATTCACCATACCTTACAGTCAATATTTTTTTGACAGTCTAATTTGTAGTTCTTTTCTATTTCTATTATTTTTTATATATTCACATAATAAATAACATAAATATGTAAAAGCCTGTATTTTTCCAAGGGTCGCTAATATTTCAAATCAAATGAATTTCCAACCACGAATAAACATCAAAGGAGCTATTAACTCTAGAGTCCAAAACATTTTTCCCCAACAGTTTCAAATTTCAGAGAGGAAATAGCATTTGTGAAATCACCCAGTTTTTTTTTTTTTTTTTAATTCCTTTTATTAGCTTAGTTATTCTAGACACATTAAGTCAGAACTAAAAGTTTTAAATCCAAGAGTAGAAGCAGACTTTTCAGGCAGATGAATCTAGAATTTTATTTACTAATAGTAAACCTGTCTATTCTTGGTGGAGAAATGTCTTGTTAGTTTCTTTGTACCCACTATGAGTTCTATTTGAGTTAAGTTCTATAATTTCTGTAAGTACAATGCCCAAAAAAGTAAATGAATTTTTTGAAATCCATCAAGGAAAGCTTTATGGTGAACAAAGTGAACAGATATCAATACAATGACATCAGGAAATAATCTTAATTCCCAGGCTGGTAATTATTTAGTCACCATTATTAATCATTCAAAAGATGTAAAGAGCAAATCAAACAGTATGACACAAATAAAAAAGAAGTAAGACACACACAGTTTTGTTTATCTACTCAAATAGACATGTTTGTAAACCGGCCAAAGAAGAAAGCAAACCTGAGAGATGGAGTATTGAATCAACAGAGATTATAAAGTTAACTGCAAGCTCCTAACAATTAAGAATAAGAAATATAAAGATTATAACAAAGAAGCTGATGTTGAAGAAAACACAAAAGACAAAAAATAGAACCATTAAGTGAATTAAAAAGTTGAAGTTTCATTAATTGCTCACAGCATCTTTCATTGTTGCTCGCCACCCTGACGTCGATGATACACCATATCTAACCTTGTTATTCTCACCTTCTATGGAGAACTTCTCAGTTTTGGAAGTGCTAAGGTATACACCCATCTTTAGCTGTCGTCACATAAGAAGTCTCAATCAAAATAAAAGAAAATAAAAGTAAGAAAAAAATTACCTGCTGCAGAACATAATTTCTACGATGACAATATCAGTCAAAACCCAAATGCTCCGTTTGGCTGCCGGGAAACGGTCAGAAAAAGAAAATAGGAAAAAATTCTTAATCTTAATCAATATTCACTATTCATGAACTAAGATTAAAAAAAATACCTCCTCACATATAACCGTGCCAGACTTAACTATAATGAAACCAAAACACAGAGAAAATAAGGTCCAAATTCTTTTTTTTTTTCTTTTTCTTTTTTATCAATTCAGAGCAATACTTACGAGAACAACAGATGATACTGATTAGAACAAACCCACACCATTCATGATTACAAAAGGAAACTAAAGACGATCCAAAGTAATAAAATAGAAAAGGAAACAACATTTTAGTAGCACAACGAACAACTCTATCAAGACACACATTAAGTATAGAATACCTTCAAAACACAGGTTCTTACAAGGAACAACCCAAATCAAAACCCCCTTTTTTTTTTACCACAGTAATAATAATAATAATAAAAGGGAAAAGTTGTTCAACATTACACGAAAACAGAGACGAAGAAGATAAACAAATGTAAGCAAAGCACAACACATTGCACAAAAAAGAAGGTAAAAACAAAACGAAGAGCAAACAACAACGAAAATCATTACACAGAAACAGAGATGAAGAAGATAAACAAATGTAGGCAAAGCACAACACATTGCACAAAAAATAAGGTACCACAAATCGCATACTGTGGCAATTAGACACACCAAGAACAGCAAGAGCAAACAACAAATCGTTTTGCAATTTTCTTCCCTACAAAGCCAAAAAAATATCCAAATTCAAAGGGCAAAATAAATGTCAGAAAGCCATACCTCTATCCACGTGGACGTGTGAATTCCACTCGATAATCCTATAGATTTACCCCTCTCCAGCTAGGCCTGACAACAGCAACGCAATGACCACAAAGCCATTTGCAATTCAAGCCAAAAAGCACAGAATGCAAAGGGCACTGTTGTCATTCCATTATTAAATAGCAACTTACTAAACCCAAGAAAAGTTGCCAAACTGTTCCATCACATGGAAAGACAAAACACCCAAGTCCTAATCCCACGAGAACAAAACAAACACTTGAAAAAAACCATTCAAATGAGGGCATAAAAGTAATTTTCTCTACAATATCAATCAATTGCAAATCTTGCTATAGGAAAAAGCTACTCTGCTTATTCGTACTGCAAGAGAGAGAAAGACATGTACCAATTGCAACTCTCATCCAAATCAGTCAAAATTGGGTTGCAAATAGCCAAAATTGGGGCACACACCAAAGGAAATTGTTAGTTTCAATCGCAATCTACATCCGAATTAGTCGAACCAGCAAAATTTGGATTGAAAACAATAAAATTTGCAATTATAATTGAAAACTACATTGGTCAAAATTGGCACTCCAATTTGGAAATCACTGAGAGAAACCGGTCAAAATTGGAAGTTCAATTTGCAATCAATTGCAAATTGTACAGTAAAAAATTTTTCACACTTTTTATAGAAGTATAGATGTTGAAAAATATGGACAAATAGTTAACTGTTGAGCATACTATGAAATCATGCATGGGGTGGTAAATTTTAAGCAAAAAGGGATAGAAAGTGTCGTCATATACCATGAAAGTTCAAACGAACCTAGTGGTGAGATCATTGATGATGCATCACCATGTAAAGTTCGGACTAATTATTTGTAGGCATATTCTCCTTAGATACCGAACACACATCACCTATCACATCATACTTAAGTGCTTGTACAATCATGCAAATCTTTTTCCAAGTCTAGAAGCCAATCAAACATAAACGGAATATCTTTTTGGTTTGTACTCAATCTCAACGAATCCTCAAACCTTAACGAATTGCGCTATTTGCATTTGAGAATTAAATATATTCATTATCAAGATTTGCAGCATATTTAGTCCCGAATCATGCATTCTTCCCAAAATAATAATTTGTAAAAAAATTTAAAAAGTTGAAGTATAAAAATTTGAATTTTTAAAATATGATTATTAAAATAACAGAGAAAAAAAAATGAGTTACAGTAGTTATAAAAATAATGGAAAGTGGATAATTGCGGCAATACGTGTATTTTATTTTATTTTTAAAAATATTTTAGTATGGAAAGATATAACTCATTTAATAGGATAAAGATTCTAAACTACACTCTTCGATATCCCTATTCTATATAAAAGTTGTACATTTGATAATGAGAAAGTGGAAACTCAATCTCAATACTTTCTATTCTTAAACTGCTTTGCTTTTTCATTTGCACTATCTCGATTATTTTAATAGTAGTTTAAAACACAGGTGCTAGCATCGGGTGTGTATCAACTATCAAGTGACATCGATAAGAGCCAGTTATATAATATATTTTTAATAACCGACAATTAGATTAGATGTTCCTCTTATATATGTCATACCTACCAAAAATTATCACGATCCATCCATCAGTGTTTGAAAAGTGATAATATGAAAAACTGTGATTTTTTTGTTCTTCAAAATATTATAATTTTTTTCGAATCGATTTTTTCACAACCCAAATGTTTGATAAAGAGACGCATCTGATTCAACAAAGTTGTGGGTTTCTAAAACTATGTTATGCAACTAATTCTTAATCGAGGGCACCTGATTCCTGCATCGGGTGCGCATTGGATTAAATCAAGCACTAAAAAAAAAAAACAGGAATCTAGATACATCTCTTTCATGAATGGAAAAATAATAATAAATGATATAATAATAATTAAAAAAGGAAAACAAACAAAACATATCCCACATCTGTGGGCGTCGCTATCGTAGCAATGGTAAGAAAGTGAAACAACATATGACGACATAATGGACACAATATGGCGACACCCTAACGCCAAATTTTCCGCGATACACCAACCTGGTTAAGGGAGCAGGCTAATCACCACAGGAATCGGCGCACCATGTTCTCATTCACTCGCCACGCCAACGTAACTCTCTTCACTTTTGCACCCCGCATTACCCGCCGATTCCCCATACTCCCTCATTTAAGCTTCCCTCCTCACAAGCAAAACATCAAGCATTCTTGCTGTAAGCGTTTCTTCAAGTCTCCGTCGTTTCGTTCTCATTTTCTTTCGCACTCTCTTTCCTCGAACCCTAGAATGGGTTCACTCCGTGCCCTAGACGAAGCCTTGCAGTATCCAATCGCTCGCAGAGACGATTCTGTTGTTGATGATTATCATGGTGATCTTGTCTCGGATCCTTACCGATGGTAATAATATATTTATATAATTGAATGAATGCTCATTTCTGGGACTCTTGTTTGTTTGGAATGAAAATGTCTGCTGGAAAAATTTTCGTGGGAAATGATATTAAGATTACGACTTTCTTTTATTTTCTCGTGACTTCTTGGTGATCGAACGGAGCGTTAGAATTTCATTTATCTCGACGGAGATTTTGTTATGAAGGTTCAGGGAAAATATAACTCTAAACACCTGAGTTTTCCTTTTCCTCGGGACAATTTGTGCTGGATATATTTTCTTCTCGTAACTTCTTGTTGGTGATCAAACGGAGCATTATAATTTCATTTGTATCGACGCAGCTGAGTTATATTTTCCATCGTGATAATTTGTATTGGAAATATTTTATCGAAATAAACAGACAGACATTGTTTGTTGATTATGAGGAAGTTTTGATTGATATTTTAGCTTGATTTTCTTCGACTTTTGTGGTCAGGCTTGAAGATCCTGACGCAGAAGAAGTGAAAGAATTTGTACAGAAGCAGGTGAAATTGACTGAATCGGTGCTGAAATCGTGCGATACGAGAGAGAAGCTTCGAGAGAAGATCACGACGCTCTTTGATCACCCGAGGTACGAAGCTCCATTCAAGCGAGGGGATAAGTACTTTTACTTCCACAACACCGGGCTTCAAGCGCAAAATGTTCTCTACGTGCAGGTTTGTGTAGGCTAAGATTGGATTAATAAGAATATTCATTTTAGTTTAAAGATTCATGTATTGCTCTTTTCTTTTGCAATTTCTTCCAGGATAGCTTGGATGGGAAACCGGAGGCTTTGCTCGATCCAAATGGACTTAGTGAGGATGGAACCGTTTCTTTGAATAAGCTTGCTGTCAGTGAGGACGCTAAGTACATGGCGTACGGACTTAGTTCGAGTGGCAGTGATTGGGTGACGGTTAAAGTTATGCGGGTTGAGGATAAGAGGGTGGAGCCAGATACTCTGTCATGGGTGAGCATTTAAATTTATTTATTTAGTTTATTTTTTGTTGGCCAGAAGGATATTGTTTTGTTTGGTACAAGAGAGAAAAGACTGATGAAATGTGCTATTGATGGGTATGAACTTAATATATATATATATATATCTATCGACTCTGTTACAGGTTAAGTTTTCAGGTATCAGTTGGACCCATGATAGCAAAGGATTTTTCTACAGCCGCTACCCAGCTCCCAAGTAAGTAATAATTATGATCATGTATTTCACTGTATAGTGCCCATATTTGAATTTTGACAGTGTGCCTCAATCCTAATGGGATGAGTTTGAAACTTCGAATGGAACATTTTTTTTTTCCGGGAAAAATATGCTCTTCTTTTTTTTTTTTGGCGTTTCATATTTTAGAACTTGCAAGTATATGTTTTATTAATTAGAAAATTTTGGACAAAAAATTTGGGAAAGTTATACTCAATATTTAAACTATTGGAAGAAGTTGAGTTGCCAAGTTTGAACTGTGGATAAGAGAAAAAAAAGGAATTGCATGATGATTCGAACTGTGGATAAGAGGAAAAAAAAGGAATTACATGATGATTCACGAATTACAAATCATGGAACTGAGTTATGCCTATTTGTGCCATACAAATTTTTTTTTTTTTTTAATTTAAATTTTAATTAATTAATTAATTAAGTTTGAGTTTCCTTATTGGAAAAGATCGTTTTATTTTATAGAGAGGGTGAAGATTTGGATGCTGGGACAGAGACCAATTCTAATCTTAATCATGAGCTATACTATCATTTCTTGGGTACGGATCAATCGGAAGATATTTTATGCTGGAGAGATCCTGAGAACCCTAAGTACATGTTTGGTGCGAGTGTTACAGATGATGGAAAGGTAACAAGCTCTTCACCTGCATAACTTTGTGTAGTTAGGAAGGAGAACCGATTGTACATTTGAATGTCTCCATTTATCCTTAAAGAGTATGTGCTTAACCGTATGCTTTGAAATGAAACCCAAGGATAAGGAGCACGTCACATTATATTACTGTACCACAGTTTTCCTTGTGCATATTTAGCTCCTTTTCTTTGAAAGCTCAATTTTCACTCCCAGAAAGAAATGCGACTGTTTCATTAATCATACCCTACTTGTTGGAAAATTGTTTGGAAACGTAGTTGAAATGGCCTTGTTGGTGATATAATTAAGTTGATAGCATGTTGTTTGTGATTTGTTCTATATCCTTGGACTTACACTCCTCGAGGCCCTAGTCAAATGGTTTACTGCATTTGATAAATCAGATTTGCAGCTTTTCTTACATGATCAGTAACTAATGCTATCTTTTAGTTGCCCCAAGCTTCAACTATGAGATTTTTGTTTAGATATTATCAAATTATGAAATTCAATATTCATGGGCTCCTGGTTCGCACCCCACTCTCTCTCTCTTCATTATTCTTGTTTAGATCACTGTGTTGTCTCTAGTGTGGAGAACATGTTGAAACGGTGATGCAATTACCTCCAGACCATTCAGGTTGAAGAAGGTTTAAATTTATCAAACTGAGTGCTAACAAGTCAGTAGATGTTTAGGTTATTGATGGGGGGAGGCCATTGTCTATTGGGCAGCTGGAGCAAAAGCAGAGTACCAACAGAGTGAGATTTCAAAATCAAATCCAAATTTTCATTTTGGAAGACTCTGATAATTACTCTATGTAATTTAGTCAGTCACATAGATATCTTTGTTATGAAAGAAGATTGACTTCACTGGGCTGAAGTGGTGAGAATATCTCCCAAATGAAAGAACATTCATTTCGCTGGTCTCCCAAATGAAATTGAATGTTTAATATAAGTTTGTTGAGTATGCAATACTAGTGTCAACTAAATAAGTAAGAGCCCATTTGAATAAACTACTACTTCTTGCTTTTTTACTTTTAAAAGCCAAAAAGTGAGTTATTTATTTATTTTAATAATGCAGAGTATTGGTAGTTACTTTTGAAAGTTGAGGTATTTATTGCTTCCTCAACTTTCAAAAGTAACTACTAATACTCTGTGCTATAAAAAAAGTATAAAAAAAAAAAAAAAAACAAAAACAAAAACTTTCACTTATTACTTTTAAAAGTGAAAAACAAGGAGTGGAAGCTTTTCCAAACGGGCTCTTAGGTATCCACTTGTTTTTTTGACAGTGAGAAATGTCGCATGTATCTTCAAGTGATGATTAACAGCAGTAGTCTTCATGTTTTACATGCTAATTCACTGCTACAATTTGAATATATTGACCATTGTGCATAAGGAGAGCTGTTTATGATGAACCATTTTCTGTGCTAAATCACTGTTGAACCATTGAATATGTTAAACCATTTTATGTGATGATTCACTGTTGTGATAACTTCATTATGGATGTATATCATGCGTAGGTGGTGTTAATATATATAACGCTTTCCATGAGATAGACATCTCTGGATGATTTATGTAGTACCTTCTATGCATTTATGTTCAGTGTAGAGTATATTTAATTTCCTTTTGAGTTTCATGTTCAAGCATCTGCATGCCATACATTCATGATTGATTGTATGATGGAAATGGATTGCGTAATTGAGTTATGTGCTATATGTGTTTACATTTTTGTTTAGACTTCCATTTGAGAATTTTTATTTTTTATTTATTAATGCGTATCTGTGCGTGAATTAAATGCATTCATGCATCTTTTCGTGCATGTGTTTCCTAAAAGTCTATCAATTTATGCAAAAAATTGAAAATATTGAATGAAATACTTTTGAATTGACTCCTTTTTTATTTTTACTTTTTAAAATATTGTTCTGCAGTATGTCCTTTTGTATATTGAAGAGAGTTGTGAACCGGTCAACAAAGTTTACTACTGTGACATGTCTGCATTCCCTAAAGGGCTTGAAGGTTTTAGGGAGGGGAAAGACTTGCTTCCATTTACAAAGCTTGTTGATAAATTTGATGCACATTATCAACTTGTTGCTAATGATGGCACCATATTTACATTTTTGACTAATAAGGATGCTCCAAATAATAAGTTAATCCGTGTAGATCTGAATGAACCAAGTGCTTGGAGTGACGTCCTTCAAGAAGCTGAAAAAGATGTGCTTGAATCAGCTTATGCTGTTAATGGAGACCAAATGATTGTGAGTTACTTGAGCGATGTGAAGTATGTTCTGCAGATTAGGGACTTGAAAACAGGTTCCTTGCTGCATCATTTACCCATTGACATTGGCACGGTGTATGG